>JAJOZX010001510.1:597500-895532 GCA_023014485.1 Bathynomus jamesi | reverse complement strand
CATCCGATTTAATAAAAATGCCTCTCATTTAACAACATAAATGGATTAATATAATTTCTCTATCATTTAGTTATACTTGGAACTGTGGTTTTGTTGACCCTGTGTGTGTGTGTGTGTGTGTGTGTGTGTGTTTTATTCTCTCTCGAGATTGTTCACACTTGGAAGCTTCTTCTGGGCAGACTCTCTAATCAATACACCCAGTTGCTCCCCAAATAACTACATCCATTTACGAACGAGAAACAGAGACGGGGACAAAAGACACGCAAAAGCGGGGAATCCCGAGAAGTAGAAAGAAACGAGACACGAGGCAATGCTTCAGGCGAAACGTATAAAATTAAATTACCCTTTCAATTGTTTCAGTCTGCGAACAATATTTTGCTACTTGAATACATTCTTACATTTAACGCGCTAGAGGAGACAAACCGTATATACTTATACAACCACCACCAATAATAATAATAATAATAATAAATAATAAATAATAATAATAATAATAATAATAATAAATAACTATACCAACAACAACCACATTAACAACTGGAGCAGGATCGGAACGTCGAATGAAGACAGGTTGTGTCAACTTGCGTATGTCACAGAAAAGATCTTCATAAAACGAGATTTGTTTGGGACAAAAGTGCTGCTCACGCCATCAGACAAGTGTTCGCCACTTATTTATATACAATTATATATATATATATATATATATATATATGTGTGTGTGTGTGTGTGTGCGCGTGTGCGTGCACACAGGGTGATTGAAAAGTCAGGTTACATAGGGAAATACTGTATTATGTAATTATACAGGGCAGTAGTCACATCACATGTTCGATATGGCCAACGTTAACGGCAATGCACTTGTGCAGCCAGCTAGGAATATCGATAACATCTCATAACTCATTTACCTACAAAGAAACAGAAAAGTCCTACGTAACCTAACTTTTGAATCACCCTGTGTATGGATATATATACTGGGCCTCGGTGGTGTAGTGGTTAGCGTCGCTGACTACGAATCCATGGGCTCCGGGATCGAGACCCGGTGACGGCAGCCGGCGCGCAGCAAAAACCCAGCTGTTAATCCTTCCACACAATAAAGAAATAAAGAAAGGTTGGTAGATAAATGGGTACCCTAGGTGGCTTAGTGTTAAGACGCTGGACTGCTGGTGAGGCGTGGTCCGGATTCCACGTTAAATTGTAGGTCTAAGGTGGAGTGAAAAGCTTGACCTCCGTCAGGATGAACAATTCGGGCGGAAGCTAACCAAAAGGTTATATTGCGCGAAACAAATAAAAGTCCAAAACCAAAACAGAACGGGATAAAATCGTAAATAATTTCCTTCGTCCGAATCTTTAGACTGCCTTTGAAAACGGATCAATCGACAAGTCAGATCGTCGTTATACGCGGTCTAAACCAACACCACCACCTCCAAATGAAGGATCCATCAACCGCACCTAGTGCGGGGGGAGGGGGGGGAGAACCTCAGTAAATCATGTCGTATTTTAGTTTTTTTTTTTTTGCGAACGCATCGAGATGTACATTCCGTTTGCGAATTACTCTTGAGCTAATAACGCGAACTGGCCGCAAATCGCTTTCCATTATTCCACAAACAGGAAGTCCTATATTACTTTCTTCTGCCTCTCACGGCCATTTTAAAAAACTTTCATTGTCGGGAAGACGGACGACAATTGCTTTTATTCCATACGTACGTACGTAGTACACGTATTATATATATATAATTATAATATTATATTATATATATATATATATATATATATATACACATTTTTGTATACGCGAAGTTTATACCCCCACCAGTATTCGAACCCAGTCCTTCTGACTCGGAGACCCCGGCGTTGACTGTTAGGCTACGACAGAATACGGATTAACCCTAGAAAATCAGCGTGGAAATGGTTGCTTTCATTCTACGCGAGTTAATTTTTATTATGGGGTTACGTAAACTAGACTAGTCTCTGTATGCGCGGTCCCACACTGACTTTCTAGAGTTAAAAACGACCTGGCGACATTTTGCCACCCGCGGAAACGACGCATTCGCGTCCAGAGGTGTTCTATGTATTAACCCTCCGCACTCGAGCTAACGGACAACATTTAATTGAAATCAGCGAAATATCTGAATTAAATTACCCAATTTATAAACCTAATAAAAACCCTACCTTACTAACCTTAATTATACATTTTTTTTTCATGATAAAAGATAGCATTTACAGTTTACGCAGTAATAAAGATAAACCACCGCGACACTGCTGATATGGTAATACGCACATTCGTGTCGCGATAGGCTGTGTATCCTCAAGATTGTCACGATTCCGTAGGACACACACACACCTTTCAGAAAACTTATCTACCTGTAGCCAACATTTTTTATTTGCTCAATTTACATAATTTGCACATAACCTACAATTGCCTTCAATATATTCTTTATGCACGAATAACTTTGGACTGATAAAAATCCAACAAACAAACAAACAGTAAAAATAAAATGTTGGCTTATGCTCTCGTATTTGGAAATTACATGAAGATAATTAATTAATTAATTATCAACTAAATATGATCTAACTATGAAACTATTGCGAATAAGAGTTCCATCCGTCTCTAATTGCTGATGTAGCTAAGAGTTAAGCTAAAAAAAAACCAAATGATAAAGTTATTTCCATTTTGGTTTGCCAACCTGACTCAATTATTAGTTAGTTACCAATGACGTATCAATCGTTTTGTTCTCAAAATTTTTAAGTCTGAAAGCGAAAATTTGTGAACAGGAAACATGAAAGTCGCGACTGAGCGCAATCTGTTGTTGTGAAACTCTAAATGGAAATTGAAAATAATTTCATATACACGCGCGCGTTATACAGGGTGTACCATAAGTCCGGTCTCATAGGAAAATTTATTTTAAATTAAATTTACAGAAGTAATACGAATTATTTTTGTAAATTTTTAATTAGACTCCAAAAGTATCATAAATGTATCAAAATCCCCTCAATTAAAAACATCCATACCGTCCAATATTTAATCTTAGTCATCTACTTACCAATTTTTATTACAAATATAAAATTGGTAAGTAACTTCAATCATATCGGTAACAATTGTCATTACTACGAGACGCTTAAATAATTAATGAATCCACAAAAACATTCAAATAACGCGAGCTTTCTTCACATCATTACTGAAAAGTGGCTTCAAATTAGCTATTACAAAACCAACTAAACTTCGCATCGATCGTAGAAATTTGACTCGGTTAGATCAGAATCTGGGTGTAATCCCCGCTTGACTGCATCTCGAGTATAATTATCATCTTGACTATTACATATCATCGTGTACGTATATCCCAATCACTTTTTTTTTTAGCACAATATGGACGTTCACTATAGATCTTAAAGCTATAATAATACACTAAAATTCCTCATGAGAACAACATCTTTCCACTGGTCAGGAATAACGGAAAATAACCACGACAGTGGAACAAATTTTCGAAGGTTCTCAACCATATTAACGTATATATAAATTCACACAAACTCTCCTCTTAAATCAAACTATCTAAAACTGAATAACCACCACCAATGGATCACTCCAGCACTCACTGTGAACATTAAACGCAACATACCCTCTTTAAAGTAAAGAAAACTGATATTATAGAAATGAATAACCTTTATTAATAATAAAATAAATGACAAATAATTGTGAAGCAGGACTATTTATTTTATTTGACCCTTAAGCTTTAGGCTTTACTGGGCTCTTTCATCAGACTTAACCGAGGTCATTAAAAGAGGGAACACAGAATTATTATTGTTAAAAAATTGATGATGAAAAAAAAAAATCTAGTCCCAACACAATCCCAAAGGGGTATGGAAAACACGCACGCGCAGGGACTTAAACACAAAGGAAAAACCAAACGCCTCATCCTTCTTCACACGGAAATTCTTAACAGCGATTCCAAGAACATCCACTTTACTGAACAATTTCTCCGCAAATCTCGGCTCCAATACAACAACCTTGATTCCAAATACTGACATTCGCAACCAACAATACATGCTACAACTTACTTCAAACTCATTTTTCTCCGACTGAATCTTACCGAACGATATCTCTATCAATTAAAAATCTGGAAAAAATTAAGATTCTAACATCAAAACGCAGTAAAAATATACAAATTAGTATCGGCTGAAATTGCAATCCCACTCGGTAAACTAAAGAATGAATCGGTAACACTCGGGGCATTCCCTGACACAGGGAAAACCCACACACTCCATCCAATTATCGCTCCATTTAACAGATTTGGGAAAAAAAAAATTTCTTAATTAGATACGATATTTTAACTAAAATAATTTGGGTATAGAGGTGGGCATACATGGGAATATATCAAACATTCTATTAGAATAGTGGTTTTTAGACCCTGGGTCGCGACCCAAAATTAGGTCGCCAAGCCATTCTTGTCGGGTCATTAAATCATTTATTTACATTATCCCTACCTAATCATTTTATTTTATTCATTTATATCTACTACGAGTGAACTGTTTGCAGGCATGGGTCGCCGAACTAGCCCCGCGATCAGAATTTGGGTCGCGGCTTAAAATAGTTAAGAACCACTGTATTAGAATATGTCCATCAAAACGCTGACTTGGTTTTCCCCGATTTATCATAAACATTTGATACAACTGAATAAAATTCAAATATACAAAATTAGAAATATCCTCAATTGGTTCAAATCGTATCTGTCCAATCGATTAGAATAAGAGATAAAAGGCGATGCTGACAAGTTGTTGAGGTCCCACAAGGATCTATTCTTGGACCATTACATATTTCTAATTCAATGCAATATGCAAATACTAAACTTGCCGCTTCTTCATAATTTAAACCTACAGATAAATAAAATGAACATGCAATTAGAGCATGTTTATAAATAGATACGTTCTAATAAACTTTTACTAAACCTGACAAAGTTATCTTGTACGATTACTTCCAAACCCTAAATACAAACTATCAAACAAAAACTTGGAATACTACTGCTTCATGGGTGATTGAAGTTAAAGTACTAGGCATTAATTTATATGAAAAACAATTTCAAAAGTCGTATACAACATATCAAATCCATAATATCAAGATTTCTCATCATCATCTTCACCAGCGGTGTCCAATAGAAATTCCATGCTAGCCACACTTATGGTTTTCTATTTTTCGTATTAGCCACATCATAAAAAAGGATTAAAACATATTACAAAAAATATTAATAATATCGCCACAACGCAATAAGCCTATTCGCCACATGTGGCGAGTGGTGAACGTATTGGACACCGCTGATCTACACTATAAAATGGCAGTCCTGTCTGTCCGTTCATTTGTAGACACCATGCATTTACAATAAAGCGATTCTGAAAATAGATAAATGAGCTTCGCTCTGTTTCAACTTTTTACTCTACCACGTTAAGATTTCCATTGCTGGGTTCTTTTCAATTATTCGATTAAAAAACTATAAAAAAGAACGCGGCAATGGAAATATTATAAGCTTCACATCCGAACCCATTGTATCAAGATTTGTGAAGCTTAAGAGTTTCATGGCCAAGTTCTTTTCTATAGTTTTATTGACCAAATAATTGATTCTCTAGTAATTGGAGGGCTGCAGGTCTAGCTAAATGGGCGCGTAGGGGCCCACTTTTGCTCGTATTTAAAAACCTTCCTCAAAATGCACTCCTTACCCTATATTATTCCTTCATCTACCCACAATTATCGTATTGCATTACAACGTCGGGTAATTCATAAAGTCACACTAAACATTTTAAAACTAAATAACTTGTACAAATTCAGTGTTGCTGTCAATGTGTTTCATCATTTAAACCAACGTATCTCTCATCCATTGAAAGAGCAATCACCCCCCGCCCCTCTATCAAATACATTATAATAACAATACTCCAAATGAGATTTTATACAAACAAAAACTATATAATTGAAAGTAGGAAATGCGTTCTTTCAAATATCATCAAACAACTTCCTCATTAAATGTATTTAGCAAATCACTAAAGTAATACTGTACTTCATTTCCTCCTCCTGATTTAAAACTACCGCGCGATTATTACTGTAGTAATTAAGTGTATTTTATAATTATCTAAAAAAAAATATAGATCCCACAAAATCATATCCTCCCTCTTGACCTTTCTACTGATATAGTGAATACTTTTAACTTCATAGTTTATTCTAATTTTTTTTTCATTGATCATTCATTCAGTCATTTTCCAATATACAATTAATATTTAAATTTGTATAAAATAAACCCAACGCCAATCACACTAAAATTCCCCTTTTGTTTACTACTAAATACGGTACATTTTTTAATTATTAGTATTATTACTGGTCATTTCACTTCCTTAATATAATAAACAATCTCATTAACTGTGCCTAAAAAGCTTCCAACATTTTCAGATTTAAAAAAAAAAAGTTACTTACGCAAATCTTTTGTTTGTGAAGATGAAGATTTTTAAATTTTTTAAATTTATTAAAAGGAAGTGAAAACTAATTCAAAAAATTTAACCTGACGGTTGTACCCTCGAGATTGTAACATCGTAGATTCGAAGGACATCCCAGCAGTACCATAGTTACATAAAGAGGGTATTCCAAAAGTCAAAGCGAGGGAAGGGTTATAGCAACCTACATTTTGTTGGAAAAATTGAAAATGTGGGATTATTTACTTATAGACGAAAGGTCAAGAAAAAGATGGGGGGGGATATGTTTAACTCTTTCATGCCTGAATTATGAATTTTTTATTTTAAAGTATTTCTTCCCCTGTTCAAGCCAAAATAACCTCTAACACTCTGATCGTAAAGCTCAAAATAGATTGGCAAGCTTATGTTGCCATAAGGCTACGGTCGGCATTAAAGGGTTAAACGAAAGAAAACGAAGTAGGCGAGAATTAAATTTAATTAATTTAAATAATCATCCTTCATACAGTTTTATTAACAACAACAAGAGATTTAAGTTTCCAATGGAAAATAATTAAAAATTTTTTTTTTTTTTTTTTTTAAATTTTGAACCAATTAGGTAAAAAATCATAAAAGGGGACAACCAATTTGTAGTGTTCATAGAACTAAGTTTAAAAAAAACTAGACGCAAACCTTCGCCCATTTGTGGGCAAGGAACAACCTGTGAATGATGCGAGAACAAGTCTCTTATTTCCGCCCTTTTAGCGAATGAGTGAATTTGAAAATGAAAAAGTTTAGTGGCAGACCATAGTCCATATGACAAATAATTTCATTGTTCACTGCTACACATATATTGAGATAGTAACATAATAAGGAATAAAGAGTAACAATCAGAGCTGGGCAGTATTTAAATACATTTGTATTTAAATACGTATTTAAATACATTTGTGTATTTAGAACTGTATTTATAAATACATTGTTTTTCATGTATTTAAATATAGTATTTAAATACTTTAATGAGTATTTAAATACAATGTATTTAAATACTCAAAATATAAAAATGTAAATACTTTTACTGGTTTAATATACGTTCTGTACTAGCACAGTACGACGCGTCGACAGTGTAGTACAGCATGGTTCATGTTTCAACGTGTCAGTTCAATCAGTTGTGTGCCACTCTTAGTCGAAAGCGGTTGATTTCTTTATCGTGTGCGTGTCATGGCTTCAACAAGCAAATCCGGTGAATCAAACAGTGATATATCTGCAGATAACAATTTAGTGCACCCTCTGTTTGATGGAAAATACTTTAAAATTAAATCTAAATACGGTAATAAGGTAAAGTGCACCTGCTTGCTGTGTAAACACGAAGTCTCTGCTGCAAGCAATGCTACAACGAATCTGTACACTCATCTGAAGGTAAGTGTTTTTTTAGACATCAAAAAATATCTTGAAATTGACCGAATAATCGTACAAAACGGCTCTGCCTTAAGTGGGCCTGTGTAACTAACTCGTTGCAATCAATCCAATTTGCGATGGAAAATTCATTGATGAAAAAGCTTTTAAAATCGTCTGATCTATCGAGTGGTGTATTTATTTCGAAATTCACCGTGTCCCCTAAAGTAGAAATTTATCAAAACATGAATTAGTGAATGCATATGTTAAAATTTGTATGTATTTAAAATGTATTTACAAATGTATTTAAATACAATTGATGTATTTTGTATTTAATATCTAAATACATTCGTAAAATGTATTTAGTATTTAGTATTTAAATACATTTCTCCCATGTATTTAGTATTTAGTATTTAAATACATTCAATGTATTTATTGCCCAGCTCTGGTAACAATAACACTCATTTGTATTGTTATTCTCTGTATACCTTATTGTATGTTACTCTCTCTCTACATGTATCAATAAGCATTAAAATTACTATGATAGTACATTCCAAGTAGTTATATGCAGCGTAGTAGAACAGTATATAAAACAGCAACAATACTAGTTATAATAACCATAATAAATTATAATACTGATAAGAGTTGATGGTGCATATCAGTTCCTACAGGAAACATGCATACAGACACACACGCATGTATATCCATAAATACGCAACTGCATTGCATATATATATTATATATATTATATATATATATATATATATATATATATATATACACACACACACATACCCAATGCCCATTATGCATTCGAGCAAATGGGACGGCAATGCCTTCATATATTTACATAGCAAAGAACTGCCATTAACAAAAATTTTATACTTTATTGGCAGAATGGAGTTGTATAGTAAATCTTGATAGATAATGCAGAGTAGCGAAGTTATGTACGCTAGCTTTAAAGATAAAAGTACATGGATATTATCCGTTGTGTAAGCTACAAATTTGTTTAGAAATACATACCGTTAGGATATTCAGCTAAGATTACACATTCACGATACTACAGGCAATTGCATACGAGTATTTAGCTAAGATTATATATACCCTTTGTATTTATTTGGTTATTAGAAAATGAAATATAATTATTAATTATATAATTAAAATATGAAAATATTAATTACTTTGCTTATATATTGTTTTGCTAGATAGTAATATAGAAGTAAATATGAAAACAAAAGTATGTAATTTAATTTTGTTATGGAGATAAGACGGGGATAGAGAGAGTTGTGGCTTGTACGAGTTGATGAATTTGTCTTTCAGTTTCCTTTAGAAGATTTCTAATGGCCTCCGATTGTTCTATCTCTTGATCAAGTGAATTCCAAAGGTTTGGACCTGTTGAGGATAAAGATCTAGTCGCACAATCTAGAGTATAATTCAGTTTTCTGATGTACGTGTCTGTATGTCTTGTGTTAAAACGCTGTTGTGTTTGGGAAGATAATATTTCGTTTTGGGTGATTTCTGGATAATAATAATAATAATAATAATAATAATAATAATAATAATAATTACATATTTCATACATATACGAAGCAATGTTTCGTTTTCAGATTTCTTCTAGTTTAAGATTTTTTTAACTCGTGGTGGAACATTTGACCTGTACTTTCATGATGCTTGTTCGCGTAATAATAACTAATAACTTCTTTTTCGCATTACTACCAATGACTGTAGCGAAAATTGACGTGTGCATCCGTAAGCACAAGTGCAGGATTTGTAGGTGTGGGTACATCATGGTGAAGTATATGGATCGAACCTGTTTTTGGAGTGGTACACCACCTTTTAATGATGAATGAGACCTTGGCTAATTTGCTGCATAGATCTTCAGTCGCTCTTTGAATGACAGGTTTGGATCGATAGTAACTTCCAGAAATCTGGCCAACTGCACTCGCTGAACTGGGTTTGAATTTACATTATGTACAAGTTTTGAAGGGAGCAACGATTTCTTTTTAGTGAAGACTGACGACGACTTTTTTTTTTTTTTTTTTTTAAGCAGTTTGCTAGCATTAAGCCATAGATAAACACTTTGGAGTTCAGTCTATGATCAGCTCCATTCGCTATCACGACACGTAATCGAAAAGTAAACGTAATATAGTCATCAATCAGAGATTTTTCAAAAATGAGTAATATTTCCAACTGATTGTGGGTCTATATCTGACCATATATGGTCGGAGATATATTTGGTTAAGGTTAGTGTTGACCTTGTTACGTAGGTCTTATATCCTTGGCTGATCATTGTGTTCCACAATGATTTGGCAATGCAGTCTGTCCCTATTTTTATTAAGCCTACATTAAAATCCTTGAGGATGACAGAGCGCGAGCTCTTTAGGGATTAATGTTAGTGATGGGACGATACCAAAATTTTTAACGATTCCGATTCCGATTCCACTAAAAAGTCTCGATTCCGATTCCGGATATACATGTTTTAATGTATAGCTACAATACAAAATAAAATTTGTTATCCTCTTTCATTTAAATTTTAAAGTTTACATTGCAAAACTGGTTCAATTAAAAGTTTAAATAAATCCTTTTACTCAAAAAGCAATCCTTACTCCTTAGCCTACAAAATGCAAATAAATAAGTGAATAAGTAAGAATTTATTTGTATTCAAGAATCGTTTTAAGAATCGGAAATCATGGTACAATTCTCTCGATTCCGATTCCTGAAAAATGACTGATTCTTCCGATTCTCGATTCCGATTAATCGTCCCATCACTAATTAATGTCCGATTCGATCCTGTAAGGTATTAAGTTACCTGCGTTACGTTAGGTGGTGTGCATACTGCCAGTACGTTTCAATGTGGGGTTCTACTGTATAGAGTGGGTACATTTTTGTACACTGATATTTTTAATGCAAATACGAATGCCGCCGCCTCTTTCTGTGCGGAGTGTCAAAAAATGTATAGCCCTCTAAAGGTAATGGTTTCCGTTAGTGGTTACACGTTATACTCCCGCAATTTCTTCTTTCCCGGTTAGGTCAACTGTACGACTTTGACAATTGGTTAGGTTAAGTCGTGATATTTTCGTTTAAAATATTAGTTATTCTTAACGAAAAGCTCACAACTTAACCTAACCAACTGTCAAGGGCATACAGTTGACCTAACCAGAAAAGAAGAAATTGTGGGATTATAACAGAAAAGTACTGAATTTTTTATTTTTTTTAATTAAAGATAAGGTACTGTATCTTTGATATCATGATTATATTTAGCAAGGCTTCTAATGTTAAGGTTCAAAACTGATGAGTAACCATCATTCGGTTTTGTTTTGAGGTCGTTAATAGATGGGTATTTTTTAATCTTTATCAATGAAATTTGTGCCCATAAAATAGGTCGTCCCAAGTTGATGGGCATGTGTTGGAATTTTAAGAATGTGTGATAGAGAGTGGACTCGGGGGAACGAGTGCATGTATAAAACACTAATAATCTGAAAGAAAAAATTGCCCTTAATTAGTTTATGAAGGGGATATAAGTTACAAATTAATAAGTACGAGACGACGATCATAAGGGGAGCTCATTTGGCATCATGTATAGAATACAATTTCATTACAGAGTTGTGAAGGAGGGAAATATATATAATTTATTTTTTCACAGAGCCAAGGACGGGTGCCCGCAAAAATGCCCACTTTTATAAGAAAGCCAAAATCAAGGTCTCCGAGGCTCACGATACTATTTTTAATTTTAGTGTAAAATGCATGTATGTATAGGGAAGAATAGAGGGAAAGAACCGTGTGTTTGAAAGCATGCTGGACTGCTCACAGGGTAGATAGGAGAGAAAAACACCAGCTAAGGAGGACAGTGACCGGAGAAACTGGATTTCCACCACTTCGTCTCTAGCCTAACGTCCACTCTGGAGTACACTTCCCTAGTCGACTGTAAACACCGCGAACCGAGAGATCACACTTATGGGACTCAATCCCATATGCCTTCGAAAGAAATTCAGACCGTAATTTTGATTTGCTATGAAGGAAAATTAAAACTATCAATTTAAAAAGTGAGAAACGAAAAACCACATTAATAAACAAACTGATCAATGACAATTTTGTTTAATCTTTGACTGTTAATCGGGTGTGATAAATATAGTACGAATGAGACACCTGAAAATTAATGAATAATGGCGCTCGTAAAAGATATTATGAATGATAAAAATATGGGACGGGGGAAGGGGACCCTTTTTTTTATCTATTTAAATTATTATTATTATGACTAAATATAAGATTACAGGATACAACAATGGTTCCAAGTTGGGTTTAAAAAGGACTAGACAAAAAAAAAATATAGGAAAACCAATCAAATATTACAGCAGAAATTGATACAGTTGCCTGAGTTAGATAATAATAATAGTACTGCCGCACTACTACTAATTCCTAACATACTTATATTAGTTCAATAGTTATAGTTACCTAAAATTAAGTAGTATTACTACTGGTAGTAGTAGTAGTAATTAAGATTCATAAAATTAAGTTGATAGTGTATTAGTGCAGTGGTCTCCAAACTTTTTTGATCACGCACCCTTTAATCAGCAAAAATAAATAACACGCACCCCTAATATACAGGGCGTCCCAAAAAAATGTACACACACTTTAACAGCTGATAGCTCAATTGATGTTTCTTTCTTTCCAAGTTAAACCCATTAGAATTAATAATGGCAGTCAGACTAAGCTTTGAACAAAGGAAATTCATTCTAAAATGCTACTGGAAGTGTGAAAACGCAGTTGAAGTGCAAAGACAGTTTAGGAGGGAGTTTCAAACAGATCCACCAACGCGACTTACCATCACTCGAATTAGAGATAAGTTTGAAGCCGATGGAACTGTTCAGAATGTCCACAAGAAGCGTTCCGGAAGACCACGGACATCGACAAGCCCCACAAAGCAAGAAAGAGTACTGGAAACGTATCACCAAAGTCCAAGAAAATCTGTGCGGCAAGCGAGTCGTGAGGTAGGAATTTCAGAATCGTCTGTCCAACGCATTTTGAAGCGCTGTCAATGGAAAAGTTACATTCCAAGATTAGTCCATGCTATTAATGAAGATGATCCGGACCGAAGAGTGGAGTATTGCGAGTGGTACTTGGCACGATGTGGATTGGACGAAGGGGTTTCGTAGAATACCCTCCGCGTTCACCTGACCTCACACCACTAGACTTTTTTTTATGGGGATACTTAAAAGACAAAGTCTACGCTATAAAACCTGCAACAGTCGCTGAATTGAGAGCAGCCATTGAACGAGAATGCACACAAATACCAAACGAAATGTTTCGTGATGTTTGCGATTCCATTGCTTCGCGTTATCAGCAGTGCCTGGACCAGAACGGACGTCAGTTTGAAAACAGGCGTTGACAAAACAATTAAATAATGTCTGTAGATTCTATTACATTTTGAAAATGAAATGTATTTTAATAAACATTGCCTTTATAATTATATACAGTATATATATATATATTATATACAGTATATATATATATATATTATATACAGTATATATATATATATATATTATATACAGTATATATATATATATATATTATATACAGTATGTGTGTATATATATATATATATATATATATATATATATATATATACACAGTGTATATATATAATATATATATATATACAGTATATATATATATATATATATATATTTATTGTCCCATAAGTCCGGCATCATAGGAGAAATTCATATTTTTCTATTTCTACAAACCATAATTTATGCTCGGGATGCCAATTTCCCGTCCACCATTCTGTTCAGTAACGGACGAGGCTGTTTTTTATGGAAATGGTGAGGTAAATCGACAGAACACCCGCTACTGGTCTCAAAACAACTCTCACTGGTATACCTCTTCAAAGGAACAAGGTGCATCTCGGGTGATGGTATGGTGTGGCATTTGGAAGGATCGCATCATAGGGCCCCTCTTTTTCAACACTGGAGGCACCTACCTACGTATGCTCAAGGAAGAAGCATTTCCCAGTGTCTTGAACGAAGAAGGAAATTTCCCAACATGGTTCCAGCAAGACGGCGCTCCTGCACATTACAGCACCCAAGTAAGGGAATACCCGTACCAACAATTCCCTGGTCAGTGGATAGGACGTCGAGGGCCTGTGGAATGGCCAGCTAGAAGCCCGGATCTCACGCCACTAGATTTTTATCTGTGGGGCCACTTGAAAGCGCTGGTATAAGCAGAGAAAATTAGGTGTGTTGAACATTTGCGGCAGCGCATTATTGGGGCGTGTAACACCATTACTCCTGACATCATTCACCGTGTGCTTGCTGACTGGGTATCACGTCTGAATTTGCGTATTGAAAACAATGGTGGACATATTGAGCACGTTCTGTAAATAAAAGCTTTTGTTTTGCTTTTATTATTTTTTCTATGATGCCGGACTTATGGGACACCCTGTGTGTGTGTGTGTGTGTGTGTCCTTTCATTATTTACTAGTAAGTTAATAGTATACAACAGAAATACGATAGGATGAAGATATACTTACCAATATAATTTAATGAGAACAATGTGGCTGACTGTGCTTCATAATTTCTGAAAATCTTTGTTTGACACTTTGTGATACAGCGATTCGAAGGTCCGGTTCCAAGTTCAGTTTATTTCGATTCTTGGTTTTAATACCTATCATAGCAGAAAAAGACACCTCACACAGATATGTAGATCCAAATGGAAGGAGCGTATCGTTCGCTGCTCTTACTAAATCTGGGTACTCATTTTTTAATCCAATCCACCAATTGCGCACAGTTTTCTGTTGAAATTTGGTTCGTAAACTCTATCTTCCCTGATGTCAATCAACTGTTATTTTACAAAATAAAGTGGCGATCTCGAATTGTGATATTTAGTTTGCTAAATTTTAATCGCGAGTAAGCGATATCGCGGATACTATCTCGCAAATAGTATCCGGCATGACTGTTAGCGAGTATTTTTTTTCTCGGTCATCTTCTTGAAATTCAAAAATTTTCTAAGAAAAAACAATGATAAATCGGAATCATCAAATTTTCTTCGCGTGCCCCCTAGATCGGCAGGCGCACCCAACTTTGGAGACCACTGTATTAGTGGATCACGAAGTAGGCATTACCTACATTAGTAGTAATAATGATGATGTATAGCCATACTGCCACTCATGATAATACTAATAATTGCACTGCTAAGAATAAGTTAGTACTGGAGACATTTTCCGAGTATTTAGTATTATTATTAATATTGAAATAATAATAATAAGTGGTAGTAGAATTAACTGTTAAAAAAAACATTTGTAATGGGTTCTTCGCATGTAGTGCTGTATGGTTATGGGGCTTTGTATAATAATATAAAAGGAAATAAATATAGAATTCTGTGGTAAGAATTACCCCAATTTAGGTAGGGGCTGACCCTGTACTTTGCGGAAATAATTACTTAATTCTTTTTCTTCCTTGACCGGTGCGCAATTTTTCACATTTTTATCACCATTGCGCAGGTAACGTGAGTGGAAGCAATTTGGGCGACTCTCTCTTGTTTTATAATTTTGCAACTCTTTTGAACAGACCTTGCTTAAGTTTTGTAAGGTACTCATTCACGTCAAGACTAGCATTTTGTTTTATACACTGTGGCACAATTTCATTCTTTACTTTGGCACTCTTTATACTGAATTTAATCGGCCTTCTTGAGGTTGTTTGATTCGGTCTCCCTATTCTGGATGCTTCAATGATCATATCTTAGCTGACGGAATAGTTAAGGTGGGTCTGGAGAGTCCCAATCACTATCCTTTCACAGTCTTTGCCCTTGATTTCTGCGAGGAGAGACAGACAACTAATAACCATCTTATTAGCGTCTTTATCTTGGAGCGAGATGTTCCAGCTTCGAGTACTCGTCGTTTCGTTTGTTCTATACGCGATAACCTTGATTAGGTTCGGCAATTCTCTTCGTCCTTCCTTTCAAGGGTATCGTTAAATGAATCGCCGCTTAGGAGTGCCGTTAGGCGTTCGACGATGGTCTCTCCCACCGTGTTCAGAGGGTCGGTGATTTCTTGTTGATCGTCGGCCAAACGGAAACGGGTTGCATCTCTCGGGAGGGGTGTCGTTAGTTCTGTTGTTTCTGGAAGGGATGGAGGATATTCTCCTGTTGAGGGCCAGAAGCGGCTTGCGGGTTATTCGTTTCAGGATGACTAATGTTTTCTTTGTTGGTAGCCCCTGTAAATGATGAATTTCTCTCCTATATAGTACGATGGGAGAGACTCGGTCGGGGATTCAAAAAAGGGGATATGGTAATCGAAGTGTTAATCGGGAGTATAATCACCCACGAGACGGGAGGCGCTGAAATTTTCTGAACTCAGTTTTGATCGGATGTAGGATCGGGAGCCAATGAGCTATTGAGGCGCTATATGGCGGTGTGCGAGAGGAATGGATATTTTCCTCGTACTAACAACTGATTGACTACTATAATTTATAGGCTGAAACCGTAACTAATTTTCATGCAAGAACGCGGTAGGGAATTTGACTCCCAAATATAGGACCTTCATTTATCTTCTATACCTTTCCTTTCAAATATTCCGTGCGATTCCTCATTTCACGAAGGTCGAGCTTGTTGCCCTTCCTCTCGAGTTGGCCTGGTGAAGTAGAGTTGGTTTCTTGTACTCTCCACCTCACATAGCCAGGTACGCCGAGTATTTCAGCTTTTTAATGTATACACTGTATTTTAGTCTAGCTGTACTTTATTTCGTTTTTGATACAGGGTGTCCAAAAAACGCAACCCGAAACAAAGATAAGGGTTAAGTTACAATGACATTCATTTTCCACTTGGTTGAGTTTCTTTTTGAACACCCTGTACTCGAGTACATAATGTACTATAATTCAGTCTGTTCCCTTTCGTCGTGCAGACACGTTTATTTTAATGTACTTTATTAGTAATTTATTTCTTTATTACATCTTGAATATAGACTACAGGGTAGGGGGAAAAAACCTTTCACTTAGACGCACACCCCAACACAATTATTAGTGCGGTCTAGAGAGTTTCCGTACGTAAATGAATTATTATATAGGGTGAGCGAAAAGTCCCTGTGCACCTTCCACTTCCAACACAGTGCAGGTACAGGTTCACTACACTTCTTGCAGGTGCACAGGGACTTTTCGCTCACCATATATATATATATATATATATATATATAGGGTGGGCCGTAAGTTTCCATACATAGGAAAAATAACACTTTTTTATGGACAACCATTTTTATTTATATAATATGCTCTACATGGTTGCCATTGTTTTGAAAACACATTTCAATACGTGTTCCCCACTGTTGATGAACACGCATTAGCACAGTTGACGTTATGATTGTAATGGCGTTGGTGATACGTTCCTTTAGATGATTTATGTCTCGTATCTTTTCCTGATACACCATGGCCTTCAAGTGCCCCCAAAGATAGAAATCAAGGGGGGTGAGATCTGGGAGGCCACTCCACAGGACCACGCCGACCAATCCAAGCATCCGGAAACTACTGCTGATCCAAATACCGACGCACGTGAAGACCATAATGAGGTGGAGCTCCATCTTGCTGGAAGTAAACTGGGAAGTTACCTTCCTCGTTTAGCAGGGATGGGAAAATCTCTTCTTGCAACATGTTAAGATACCTTTCGGCATTAAGATTTCCACTGACAAAAATTGGTCCAATAATTCTGTCACCCCATATCCCGGCCCACACCATCACTTTACCGGCACCTTGCATCTTCGTCGGACTCAGCCAGTTAGGGTTAGCATTACTCCAATAACGTATGTTTTGCCGATTAACCTCTCCATTGACGTAAAAATTTGCTTCATCAGTAAACAAGATCTTACAAACGCATATTCTTAGGGTATCTGAAACATAAAAACAAACGTTTAAATTTTCCTATGTATGGAAACTTACGGCCCACCCTGTATATATACATATATATATACGTTACATTATAAAATAATGAAGCGGATTGGATATTGCTAATAAAATTGTTTTTACGAGGCAGTGATTAGGTTAGTTTTAAAAACACGCAAGTTTGTGATAACAAGGATGAAAAATGGAGTACTTATCACGCACATATTCACCTACGTTACAGATAAAATGAGAAAGAAGACACGGTTACATTTTGGTTACGGGAATAATCTCTCGTAGAAAACGAACCGTGATTATGATTTACTGTTTAGCGAACATGTTGCACGATAAGTTATCGAGCTGAAAATTCATTACGAGGTAAAGTTGCCAATGGTTCGCGCATCGGTTCAATGGGCAACATTAGGACAACTTTATCCCGTACATTTTTATGCATAATGGGGGGGGGGCGAAACATCAAAAATCGAGTTTCTCCAATTCTACAGTATGCACGTAATTGGAAATAATGATCTCAACTTTTTAAAAAAAATGAGTATATGCGACCCCCCTTACCCCTTCCATAGCATCCCCCCCATTTTACTCTCTCCACAGATATAAACCCCAAATGTGACAATCATGCATTATATCGAGTCTTATTAAGTAGATTAGATTAATTTGGATAGGTTATTTAGATAGAGTTTTAGATAGATTGAATAGATTATATAGATTAATTTAGATAGATTAAATGAATTATATAAATTGTCACGTTTTTTTGTTTAGTTTCAGATTGTTTATGATTGAATGAGTTATGATTTAATTCCGAATGAGTTATATTAAATTCAGATTGAATGATTCAATTGCTAGAACTTAACAATTAGTTTCTCGTTATTAATGCTACTAGGCCTAAATAAGTGAAATCATGGCGACAAGAAGCAAAACGCACAATTCAACATTTGATCACCCTGCAGAATTTCCACCTTCAAAGGCTGACGTATTTAGGCATTATTTATTGGTAAAAAAACGAGAACTGATTTCGAAAGGTTCTAGATCAGCAAATGAATGTTAGAATTGTCACTAAAGATGTGGAAGCCCTTTGGGAGAAGTTTTCCTTTCCACATATAGGATTTGAAGGAATAGCTATTAAAAGTTGAACGATTGATAGAATCTGCAGCAAAGCTAAATAAAGTACCATTAAAACAAAGAAACAACAGTTTTCAGCAGAAGGTGGAGACATTCGATGAAATGTTTGGTACTTGTACTTACGATAAAAAAAAATCAGTCGAACGGATTGCAGATGTGATATTAGAGTTCCAATGATTGAGTGGGAGTCTTTTGTGGGGCAGAAACAGAAAAAAACCAACTAGGACCAATCGACAGAGTAACGACTTCCGCAAGAAAAAGGACTCACGATAGAGTTAAAGGATTAGAAAGAAGAGCCAAGATAAGCCTAGATACGAATGTCACCTCAACCGGCAAGCTGGATCCTTTACATATTATGGAAGATGAGAGCATGGAAATTGATGATGACAGCGACGATATTGACTTTGTTCCGAATTTTGAGCCGAGAGAAAACCATCAGAACAGAATTATTTATGATAACTTAACAATAACAGCAGATAGATACCGTATAAGTTACAGAGCTACTGCAGCTATAGTAAATGCAGCTTTGAAGGATATGGAAATATTAGACGAAACCAATATGTTGGACAGGAAAAAAAAGGAGAAAGAATACGTGTGGGTAAAAAGAACGAAGTGAAATCAGAGACTACACAAATTGAAGGCATCGGATTTGATGGTAGAAAAGATCAAACTAAGACAAAGAAGGGAATGGAGTACGAAGAACATTATGTAATAGTCAAAGAACCTGGTGATGTTTACATGGATCATATAGCTCCAGATAACGGAACTGCTTGTTGTATTGCAGATGAAATAACTTTTATAGTTGATTCTAATAGCAAAGAATCCCTCAA
Source organism: Bathynomus jamesi (assembly GCA_023014485.1). Classification (NCBI taxonomy): domain Eukaryota; kingdom Metazoa; phylum Arthropoda; class Malacostraca; order Isopoda; family Cirolanidae; genus Bathynomus; species Bathynomus jamesi. The sequence continues at coordinate 875,893 of JAJOZX010001510.1, read as the reverse complement.
AGCTTTGCTATGCGATGGCACCCGTGAACACTGGCAGGATTGGCGGAGTGCTAAAATTCATTGAATTATATCTGGATAGGCCGGTACAATGGTTGATTTGCATTTTGCATGCAAACGAACTGCCCTTCAGGCACGTATTTGAAGCAATTCATAGAAAAACTTCGGGACCAAACACCTTCAAAGGTTCTCTTGGAAATAAACTCCGAGAGGATTTGACCAAACTGGATATAATTGATTATACCCCTGTAGAGGGCAACATTAAAGAAGTTTCGGCCGATATTGTTAAAAGTTTCAGCAGTGACCAAAAATATATGTATGAAATGTTCATTAACATACAATCTGGACGCATCTCACAAGCGTTAGCCACCAGATCCCCAGGTACCCTCCATCGTGCAAGATGGCTAACACGAGCAAACAGGATCCTGCGCTTATGTCTCTACACGGAATCCAGACAAAAACATCCAAGAGCTAGTAAAAATTACAATGCTGATTTACGCTCCAGGATGGTTTTGGATAAAGTCTCATCCAAAGGCAAATGAGGGAGCATCTAATTTTTGGTATATCACGCACTTGCTTAACCTGTTAAGCGTCATTTTAACTTTTATGCCCACCGGTAGACGATATAACTCGCCGATAACGGTTAAGAGGTTAAAGGCTTAGATAAAAAGCATCGAATGATTATGGAGCGTGTCCTCAGAAATAACGCCTATTTTGCCCACCCAGAGAATATTTAACTCTCAATGATGATAGACACAAGAAGAAGTCAGAGAGCTGGCTCTTCAGCACATCATTCGAGCAAGAACTAGGAGCACCAATGCGAGAAATTTTGAGCTGCCAAAAACACTGAACTTTGAAGCAGACGATTATCCTAACATGATCGACTGGGACAACGAAACCATCACCCCTCCACCTATTTTACAGAATTTGACAAATGATGATGATGATGATGATCTTAAAGTTCGAAATGAACCACTTCAGCTTATTCCTTTTCCCTGTCACAGCCAGGGAGTAGAACATGCTGTAAATGTGGTAACAGAAGCATCACAAGATGCGGAGAAAGATTTCTTTATATATATATATATATATATATATATATATATATATATATAACTTTGCTTATATCATTTACTTTAATTATTGTCATTTATCAGGTTTTTTTATTCGAAGAATTGGTTTCAATTTCATTTCAATTTAAAAAAAAGGGGGGGCATAGCGGTGTAATTACAGTATGTTGTTTAGGGGGCTCAAAGGAAACTCCGAGCAGTGTGTAGAATAAGAATACAAAATTTCGACCCCCCCCCCCCCACCCCCTAATGCATAACCTTTGGATAAACTTATAATTGAAATGGAAGAATGAGATGTAATAATACCGCTTACATCAATAAACAAACTTCAAAGGAAATAACATCATATACCATTTCGCCATTATTAATTATAATAAATTACGACATTAAAATGTGCAATGAAATATACATATATATATATATATTTATATATATATATATATATATATATATTATATATACACACACACACACACCCCAAGAGCAAAATACACTAACGAAATTTATGAACAGTTTAATTTTACTGCAGATAAATTATCTACCACCACCTCACCTTATCTAATCAGTTTATTCAAAATCGATAAAGAAATATGAACGGCGAAAAATTTCGGCTCAGAAATCGGTCTGGAACTTTTTGAGAGAGTCGGGAAACCATACTCGGGATGATTCATAAGCAATACCGCCGGAACACTCCCTCGCGTCATTCTCCTCCTTCCAATAACATTGCGCCCAAGTTCCTAAACTAACAACTTAATTAAAAGCTTTACTTTTTTAAAGCAAATATTGTGTGTGTGTGTGCGCGCGCGTGCTGACAATTTATACTTGGGTCTGAAATTTATCGGAATCAAACCTTTGACCTCGTACCAGTGCATTATATCTCATCAGTACCAGGTGTTGTTATTCCAATTTTGAAACACCTTCTTACTATCCGCGAACAAGCGTTAATTTTTTTCATATTATTATTTATTATTTATCATCATACCTTCACAAACTACGAACTAATCATTCAAATGTATGAAAACCGACTTCGTTTCAAATATTCTTCAACGAGGGAAAATACTGAACTGGGATTAGGAGGTAGTGGGCGGTGGTCCCGGACTGAAGTGGTATGATACAAACCTATTTTATAATCCACTATGGATAAAAAATTAAACCTTCCCTCGAACCCACCTGTAAACCCCATCGAATAGGGGGTTGTAACTACCCGAACGCTTATGTTAATTCGCGGAATTGAGTCGACAGAGATACTTAAAAATGTCTGAATATTTCCCATTATTACTGTTGATTCGTCTATGACGGGGGATCACCTTAAAAAGTTAAAATCAGGGCCCCCAGCCTTCGTCAGTCTTATAAGGTTAACTAACGAAAGTATCACGACTTAACCATTCGTCAAGGACGTACAGTTGACCTAACAATTGGTTAGGTTAAGTTAATTCGTGATATTTTCGTTAGTTAGTCTTATAAGGCTAACTAACGAAGGCTGGGGGGCCTTGATCTTCAGGTGATCCATTACAGGTAAAAAAAAACTAACGAAGGCTGGGGGCCTTGATCTTCAGGTGATCCATTACAGGTATAAAAAAAACTAACGAAGGCTGGGGGCCTTGATCTTTCAGGTGACATTACAGGTATAAAAAAAACTAACGAAGGCTGGGGGCCTAGATCTTCAGGTGATCCATTACAGGTATAAAAAACTAACGAAGGCTGGGGGCCTTGATCTTCAGGTGATCCATTACAGGTATAAAAAAAAAACTAACGAAGGCTGGGGGCCTTGATCTTCAGGTGATCCATTACAGGTATAAAAAATTGGGAAATTTCTTAAAGTCTTCCTCCTCCACCTTTTTACGCGTCTCATATCAAGATTCCGAGAGTGGATTCACCAGACTTGAGAATTAAATATTCCAGGTGTACAGGTACTACGGATACGATGCATATTATTACTTCATCATATGAACCAAATAAAATTGTTCACTTAAACGCTTAACCAGAATTTTACGTGGTTTCACAAACATCGGAATGACCAAGTGTGGCTAATTGCCGCAGTAACCCATTATTCGCTCCCTCATTACGAACGTGAAGGTTAAAAAGACTTCGTAATAATTTAAAAATTTTATAAAAAAAAAATGTAGTTTTTTTTTCAGTTTATTTAATAATAAAACTACAGCATTTTCACAATATGAGTTACTCTTTTGTTGGTTAAAAATTGTATATTGCTAATGTCTATCCAAGATACTCATTACCAATGACGGGTTCAATAATCTTGAAAGGGAAATATGAATTTAAAATATGAATTTAAAATATGAATTTAAAATATGAATTTAGAGTTCGACTAAAATTTTAACAATTACTTAATCCAGTTTCGTAAAATTAAAAAAATACCCATTTTTTCATAAAATATAAACTAACCAAATAGAGAATAACGAAAAAGGAGTTAGGCCGATGGTGTTACTAATTCCTTAATAAATATGATCATCATTCTCTCTCGTGGGTGGAAATTGAAACCCACTTTAAAATTAGGGTCCGAAGATCAGCCCCCCCCCCCAGCCTTCTTTAGCTAGCTTTATAAGGCTAACTAACGAAAATATCACGACTACGACTTAACCTAACCAATCGTCAAGGGCGTACAGTTGACCTAACGATTGGTTAGGTTGGGTCGTGATATTTTCGTTATTAGCCTTATACTAAAGGAGGCTGGGGGCCCTGATCATCAGGTGATCCATAACTTTTTCTTTACAAGTAATTTCCATAATAAAAGCCTTAATAAATATTTAAAAGTAAACAAAAGGAAAAAAATCCAGCCAATCTCAAATGGTACTTTTCCGTTATACCCCCGCAATTTCTTCTTTCCCTGTTAGGTCAACTGTACGCCCTTGACAAATGGTCAGGTTAAGTCGTGATATTTTCGTTAAAACTAACGAATATTTTAACGAAAATATCACGACTTAACCTAACAGTTGACCTAACCGGGAAAGAAGAAATTGGTGGCTATAACAGAAAAGTACCCTCAAAATTTAAACTAATACGCCTATGTCTGTACATCCCCTGTATATTCATTTGAAATTCAGCCTATTTCAACAAAATAGATGGGGACTTTTGGGACACCCTGTATATATTATATATAATATATACAGGGTGTCCCAAAAGTCCCTATCTATTTTGTTGAAATAGGCTGAATTTCAAATGAATGTTTTAATGACATGATTGCATGCACCTTTCTAGACAAATACATGCGTTAGATTTCTATTTTAATTATTTTTAAATTTTTTATTAATTTTTTCAGATCCATATCATTGGTGATGGATGTGCAATTTGTGCATGAACGCGTTATGATAGTAACATGTCGCATCAGAGGAATGAAATGTTGTGAAATTAGAGACTGATTCTCAAGGTTTCATAATCCTGGACCGACAGATAAAGCAATTCGTGAACAAATTCAAAAGGACTGGATCTGTGCATGATGAAGGAAGTGGACGCCCAAGAACAGTACAACAAAACATTGAATCTGTTCGCATAATGTTCGAAGACGATCAAAGAATGTCAGTTCGCCAAGCATCCCACAGATTGACCATACCCAAAACAACTGTTCACAGAATCTTGCGTTCAACGCTGAAGAAGTGTTATCACATTCAGCTGTTACACAGCTTACACGAGGAAGATTTTCCAAAAAGAGCAGCAATGTGTACGGAACTGGTCGAACAAATCCAAAATAACAATTTAATGGACCACATTTTGTTTAGCGATGAGGCGACTTTTCACACCTGTGGTAAAATCAATCGACATAATTGTCGCATCTGGGCTAATGAAAAGCCAACTGAGTTCACTGAATGGGAAAGAAACTCGCCTAAAGTCAACGTGTGGCTTGGAATGACGAAGTCTAAGATTTACGGGCCCTTTTTCTTTGCAGAGGCTACAGTGACAGGGCCTGTTTACTTTGATATGCTTCAAAATTTTCTAGAACCTCAACTTCTTGAAGATGGCATTCTCGACAATGTAGTCTTTCAGCAGGATGGGGCACCATGTTATTATGCCAGAATTGTTCAGACATACCTAAACGAGCGTTTTCCAAATCGTTGGATTGGACGTGTGGGAAATAAGCCCTGGGCAGCGCGATCTCCGGATTTGACCCCATTGGATTTCTTTGCTTGGGGTTTCATTAAATCAGAGGTCTATCGCAGAAATATTCGAGATTTACCAGATCTGCGAGATCGCATTAGGCAAGCAGTTGAGAAAACTCCTGAAATGCTCAGAAATGTGTTCCGCAATGCAGCTGACCGCTTTGAGATTTGCAGAGATACAGATGGAGCACATGTGGAAACTACTAATTAAAGATTTTAATGGTGTAATACTTGTAATTTGTATAGAAATACATCTGTATTCAGGTCAGTGACACATTTATTTGAAATTCAGCCTATTTCAACAAAATAGATAGGGACTTTTGGGACACCCTGTATATATATATATATATATATAATATATATATATATATATATATATATATTATATATATATATATATTATATATATATATATAATATATATATATATATATATATATAATATATATAATATATATATACTGTATATATATATATATATATTATATATATTATATATATATATAGGCAGGAGGTATATATCTCAAACAGTACAATATTAGTCAGTAATAAAGTACACGACTAATTAAAATATAACAGCAATACACGTAATAAAACAAGTAACAATAAAATTAATAAAAACTGCTCAAAGCTAACAGCTAAAAAAATAAAATGAAAATGCCAAATGTTGGTGGTTAAGCTGTGAGTTATAATAGACAAACACTCGCATACCAAGTCCATAGTCTGAAAGGCAAAGTACGAATGATAAATAGTTTGGGCAATTGAATTATCCGAGTTTTGTGAATCCTTTGCACTAGACTGAACTGAGCACGTCTTGTTACCTCAAGGTAGATCGAAATGTTGTGGTTAGTGAACATTAGAGAAGCTGAATAGCTTGGAGGGGCAATTTACGTAGCAGTCTGAAAGATGATGTAAAGCAAATTGAGGGTTGCGCACTTTTTTTTTTTTTTGTAATTAGCCCAAAGTTGTTGCCCATGAACATTAGCAAATGAAAGTATGAAAAAAAAAGTGTGTCTTTAGCTTCGCTCGTACAGAACCTGGAGTTTCCAATGATCATGTTTGCTTCAGCGCAGTAACTTCGATATTGTTTCCGTACGTCTACGTCGTCCGTGAAGGAGCTGGTGATAAAGTGACCTAGATACTTAAATTCTCGTCTCTCTCTCTCTCTCTCTCCTAATTCGTCTTTCATTTTGAGATTATATTTATTATTAGTCGTTTGGCAAAGACCAAATTACTTATCCTCGAGTTATCTATACGACAAAACTCTCGCCTCATTAAGAGAATTAACCAACCCATCATTATAAATATTAAACAGCGAAGGAGAGAGCGAGGAACCTTGTCTAACTCCGCATGAAAAATCAAAACATTCGAACGAGACTAACCTCTCCAACCAAATTTAAAACTTAGTGGAACATTTCTGTCTTCTATTTTCTTAATATTCACTCTAATATGCTTTGCTTATATTAAACAACAACAATGAATAACTAAATGTCAGTATATATTTAGGTACAATCTCATACAAAACAAATAGACAAATCAGTTGAATGGATCTTTCAAAATCTCTCAGATTAGGCGACATTCATAAATAATAATTTAGTCGGCGTAGCAAAAGTTCCTTGAGTAGTTTTGAGAAGCAGAAGGCAATAGCAATAGGCTTGTAGTTATCGCTGGATAGTCCCCCCCCCCCATATTTATTTTTGACGAGTATGCTATATAACCTTGAAACTCTGAACAAGAATGGCTGAGAACAGTAATGACAAACATTCATCACATCATTAGCGTGTGTGTGTGTGTATGTATATATATATATATATATATATATATATATATATATATATATATATATATAAACGCGTTCATAAACACTCTTTAGGCCTACGATTTTTACATCTTCTAAAGTTCGTACCAAAAGTTATAAAAGGTCGTCAACTTTACCAAATTTTCGTTTACCAGTACAAGATTCTGGAGAGCCCCAGAATGTCTAGAGTTTATCACAAGGCACCTTCTGAACTTGAGAAATATTCTCGTTATCAATAGAAAGCTGTTCCCATGGATGGCTCTCTAGGCACCTGCATCAGGTTCAATCAAATGTTTTAATCGACGGTTAACCGAGATATCAACCTTCAATTAACGTTCCCACGATATCGCGAGGAACTTCACGATACTGTACATCTGAATTGCGAAACCAGTCCACTTTTATACTCAGTGCGGAAAACAGCAACTCTCGGGCATGAACCTACAGTGCATTTTTCACTAATTTGTGTCACTGTTCTCTGCATAGACTCACGTAGCCGACATCATTTATAAAATATAGTTATTGTAATTCAACGTGTGTGTGTGTGTGTATTCAGTGACAAAAACTTCTCTTACTTATAAAGCCTTTTGTTGCCTATGGCATACTTAAACTCGGTGCTTGGAACTCTCTTTATAGGCTCACACCTATACCAAGATACCGTACCATTCTCCGGCGAAAATTGCAAATTCTCGTTCATCACACCCTCGAACCCTGTATATAAAGAACTCCATCGCTCGCTATTATTCTTTTTTCATATATGTATTAATATACGAACTACGTGTATCAGTGATCGAATTCACAAGGGCGGTTGCATTACTGTGCCTCATAATACAATTCACTATCCACGGTTTCTGACATTGGGCGTTCATGCTAGCAATTAATTCAAAACAAACCATTTAACTTTATAACACACACACACACACACACACACACACACACACACACAGTTTGTGGTCGGGGATGCTCGTGGTTTTTGGTGCAGAGCAAGCCTGTCAAAGTAGTACGAGTACGACCGATTGATACGGGTAAATTTGTGCTACTATAGGGAGGAAATACAAACTTGCGGAGCATCTCGCTCCTGAATATTCATGCACCAGAAATAATAATTGGGGGCGTCTGCAATACAGACTAATGAAAGTTGTGATCAATTGAATACAATTCTTCTTTTAACAACAACACAAGCATTATTGCTTTCAGTGGTAATGAACCACGTACCGAAGCCACGGAAGCCTTGTCAGTACCTTAACCCCGCTTCTTTGTTTGGCAATGCTGCTGTGAGCTGCTCGTACACTGAAATGAGTGTATGGGCGGAATGACGCTCCAGATGAAAAGATGTTTAACTCTTCATACTTCCACTTAAACTAGGAATGCCATCTATGAATAAAAATTATATATAATGAAGGAGGGAGGGAGGGAGGGAGGGAGACAAGGGCTAATGGCTTGCAAAAACGGCCAACTCAGAGGAAGAAGAGCCAAAAATCAAGTGCCAAGGTTTTCAAGATGTCTGAACACACTGAGTTTGAAAGATTGGAAGTCACAGACAGGGGGAAAGATGCAGTGAAGAAGGTTGTTCCAGAGTTCACCGGTTGAGTAGATGAAAGTTTGAAAATACCGATTAACCCTCGCGTTACAGAGTTGGACAGAAAAGGAATTGAGAATGAGGCGAAAGTCTGGTACTGCGTGCTCTACTTTGATTCCACCTAGTCAAGTAGAGCTGTGTTGGTTGAGCCACCCCGCGCACGAGAACCGTACTTCATGCAGGAGAGGACAAGACCCCTGTACAGAGAGAGCAACTGAGTGAGGGTGAAGGAACGGTGGAGCCGGTACAGCACGCCGAACCTCTCTTGGAAGCAGTTTTAAAGTGTGTGTGTGTGTGTGTGTGTGTGTGTGTGTGTGTGTGTGTGATCTCTCCAGGAAAGGTCACGAGAAAAGGAAATGCAAAGAATGTCGAGAGAAGAGGAAGGATTGAGGTGCGTGTTGTTGAAGGTAAGGATAGTCGTGTAGAAAACTGTGACGAGTAGAAAGACGAAGAAACCGAGTTTGAGGCAATAAAATCAATAAGGTTTTATCTGCCACAATTAGAGATAGCAGAAAGATCATGGTTCAGAAGCACCACAGCCGTCCTACGCTAAGCATGGAGTAACTATTGAGAGGAATGCTTTGGGAAGCGGGTGGAGAAGTGAAGAGTGGAATCATCGGCATAGGAATGGATAGGAGAGGAAATTCGACTTAACAGATCACTGATAAATGGAAGAGGGAGGGTGACATGACAGAGCCCTGAAGAACACTATTAACAGCTTTACGAGAACAGTGGCCATCTATAACCGCTGAGCTATAGATTGGCCAGAAAGGAAATTAGAGATGAAGGCAGATAAAGTATAGAAACGGAAGGGGGTCAGTTTGAAAATTAACAATTTGTGCTAGACTATCAAAAGCTTTCGATGTCTAGCGCAATAGCAAAGGTTTCCCCGAAATCCCCAAAAGAGGGTGACAGAGTCAGATATACGCAAGAAGATTGCCAGTAGTGTCTCCCTTGCGGAACCCATACTGACGATCTGAAAGAAGAATAAAAACTTTAGAAAGGCAAAAAATCAAAGTAATTGGATGATAGCTGGACGATTGAGAGCGGTCACCCTTCTTTGGGACAGGCTGAATGAAAGCGAACTTCCAGCAGGAAAGAAAAGTACCAGATTAAAGACAAAAACGAAAGAATACCTCGGCAGAGTGTCAGTACAGGAGCACATTCTAGAGGAGAACAGGAGGGACACCATCAGGGCCGTACGCCTTCTTAGGGTTGAGTTCAGATAGGGCAGGAACAAAATTTTTTTTTTGGAGGAAATTCTAATTTCATACGTAAGTCCGAAGGAAATGGAGAAATAGCACCGGAATCGTCCAAGGTTGAGTTTGAGGCGAAAGTTTGAGCGAAGAGTTCAGCTTTATCAGAAGAGCCGGCAACTGAGCCGTCACAATGCAAAAGAGGAGGGAAAGTAGAAGATTTGTTGGAGAGGTTCTTGGCAAGGCCAAACTGGAGAGAGAGGACGGACAGACAACAGATATACTGTAAGATTGCGGTGGGAGGAGCCTAACGGAAAAAAAAGTGACATAGTAAAAGGAGGATGAGAAGCGATAAACCCAAAATGTTGGGCCTATCTCCAAGGCGATCGAGGATACGAGTAGGGTGATGTACAATCTGTTGTACATCTTTCAGGATAAAAAAGTTGTAAACTAGTTCAAGGATGTCAGCAAAATGGGAAGGAAGCCAAAGGTGATGATAAACACTAAAATGTAAAACAGATTTCAGTAAAAGGACAGTGGAGTGTAGACTATATATATATATATATATATATATATATATATATATATAAGTGATGGGACGATACCAAAATTTTTAACGATTCAGATACCACTAAAAAGTCTCGATTCCGATTCTCTATTTTTAAATATAATTCTATACTTGTTTTTCTGGAAATTGTCATATTTTACTCTGGTAAGATTAACTATTTACATTATGAGTATGGTAATATAAATTATAAAATATAATAGATTGGTTTAAAAATAAAAATCAACTGTAAGTTGTAACAATTCATTTTAATCATCTTGATTACACATGGATATACATGTTTTAATGTATAGCTACAATACAATAAAAATAAAATTTGTTATCCTCTTCCATTTAAATTTTAAAGTTTACATTGCAAAACTGGTTCAATTAAAAGTTAAAGAATCGTTTTAAGAATCGGAAATCATGGTACAATTCTCTCGATTCCGATTCCTGAAAAATGCTCGATTCTTCCGATTCTCGATTCCGATTAATCGTCCCATCACTATATATATATATATATATATATATATATATATATATATATATATATTATATATATATATATATATATATATATATATAATACAAACCCACAAGGAAAAAGAAAAACTATTCCAAGGCCTTTCATGTATTCAAAAGTACAACCTCGTCAGGGCATGGAGAGAGAAGGCGAGATGAAAATATATACACGTGTACAATAGGACAGAAAAACAAAGATTAACAGGAGTTAATTAGAGGCAAAAGGTATTTTAACAGGATATTGTTAATTTTATACATTCCCGCACTCTTATTAAAATTATTTTTAAAATGGATAAATGCATATTCTAGAAGATTCCTTTCAATTATATCCAAGCTATCCACGAGTCCTGCCGTTTATCCTCTAGTCTAAGCTATGGACTTCTTGGTATGAAAACGTCTGTCTGTAGCTCCACTTAACTTCGACAATACTGTATTATTTCTAATCAATTGTATATGCGCCTCGGTGGTGTAGTGGTTAGCGTCGCTGACTACGAATCCATCGGCCCCGGGTTCGAGACCCGACGGCAGCCGGCGCGCAGCAAAACCCAGCTGTTCATCCTTCCACACAATAAAGAAAGTTGTTGGCAGATAAATGGCTACCCTAGGTGGTCTAGTGGTTAAAACGCTGGGCTGCTGATGGGGCGTGGTTCGGATTCCACGTTAAACTGTAGGTCTAAAGGTGGAGTGAAAAGCTTGACCTTCGTCAGAATGAACAATTCGGGCGGAAGCTAACCAAATGTTATATATTTCTATCCTTAGTATATATGTGAACTGTCATTGTATTAATAATATTTGTCATATGAACTATAGTCTGCCAATAAACCTTTTCATTTCATCCGTTTTTAACGAGCGCTTTAGAACTATCCCACTTGATACTATGATTACATCTATACATATGATTAAACAATGCATTAGAATTGTACGGTTCCACACGCATATTTATGCTGTTTTACCCTAATATCTAGTTTTTCCCGTTTTGGCCTATAAATACGAAGTTACATTGTGTACATCCGATTGAATACACAACCAACCGCTTTACCCGGGCTATTGTTTATTAGGGGTGATTTAACAGTATTATTATACTTAAAGACTACGATGATGCCAATTGCTTTAAGTAAAGTCAGAAGATATTGAAAATTAACATGGTAAGGTAGGCTACTAAGGATATTTTTACCCTCAAATTCCTTTACAGTTACGCTATTTTACCTATTCTTAGCTTTCTCCTAAGGCAGTTATCTAGAAATGAAATAGGATGACAATTTAGTACCAATATTCATGATATTGCATAACTCGGAATCTAAAAACTCAGGATTTTATTTATTTATTTAATATATATATATATATATATATATAACGCTTGAAGGAATGAGTGAGACAAAGAAAAACAAACTTGCAAAGCACACACACCTTAATGATAAACAAGCTCAGGACTTCCGGTGAACTCATAATCCCTCGAGTTGATAACGCAGTACTGTGTTGTTGCTATAAGATTACACAGAACGACGACGTCTAACTTCAATATTCAAGAACGAATATTAAAGCTGTGTGTGTGTGTGTGTGTGTGTGTGTGTGTGTTTTACAAGGAAATGAGGGGGCTGCAACAGCTTTACAACCTATTGTTAGTCCAAAATTAGTAGAAATAGGGAAAATTAGAAAAAACAAAAGAACAACGTAAACTTACAAAGTGTGTATATAAAGTAACGCAAGTGAAAAGAAACATCCTATTTGAACTGATTTAAACTAGTTTTAGCTTTTTTTTTTAACTACAAAATTTTCAACACCTGTTATAAACCCTACTATCATGCTTACACACTCACAAGTGTAAAGCTCTCGCACGGGGAAGAGTAACAGTAGGAAAGTATAGAACAGACAAGGCTCTACTTCTTCCACTGGACACTGTTAGACAAAACTGTCGTAAAAGATTTTCACTCGTAGGAAAGTAAGAAAATGTACGAAAACAACAACAGAGTTCATTCACACCCTGCACACACTTCTCGCGCGCCCAATTACGCATTAGATAGTGAAAAATAAAACTATTTGAATCTAATATAAACATTTTTGTATTTTCTTTAAGGAATTTTTAAAATATTTTTACAAAATAAAAAGTAATCATTTCATCGTCGCATCATTTCCTCGATGAATGGCGAGGCCATCGTGTCGTATTAAGGATATAATCCTTTTAAATTAAGTGGATAAGAAATATTAAAAACATAAAACGCGAATCATGATTATGTAAATTCTAAATGCCTTTAAGATAGCCTCTTTCCACATAACACCCACAAACTTTTCGATCCGACCGTCGAAACTGGATCGTGCTACCGCTAATTTATTACGTTAGAAGTCATTTGTAATTTGTTTTAAAATGTTGCGTCAAAACATAGAATTCCTTATCTGATTTAAGATTTTGCGTAAAACCATGTCCTTCAGGAACTAATCCTCTTCGAGGGGAAAACCAATCGCTGTAAATGTACCATATATAAAGATTTGAAGGGTAATACCTCGGCTGTACAGTGATCAAGCGTGTGTAAGCCGAGGAATTATACCGATTCAGTGAGACCGACAGAGAGAAAAACCGAGTGTGGTACACGTTTCCACCTTGGAGGAGAGGCGCGTTGACTAAAAACTAACCATTGCGTATAACGGTATAACGAGCAAATTAACCACACTACAGTTCCCGGGATACCTGCTCCTCCCCCTTGGCGCGGCGACAATCGTATTATAAGACATACTTTTAAAAATTAAATCATTTCTCGATTCGGAATTATTTACATAAAAGAACACTAATCCAGAGGCACCCGCAGCCGGTCAAGCGCGAACCAATCTTAAGAATTCCTACAAAAGTGTACGTACATCCTGTACGCGATCCTCCATCTTTTCAAGAAAAAGATTTACCGTAACGCGAGTCATATTACGCCTCTTTCGCGTAAGAATTACTTAGAATTTAAGAATTCCCCATCAAGGGTACGTCAACGTGCACAATTCTTTCTTCTTTTCTTAGTATTTAAAACTACAATTTTGATAAGTAGTTTCCATGAAGTTGGATACATCTATTCATAGGTTATGACTACCGAGAAATCTTGTAAAGGTGTCCCATCATGAGAGAGAACTCTCAGTGCCAAAGGGAACTACTACTACTACTATTACTCCATCTTCATTAGCCCACCCTGCAAGCAGCCAGCTCTCTTCGCAATAGAGAGAGTTGGAGGGGAGGGGGGTGGAGTAGCAGCTTCCCCCCCCCCCCCCCCCCCCAAAAAAAATTATATATATATATTATATATATGGGTCGCCACATTATGAGGGCCAGTTATCCCTGGGACTATTTTGGTTGTAGACCTGCGATGCGCAACGGAACAAAGCCGCTTCGTATTACTCCCATTTGTTTAAACTTGTATTCCAATGTTATCTTTGCAATCTTTGCTTATAACTTTCTTAAAAGTTACAAAAAAAAAAGTCGTCCTTTTAATAATTTCCTTTCTCGGTGGTGGCGTCACTAACTACGAATCCATTGGCCCCGATAACGACAGGCGGCGCGCAGCAAAACCCAGCTATTCATCCTTCTACACAAAAAAAATAAATTGGTTGGTAGATAAATGGGTACCCTGGTTCGCCTTTCAAGTTACTGTAAGCGGGGCGTCAAGCACCCGGTCCTTTTCAAAAGGTAGGAAAATAGGAAATTTGCATCTGAAAAAAATAGCAAAATAATAGGAATAAATTTTTTAAAATAGGAGCAAAATAGGAGCAAAATAGGAGCATTTTGGAGATTTTTTTTATTGCAGTTGCCACTTTGTCTACTGAAAGTTTCCTCTTCAAACGTTGTTGGGTAGATGGGATAGCTTTTCCTAACCGTTTTACTTCCCAGCATTTTGCGTTTCTCGTCTCATTCACCTTACCGCTTCCCGTTGATCGGCGAACTTAAGCGACATTGGGTCTGGGTAGTAGTTGGATGGGAGACCGTCCTCCGCGTCCAGATTATGTAGCGACCCGTGGTTCGGATCCCGCGTAAAGCTTCAGTAAGTCCCCTCCGTCGTACGACCTTAGATCTCGCGAAGGAGGTTAAACAACCCCCAATCATTATACTCATTCACCTTCATTGTTCCTTCACGTTTTTGTCTGGCTGCCTCTAGCATCACAGTGGCTACAATCACATTGCGTTTGTTACCGGAAGAACTGGCGACTGCATCCCGCAGTTTTCTAGTAGCCTCATTCAGCAATTCATCTACTGCCTGTACTTCATTCCTAATACCGTCGTCTTCCTTTCTAAGGTCCGCTTCTGATGCCGTTACAAATATCTTTCTTCGTGCCCACTTCTCTTAAATTTCCTCCTTTGCTTCTATGCATTACCAGACAAAACTGGTAATGCAGAATATGCAGATTTTTACGGATCTTCCGAGCTAGTTTGTGACCAGGAAGGAAAATTGGGGAAAAGATAGAAAGGAAAATTGGGGAAAAGATAGAAAGGAAAATTGGGGAAAAGATAGAAAGGAAAATTGGGGAAAAGATAGGAAGGAAAATTGGGGAAAAGATAGGAAGGAAAATTGGGGAAAAGATAGGAAGGAAAATTGGGGAAAAGATAGGAAGGAAAATTGGGGAAAAGATAGGAAGGAAAATTGGGGAAAAGATAGGAAGGAAAATTGGGGAAAAGATAGGAAGGAAAATTGGGAAAAGATAGGAAGGAAAATTGGGGAAAAGATAGGAAGGAAAATTGGGGAAAAGATAGGAAGGAAAATTGGGGAAAAAATAGGAAGGAAAATTGGGGAAAAGATAGGAAGGAAAATTGGAGAAAAAATAGGAAGGAAAATTGGAGAAAAAATAGGAAGGAAAATTGGAGAAAAAATAGGAAGGAAAATTGGGGAAAAATAGGAAGGAAAATTGGGGAAAAATAGGAAGGAAAATTGGGGAAAAAATAGGAAGGAAAATTGGGGAAAAAATAGGAAGGAAAATTGGGGAAAAAATAGCTAGGAATTTTTTTTTTTTTTTTTTTGAAAAATAGAAACTCCACGCCCTACTGTAAGGTCTAAGGTGGGGTGACAAGCTTAACCTTCGTCAGAATAAACAATTCGGGCGAAAGCAAAACAAGGTCATACACACACACACACACACACATATATATATATATATATATATTTTGCCTTAATTGCAAATAAGTGATGGCAACGCAATCGTAATGATTATGTAACCAATTTCAACTAAAATATTAGTCGAATGAAGATGTATATCACCGTTTCAGTTATTACATACAGGGTGATTATTTTTAAAGAAGTTTCAGATAGAAATTAGTCGCAAAACCACAAGATTTACGGGACGAGCGCGATTAAGTCTTAGGTATCAAATTCGGGCAAAATAGAACACCGATTTTAGATCGTTCTCAGGTTTTATATCCTCCAAGAAATTGGGTGGGGTATTATAGTTAAACCACTACCTAATTCAAAGCCCTATTTAAGATATATAATTCGCGCAATTAGGTTATAACGTGAACCAATCGCGAGTTAAGTTTATCTTGGGTCATGACCCAAAATGAGCGGTTCCCAAACCTTTGTGGAGTCATTTCCCCCATTTCACATGGATACCTTCATAATGACCACCCCACCCTACCTGTACTCAACGTAAAGCCAGTCCCAGTGTTGCCATGTCGTTTATTTATGCACTTTATTACTTTAAAAGTACTCGCAGAGTACCAAATTACCCAACTGAAAAAGCCAAATTACCCCAATTGGGTAAAGGACCCATAATTTGGGAAACGCTGCCCTAAATAAAGGTTTCTGATAGCTTTTAATATTTACATTTGAAATTACAGATGTACAGTTCATTTTTCTCGGCTGCATGAACAAGGAATTTGCGTGCAAAGTAAAATTGAACGAATTTACATGCGTTGAGTGTTGTATCTGCGCACGCCGCAAATTTTATATACATAACGTTGAAAAACAGAAAATGAACACGTTGGATATTTCCTATTCCCATATCAACCTATATATAATATAAGAAAGCCCCTCTTTGTGATGATGTCATGGTCGAAGGGGAAGTGTGTGTGTGAGGGGGAGGGGGGGGAGCTATTAGGTCAGGTCATTTCACGAAAACTAAATAAAGAATGGATGAAAATCGACGTGTAAAAAAAGGGTTCAAAAACGATCAATACCTCGGTAATTAACGTGTCTTGTCTTGTTTAATTTTTCTCTCTTTCAATTTCACAGCGACATTATTACGTCACATTATTTCCTCTAAGTCGTGAAAAATGGTGGTCCACATACGTTCAAATACGATCGCGGAATCTTTCTTCTACTTCGCCGCCGCCTCCTATATTTACGTTCCAATGACGAGTGCGCGCAATGAAATAATTTACATTTTATACGAAATTAAATGGAGTTTTTTGTTCTATCAAATTATCTAATGACTAGAGTACATCGTCTTTAAACCGTTAAACGCAACTTTCTCAACTGCGAGGCATCATCAATAAACAAAACCAGATTATGAGATGCATATAAAATTCAATAGTGTTAATAAATGAAGAAACGCAGAAACAATATTATGAGGAAAGTGGCAACATCCAATAACTTCTCTACCCAAAATTAATTTCAAACCCCCTAATTGGCAACTCACCCGTGAGCCATTCTAGCGCACGATGGCAACATTCATCCGTAAACCAAAAAGTGAGTCACCACAAAAAGTGTAACTAAAAATATACACCTTAAAAGTGGTCTAATATTATGCACATTCTAGGCCTACATTTTTCTTACTGATTAACCTAAATACACACCCAAAATTAAGCGATAAAAAGTCAACAAGCGACTGAGCGCGTCAATGAAGCTGTAGGAACTGCCACCATTTAATTCCAAATACAATAAAACAAAAAAAATCTTTCCTACTAATCAATTCTCACGCGATGCAAGTGTTTTATATTACTTACTCTCCTAAAGGAGAATAAACCAAAACTAAGTACATGAGAAAAGTTTTCGCAACGGGGGGGGGGGGGGTTCAAACCTAAGCTGTAGTTGAGGATAATGGGAAAGGCAAACAGCGTAACATTTTTCAGATAAGGACCAACTAAATTTAGTTTGGAAAAGGAAATCATAACGAGATTTAAATTTTATATATAATTTCTAGCAGCTACAATAATACTAATTATTAATGCAAACAATTAAATGTCGCAACACACAGGCACATAAATCCGAAAATTTTTTAAACGTTTTTAATTATATGGAAAATGTAAAAACCAGTGGACAATTCCTCACTCTTCTCCCCCCCCCCCATCCTGTGTGGTGTGTTTTTTGTTTGTTTGTTTTCATGTACTGTATAACTTACATTTATCACTATCCAAGAGAAAATTAATACCCGTAAGAAAACGCGTAGGAACTCTTAAGGTGATAATTCACGATCACGCGCGCGCGCACACACACACACACACATATATATATATATATATATATATCTATTTCAGTAATCCCTCATTTCGAAGCCCATGAATATAATATACCACCAATTATAAGAGAAAGTATAGCAACCAGACTCGTACCAACATTGTATCCATATTATGAAATCAACCTACGTCAGCTGTTGTACGTACTAACACTTATATTTATATATAACAACGTCCGCACAATTAAACCATTACGCCCCATTGTTCATTCTTCAAAATGTTTTGTAAATAATAATAATAAAAAGCCGTCTAAAATTAAGCAATACCACTTCGGTTGGATTTAAATAAAAAATAAAAATGACTGTTGCAATCCTCCACCACCACAATATATATGGGGGTTCCACAGGGTTGCGTTCTGGGTCCTTTACTTTTTATCATCTATATTAACGATAAAGACGTTGGGCTCCTAAGTACAATTTTTTAATTTGTAAACGATACCAAATTAGGGAATAGTTTAGGTAACGAGGAGGGCGTAAAAAACGCTTCAAAGTGATCTTGATGGGTCGGGCGAATGGTCCGCTACTTGGCAGATGCCATTCAACTTGGACAAATATAAGGTAATGGACAGAGGTTACAGAAACCCGAAGGCCGATTAGAGAGAGAGCTTATATCAGTAACAATCTCAAACCGTGAGAGAGAGAAAACCGTAAATAGGAAATACAACCCAAATTACACTAAAGAAATAGCCCACCTCATAAGGCAACGTAACAACGTCGAACATAACACCACACACACAAGCCATAAAACAGCAGATACAACAGCTGAACACAAAAATAAACAACAAACTTAAAAAACAAACAAATTTAGGGAATTCATAACGCTAAACCACTCCAGATACATCCAGGCTATACAAGACTATAAACAGCATTACCCATTAACAGCGGCATTCACACCTCTCACGCGGCTATCTGTCGCAGCCAAAATAATATCCCAAGATATACACAACAAGCTAACATTCTAATTAATCACAACGCAAAGATAAGTCACTTAAACAGAGAGAACAACCAGAAACACGCACAGACAAACAGCCAGCCAGACACAAGAAAACCTACATACTCGACACGACCATTACACCCTTCAATACAGACCAGACCACCAAGATCATCAAAAACATTAAGAATTTGAAGGCTACTGGACCAGCCAACATATCTAACATACACCTTAAACACTTGGGCCCACAGGGAATACTAGCTCTCACAAACATCAGCACATATTTATACCAACATTATCATTCCTGACATATGGAAACAAGGTAAAATTATTACACTACTCAAACCAAACAAATATCCAACAGAACCAGCTTCCGATAGACCCATTACTTTACTATGTACACCTTCCAAGTAACAAAGACTAATCTTACAAATCACCAATCCCCCCCACACCACTATCGCCTACTCAACATGGATTCAGACCTCATCACTCGAACCACGACATTACTCATTAACCTCACGCAGCACAACATGGATAGCATCAACTCCAGACGACCAGCTCAACGTACATTATTAGCAACAATAGACATTAGTAAAGCATTTGATACTATCCCACGCTTCCCTCTCATAAACAAAATACTCAACACAAACCTGCACAATAACACCAAAAAGCGGCTGAGCAACTATCTTTCAGGAAGATACTCGCACGTCACATTTAATGGCAAGTCATCCAAAAACAAGCTTTTTTTTCGAATGGGTCCCTCAAGGCTCTGTTCTCTCACCAACACTAACATTGTTCAACTTATACATGCATGACATTCCAACACTCATAGTTAACAAGCTTACCTTATCATCATATGCAGACATCACACTAACATCCACCCACAACAACATCGACACCGCTACAAATAACCTACAAACATACATAAGCAGTATACAAGACTGGCTCACACACAAGAGACTCAAAGTAGCGCCCACAAAATCAACCATCACCTTGCTAACAAGCAACAAAAAAGAACACCAGATAACTCCACAGATTACACTAAACACCACCATCATTCCACACACACAGGACCAAAATACTTGGGGGTCACAGACAACACTATCTTTTGCAAACCACAGTGAGGACATTAAAAACAAATGTAGGTCAAGACTTAACACGCTTAGAGTACCAACAGGCACAAACTTTGGACACCAGCAGGAAACATCACTACTCATATAAACAATATATTCGCTCAGTTATGGACTATGCTAGCCCATGGTGGGCACCTATTATCTCAAAACACATACAAACACCTTACATACAATACAAAACAACGCACTTCGTATTATTACAGGATGTACTCAAACATCAATAGAACACGTGCACACAGAAACAAAAATACTGAAAGTTAGGGAACATTTAGACAGGATGAGAACACAATTCATGGCAGCAGCGACAACTAACCCACAACACCCTTGCCACTACATGTACAATCATGCACCAACACCTCGCACCATTAAGGCAACAGCACACACACATTATAACCAAATACTCCATTCCATACCACGCCCCACAGACATCTCTTACAGTACAGAAAAAAAAAAAAAAACACGACTTGGTCCGAATGCGTTCCTAGGTGCGAAGCCGCCACCCATTGTCAGGTCAGAGACCAGCCTGAGCAGATCGAGTTAACTTAGCACGATTCCGATGTGGACATCATCCCAACTTACAGACATATAAAGACAGACTAGACAACTGCACAGACGACACCTGCCACCTGTGCCAGGACACACCCCAAACAATTGAACACATTATGACAGACTGTACCGCTCTAGCACAACATAGAATACACCACCATCACTGCGAACCTCTGGTCCACTCCGGAGAGGGCGATCGGTTACCCGCGTGCCGCCAGCTTGCTCGATCAGGGTGGCTGATCGGCTAACCAACAACAACCGTCAAAAGCACTGCAAAAGTTGCAGAGAGGTCCTTAAACATACTACGTTATATTAAAAGACCGTTCCAATTTAGAAAGGAGATCGTAAGGTGTCTTTACAACTCACTAGTTAGACCAACTCGAGTAGTGTGAAACTTTGGTTTCCATCCTTTAGGAAGGATTATAGAAAGGTTGGAAAGGGTACAAGCAAGGGCCACAAAATTGATCCCTTCAATAAACTTCAAAACTACCAACGTAGATTAGAGCGCTTAATCCTTCCGGTAATGCTGGTGCGGCACAACGTATGTACCACAAACTGAGTTTCTTTTACGCCCATTCAAATACGGGCGTGAAAATTAAGATCGTACGACGTACGTAGTTAGTATGTGGTGATCATTCGCACCGTCGTACGTAGTTAGATCTTAAAGGTCCTAAATCTGATTACCTTAGAGACCAGGAGGTTGCGGGGTTAGCTTATTCAAGTTCACAAGATGCTTAATGGAATAGAGAAGGTAAATTACAGGAAATTATTCTTTAATACAAATCCTACTAGAAATAAGTGCTTTAAACTGGAACTAAATACATCTCTTAAAAAATAGAGAATATCTGGAACCAATTTCCCTCGGAAGTCGTTTCAAGCCAAAGTATAAATATGTTTAAAAATAGGCTGGACAAAATTCTGAATACACTCAGGGTTTAAGACTGTCCCCCACATATATTTTAAGTGTAGATTAGATAAGTATTTTGAAAATAGTTTTATAACCTAACCCTTCGGGAGTTTATTTAAACAATTACTCTCGTACTTAGTCCTCCCCCCATTTTAAAAACAGGTCTCTGGTTGCAGTGTGCCCCACATAGCATGGAAAAACCATTTGCGCGTACACAAGCGTAAGCATGAAGAGCGTGACCCATCCTCTCTCAATTCTTTTTGAGTTAGTCTGGAGTGGGCCATGGATGGGGTCTTTTGTTGGTCCGATACTTCGGTAATTAGAGCTGTAAATATTTTGTATAAAATCAAAACCATGGGTTCGAGGTTTTTGTGACGATACAAAGTAGCTGATATACTAGTACAAATAATATATGTTAGTTCATACCTAGTGTATGATGTGCGTGCGCATAGCATAAATGTAAAGCTAGTTTTCCTATAAAATTCCCTTCCCTACTTATCCAGGAACAAGGTATACTTTCTTCAACCTTTTTCCGTACCAGCCTCTGGTAGGGAGGGTGAAGCGAGAAGCCCATGCTTTTCTATGCAGTATTCTACTGCTGCTACAATAATTAACCTTCTATCGCGCAGCGTTACTTTATTGATTTTGTTCTGGCTAACGCCAGACGATTTCATTCAGTCTCTGAAAGACGTGTGCAGTAAAGGGTTAACACGTTTGTTTAAACCTTCACTGCACAGAGGTCTTTCCGAGACTTAACAAAATCGTCTGGCGTTAGTCAGAACAAAATCAGTAAAGTAACACTGCTCGATAAAGGGTTAAAAAATGCCCTACTTTAATAACAGGAACCTGCCCGAGTGGGCCGAAAGGTCTGAGGCTTCCTCCTGTCCTTGTAATTCCTTGTCCTCATATATATATATATATACATACAGGGTGTCCCGTAAGTCTGGACCCATAGGGATTTAATATATTTTTTTATTATGTTGCAGGTAAACCATGTCACTGACTAGAGAGGAGAGAGTTCAAGTTATTTTGCTGGTCGGGACCCGCAGTCACCGGGAAGTGGCCGAAGAATTCAACAATATGCATCCAGACCGCACACCAATCACACAGATGTGTTGGCAAGTTGATAGCCAAATTTAAGGAAACTGGATCCGTAGCTGACAAGCCTCGCAGAGGACCTTCAAGGACTGTTACGGAAGATGAAACCAGTACCAATGTGTTGGCTATCTTCGCTGTCAGTCCCAAGAAGTCACTTCGACGCATGTCCAGCGAAACTGGGACTATTTTGTAATTTTATTAATTTTGCCCTATGGGTCCAGACTTACGGGACACCCTGTATATACTGTGTATATATATAAATATAAATAATTATCACGAAAGTAACGAAAAATATATATATATATTATGCTACCCTAGGTAGCCTAGTAGTTAAAACGCTGGGCTGCTGGTGGGGCGTGGTTCGAATTCCACGTTAAACTGTAGGTCTAAGGTGGAGTGACAAGCTTGACCGTCAGAATGAACAATTTGGGCGAAAACAAAACCAAGGTTATATATATATATATATATATATATATAGAGCTTGGAGTTCTTCGAGCGGGTGGTGATGGGCGTCGCGGAAGACTGTATTCCTCGTTCTTCCGGTAACCCGCGGACTCGTAGCGTCCCGTGGTGGACTCCAGCATGCAGTCACCAGGCGGTGTGCGAGAGGAAGAGGGCAACGCGCCGCTTCCACCGCACCCGGCGCGCGGGCCACTTGATTGAGATGCGGCGGGAAGGCTTTCGCCCGCCGGACTCTCAAGTTGGCCCGTCGGGCCTCTTGGCGTGCTTTTGTGTCCGGCATCTCCTCATCTACCCCTTCTGCTGCTGTGTGGCGGAAGGTACGTAGTATCGAGGGGAGGCCGGTCCCTGCTAGTCGCCCTGTCCTTCGGGACGGGGACGGCTTCCTTTCGGATCCTGCTGCTGTGGCTGATCGGCTGGCCGTGCTTTTGCTGCGGTTTCCCGTTCGCCTTCGGCTGCGAATCGCCCTTTATCGGAGGTCACGTTCCCGCCCCCTGGGAACGAGCCCTATAACCATCTCTTTCCGATGCGGGAACTTCGGGCTGCTTTGGCAACCCGTCGTTCTTCCGCTCCTGGCCCTGATGACATTCCGTATGACTTTCTTCGGAATCTGCACCCGATGGCCCTGCACTTCTTGCTGGATCTTTTCAACCGGATGTGGGTTGAGGGGTCGTTCCCTTCCCGTTGGAGGGAGGCGATTGTGGTCCCGATACCTAAGCCGGGGAAGGATCCGGCGGAGGTGGCGAGCTATCGGCCTATTGCTTTGACGAGCTGCTTATGCAAGCTCCTCGAAAAGATGGTGGCCGTCCGACTTTCCTTTACACTGGAGTCGCTTGGGTTATGCCCCCCGACCCAGTATGGTTTTCGTCGATTTCGGGGTACTCTGGACCCCCTTCTCCTCCTTGGCCATGATGTACGGGAGGCATTTTCCCGCCGGAATCTTGTTCTGGCCGTCTTTTTTGACGTCCAAAAGGCCTATGACACGACCCGTCGGGGAGTGGTCATGGACCGTTTGAAGTCTCTTGGTTTTGTGGGCTTTTTGCCCACGTTTCTTCGCAACTTCCTCTGCCGTCGCACTTTCCGCGTCCGTAATGGGGCGGCCCTATCTGCCCTGTATGTTCAGGAGGAGGGGGTGCCCCAGGGGTGTGTGTTGAGCGTCTCATGCTTCAACCTAGTTATGTCTGCGCTACCGGGAGCTCTTCCGCCCTCGGTGCGCTGTTCCATCTATGCAGATGATTTGGCTGTCTATGCCGCGGGGACGAGTCCCCCCCGTGGAGAGGCAAGTCCAACTCGCGGTCAATCGGGTTGAACGCTGGGCGTCGTCGGTGGGCCTTACGTTGTCTTCTCCGAAGACTTCGTGTGTGGCCTTCCTTCCGTCGAGGAGACGGGGATCCGGCGCCATCCCGGCCTTTAACCTTACACTCGGGGGTCAGCCTCTGGCCCTCGTTTCATCAGTACTCTTCTTGGGTATGGTTTTCGACAGCCGTTTGAGCTGGGTTCCCCACCTTCGCCGGCTGCGCGAGTCCGCGAGACGTACCCTGGATTTGCTGGGGCATCTGTCGCATACTACATGGGGCGCGGATAGGCGGACGCTCCTCCGTTTGTACGTGTCCCTGGTACAGTCCAAATTAGACTATGGGAGTGTGGTGTATGGCTCCGCCTCCCGCACGGCCCTTCGGATACTGGATCCGGTCCTCTCTAGAGGACTGCGCATGTCATCTGGCGCCTTCCGCTCCTCTCCGGTTGATAGTCTGCAGGTGGAGTGCGACATCCCTCCCTTGGAGGATCGGAGGTCGTTCCTCGTTGCTAAACACTATCTCCGGATCCTCCGTCTTCCCACCTCTCCTCTGTTCCAGGTGGTTGAGAGGGCGTTCTGCCGGGATGGGGGTTGGTATTTCACCGACACGGTGACCTCCCTCCTCGATGGTATGGGCACTCCCCCTCCATCCGTTATACCGGTCTCTTTCAGTGGTGTTGCACCTTGGGAGAGCACCCCTGTTGCGTGCTGTAGGGCGTTGCGCCCCGTTCGCAAGACCGAGTCGGACTCTGCCTTGCTTCGGTCTCTTTTCCTTCAGCATGCGGTGTGTCACTCTGCATGTGTTGCGATCTTCACGGATGGTTCGAGGTCGTCGGGGGGCGTTGGATCCGCGGCTGTTCCCCAGTCGTCTGTCCTTGCTCCCCGATGTACCCGTCTCCCTGATGAGGCTTCCGTTTTTACGGCGGAGCTCTATGCCATTCTGAGCGCTCTGGAGGTGGTGCGGGAGCATCCGGATGGGTCGTTCGTCATCCATTCGGATTCCCGCAGTGCCCTGGAGTGTTTTGACTCTGTCCACCCGCTGGTCCGACGAATCCAGCTACTGTACCATACTCTTGTCGCTTTCGGTGGCAAGGTGGTATTTTGCTGGGTCCCAGCACATGTTAACGTGGCTGGAAATGAGGCTGCCGATCGAGCTGCCCGTTCCGCGTGCCGACTGCAGGTTTCACCTGTGTCCCTCCATTTTTCTGATTATATCCCTGGCTTCCGTAGGTTTTTGCGCTCCCGGTGGCAGAGTCGCTGGGATGGCGCTACGGACAACAAACTTTGCAAGATTAAACCCAAGTTGGGATGTTGGGCCTCTTCCTTCCATCGGTCGCGCCATAAGGAGGTGGCTCTGGCCCGCCTCCGTATTGGCCACACCCACCTGACCCATGGCTATTTGATGGCCGGGGATCGGGTGCCCCGATGTCCCAATTGTGACGTCCTCCTTACAGTTGCCCACCTTCTGGTGGAGTGTCCACTTTACTCTGCGCTGTGCGCAGAGTATTTTCCCTTTTTGGAGAACGTTGGGCTTTGTGATAGGCTTGGCGCTCTTCTGTCTGAAGGTTCCTACTTTTCGATAACCGGGTTGTTCTCCTTCCTCTTTCGCTCCCGACTTCTTTACCGGCTGTGACCCCACTATGATCTTTTTGCTTTTCCCCCACCTCCTCCTCCTCCTCCCCCCCCCGTCTATTGTTCATTTCCGTTAGTTGTTCCATACTCTTCGTTCTGTGTTCGCTCTGCTATCCACCTTTCTTTTGGTGGCCATGAGCGGTCATTCTTTGAAAAAAAAAAAAAAAAAAAAATATATATATATATATATTATATATATATACTGATCAAAAAGTTCGGTGACATTTTTTTGCAAAACTAAATGTCACATACCTAATCAAATTTGTCTCCTGGTTGTAAACAGTAATTGCAGCGGTCCAGCCATTAATGAAGCACCTATTATACTCCTCTTTCGGAATGTTCTTCAATTTTCGTCTCTCATTTTGTTCGATCTCTGCTACTTCCTGAAATCTATTTCCTCGTGCGTGTTTTTCAGCTTGGGGAACGAGGAAAAGTCAGAGGGTGCCAAATCCGGCGAATACGATGGTTGGGAAATGGAATGTTGCGCTTCCTTAAGAATTCCCTTCTGGAGTGCTCCGTGTGAGAGGGCGCACTGTCGTGATGCAACATCCACGAACACGACGCACATTTTGCCGGGCATTTTGCACTCTCCATAAAGGAATTCTTAACGAAGCGCAGCATTCCACTGGTTCCCCCAACCATCCATCGTATTCGGAACCCTCTGATTTTTTCTCCTTTCCCCAAGCTAAAAAACACGCTCGAGGAAATAGATTTCAGGAAGTAGCAGAGATTGAACAAAATGAGACGAAAATTTAATAATATTCCGAAAGAAGAGCATAACAGATGCTTCAATAAATGGCTGGGCCGCTGGAATCACTGTTTACAACCGGAAGGAGATTACTTTGAAGGAGAGACATTTGATTAGGTATACGACATTTAGTTTTGCAATAAATTCATCTGTCACCGAACTCTTTTCTTCGATCAGCCCTCATATATATATATATATATATATATATATATATATATATATATATATATATATATAATATTTATCACACCACACACACATATATATAAAAGGATGTAATGGCCTGCAAGGAAGGCCGGATTTAAAGTTAAGGGATGATGATGACCTGTATTTGTATTTTCCTAAATATTTTTTTACTTCCTCGTCTGACTTTCTCCATAGAATTCGATGCTACTCATTTTTCATGGGTACTAAATCTAAATAATTGTCCCCCCCCCCACCAAGAGAACAGTGTAAAAATGGGAGGTACTTGCGTAAGTTCAAATACATACAAAGAGGAGGAACAATTCAAAATATATCCTGAAAGCCCGAAAGGTGTCGAAACGTGTTAACGTCCACATTTATACAAAGGAAGAATACGAACGGGGTTTTTTGGGGGGAGGGGGTACACGAATTATATTTATATATAACCTTGGTTAACCTTAGTTTATTGTTCATTCAAGCTTATCACTCCACCTTAGAACTACAGTTTAATGTGGAATCCGAACCACGCGACACCAGCAGCCCGGCCTCTTAGCCACCAAGCTACCCATTTATCTACCAACCAATTTTTATTTTGTGGAGGGATGAAGAGCTGGGTTTGCTGCGCGCCGGCTGCCGTCACCGGGTCTCGATCCCGGAGCCGACGGATTCATAGTCAGCCATTACATCAACGAGGCGCATCATATATATGTATATATATCAAACTTACTGGATAACTTAAATATAGATAAAATTTCCAGGAAAATATATATTAAAAAAAGGAGAGGGGGGGTGGGGGGGAAGTTGAGGGAGAAAGGTTGGGGAATGGTCACATTTAGGAGGGGGTGGGAGGCACTTTCATCAAGTTCAAAACAAAAATATCCGAGAACGCAAAGCTTTTATTTGGAAAAGGTGTTTTAAGAGTCCTTTTCATACATTATTTCATGAGGAGGATGACTAACTCCCGAGTTACTACCTTCAAAAGTTGGGGAATAGGTGTAAAGGCGTCATGCGGCTCATGCCCATAGACGTTGGGTGGGCACGTGCCCACCCAAATTTCTGCCTTGTGGAATTCACGTGAACGATGCTAGAGATACAAAATAATATTTAGTAAAGCTAAAAAAATTCAAATAAATTAACCCCCATATTATATATATATATATATATATATATATATATATATACACACACACACTTGACTTTTCTTATCCTTAAAATGTAGTTAAACCACTGAATTACTGATTTCTTATAACTGATTCAAAATTATTTCTCCGAAATTGTCCCCCGCCAAAAAATATTTGTTGCAGGACGCCCCTGGATAGGTGTATAATAGGTAAAGCAACAGAAAACCATTTACAACTTCAGAAGGTTTTTATCCAAAATAGATTAAAAAGAAATTGCACTAGTCAACAAATACTCCAAAAAAAAAATGGTACAAAAATTGTAACAATTTTGGTTCATAAATTTAAAAAAAAAAAAAAAATGCCTATCTCCTCTTAATTATAATTTTATGTTTATTTTGTTAAATCTTAAATATTAACATGTATATTAAAGCATGTTTACAGTGTTAAAAAACGTGCGTATATTCGAAAACAAAACCGGCACCGAGCCTAATCATTGACTAGGAAACAGTTTTCTACGAAAGCTTCCTTCTTAAGGCAAACAAAATGGGAGGAAAAACACAATATAGTATGACTAATATCACCTAATTAAACAAATCGCGACAAATATTTACGATAAATGGGTCGTAAACGCTTAAAAAAAAAAGTTTAGCGAATGAGCAAAACAATTAATTAGGTTCAAACAGGTTTTCAGATCACGTAATTACGACCTATTTCTTTGCAGCATTTAGTTCCGTGTGGTGGAAGGTAATTAATTGATGCGCGAATCTCCAAATTAAATCCACTGAAGAATCTAAGGTGGTAAGTAGCATAGAGATACCTCAAAACCACCATAGCACTTTTTCTACACCACCGAATATTACGTAAAGTTGTTAGATAGATGATGATGGTGGTGGTGGCAGCGGTTGGAGACCTCTCCTCTCCTTTCCAATGATGATTTAAGAACAACTATCTGGCACAACTAAGGTTCCTTCGCAACTTGGCACACGTTAATCCATGGTTTTATTACCGGTTAGGTATGTGTCAAAGCACAGCCAGAAGAAATCTACAGAAACGTTTATTGTGTGTCCGGCGTACGCCCTCCAAAAGAAGTTAAGTCTAAATGGCGTCTCGTATTGCACATTCAAAAAGTAAATCAGGCATCCCAACTTTACCACATTACCGTACGAAACCGTACGAATTAAGTTTTGTTCGAACCAGAGGCAATAAAATAACTGTACATCCAGAATCCGCGCAAGGAGTTTATCCGGTCCAATAATGTCATTTGAAAAAAAAAAAAAAAAATTTACTTGGGGGTGGGGAGAGAGTAATACTGAAATCAGTAAATGTTTTAACACCAAATGAAGCTTTCTAATTTCATCTGTCATGAAAGGCGTTTCCCCCCACCCCCGCCAAGTTTACTCTTAATAATGGAATACTAATAAAAAGCTAGGGTAAAATAGACATTACTCCTTTACTTACCTCTTGTGTCTATCAATTATTTATACTGTATTGGTATCATATCTGCAATGACGACTGTTTTATATCTACAGTAATAACTTACGATTAATATATACTGTATTTCCACTATTAGATAGAGATAATTCGTCTGTGTATTAATCATAATTCAGAAAGTAACTAGGAAGTGGCTAAGCGACAAAATTAAAAAAACGCTAGAAAACGCAGTTAAAGTTATACCAATTTGAAAGTGATTATAACTTTTAAACTTTTTAAAACATATTTCAACGAAATATGTTTAAAAGTTAAAAAAATTATGGCGACTTTCAAATTGATAAAACTTTTAACCGTTTTCTAGCGTTTTTTTTACTTGTCGCTTAGCCACTTCTTTCTCGGAGGGCCTTGTATTATACTATATTTTTTTATCTAATCTGAGAGCCCAGTAAAGCCTAAAGATTAAGGGCCAAATTATACAAAACAAAGACTCCAATTGACAATATTATTTTATAATTTGTATTATCGTAACACAAGAAATTTTAAGCGTAATATTTACTTCATAAACAACATTTATAAAAAAAATAAATTAAAACTTTCACATTTTTTTACGACTTCACAATCATTTAAATTCACTCTAATTTCCTACTATTAGTTGGTTTGTGTGTATTAAATTAATTAGTTGGTTTATGTATTTTAAATTAGTACTTATTCATGATTTATTATTATTAACCTAACTACCTATGAAGTAATGGTTTTATCTTTAATCCGAGAGCCCAGTAAAGCCGTCCAACTGACAATTACTTATTTCACCTTAAAATTATTACTGTAACAAAAAACTGTAAAATTAATATTTATTTTATGAATAAAGAATAACTGATTGGCCGACTGATCGTCACAAATGGCCTACTGTTAACAGTAGACAACCTCCTCGAGGGTAGTTTACAATATTTTCACCCCAATAGCTACTGAAACGAACGTTACTTTACGTTCTAAATAACGAAACGAACAACGTCGTCGTTTCAAAGCTGAAGAGCAAAAACTTAAATTTCTCTAAATTCCGATTTTCACTCCAGGACCGTATTATAAAGGCCTAATGGCTATGCGCAGCCTATTTCCTCGAAACAATCCCACCACCATTATTAACCGTACGTGGAATTCTAGCTTTGTAATGATGGGGGTCGTTTAACCCCCTTCGCAACATCTTAAAAGCGGGTCATATTACGGAGGGGACCTACAGCTTTACGCGGGATCAGAACCACGGGTCTCCACGTAGTCTGGACGCGGAGGACGGTCTCCCATCCAATTACTATCTGACCCAATGTCACTTAACTTCGCTGATCGACGGGAGGGAAGCGGTGTTAGGTAGGTAGGTAAGCTCCAAAATTCTGCGGCCCCGTTGAATTTCGGAGCCTACCTCCTTAATTCTTACCCAGCTTTCGAAGTTTCGATAGTTACTCAGGTGTTCCTTAGTAATTAAATTAGTATAAACACGTTCAATATCCATATTGCTCAAAACTAACTCACGATACAAATACTTACGCTCTAACTATTAAATTTCGAGCTATAATTAATTCATTTTCATAAAAACGATTTTTTTTCCCCACATTATACAGGGTGATTCAAAAAAAAAAATGTTATCACTCATATCGGTTCCTATCCCATATAAATGTTAATATTTTTTAATCACCCTATATTTAGAGGAACCGTAATTTTTTTTAAATAGGGTCTGAAAGAAAATGAATAACTCTGATCTGATCTGATTCCGAATTTAACCTAGTTCTTTTATCCGAACACTGGTTAAAAAAAAAAACACTAAATTAATAGCAAATGACTCATTCGTAACAGTATTTTCCCGTTTTTTAAACCTGGCAAAATGCATTTTGGAATTCGAATTATGGAGAATAATGATCCGAAATGGATTTTACTATAATTTTAGCATTAACATTCTTCACCAATTTAACAATCATTGTTACTTCAACACGTTTATATTGCAATTACTCTTAAAGTTTATTCTAAATAACATGATGCAATTTCACGCTACTTTATTATAATCCTATATACTATTGAGCTAAAATGTGCTGTGTGTGTGTGTGTGTGTGTGTGTGTGTGTGTGTGTGTGTGTGTGTGTGGTGTGTGTGTGTGTGCGCTTTCTTCGGAACCCTGCGCACAGACTAAACGGCACATCGGAAAATTCTGCAACCATCACCAACTGATAGCCCATGAGCTGACGATGTACTCTGTCAAGTTCCCCGGTCCTAGGTCACTCGCGGCCGAGCACGAGCTATTTAATGTCTAATACGAGTGAATGTAAGTACTTCAAAACGATACCCAGGTTGAAGAGCACTATAATTACACAATCTTCCAAGGTAGTAGTAGTAGTATGATCGCAAAATGTTCGAGTGCGTATATGCAATTGCAATGTTGATAAATTGTTGCAAGGTGCCATCCCCCTCCCCCCTGGGGGTAATGGGGGAGAGCAGTTTGGTAGTCCCGATATACAGCTAGCTGTGACATATACTGCTACCTGCCCGGAGGGCGATAGCGAGCTACCGCTTGTAGAATACTATTTAAACAGGCTAAAATTATACTAACAGTAGATTTACCAACTTGAAACTGAGTTTAAAAACTAAACCTACAAATTCTCAAACCTCGGGTGCCACCGTCATTTTAACTATAAAAAAAATACGTTCGGCATTAAGACTGACTGTAACCGAGATAACTTACAAACAACTGTTAATTCACCAAATTACTACCTTTTTTATGTTGACAAGCTCAGTTATTTTAACTACAGTATTCTTAAAACAGTGCCTTGTAGTTTTGGCGCAGAGAGTAACAACTGGACTGACAACGAAGTTAATAATAATAAGATTCCTTACAAACTATACTTTGAATCTCTAACAATCATAATTAAATACTGAAATACGAGTAAAAACTAATTAAAATCCACTGTTAAAGATGGTACTTGCATCTGAATATTTGTGGTACCTGTCTGCACGTCTGAAGACGTATCGAGACTAATGCATTCCATTTTCTATAAGTTCATTTTGGTAATTTATTTAATTTTAAAACTATGATTACTTATATAGATTTGAAACCAGTCTTAATAGACTCGGGAGACTATTATTACCTACAAATTAATGCGTCTACGATGACCCCAGCACCCACTCTCGCTATCCAAATACGAACCACAAGTATTCTGTTAAAATACTACAAAATAGTTACTTTCGAAATTACTGTACAATACTGTTAAATTTACAGTGTATTAAAACGAATACAAAAATAACAGTACTTTACCGCTGTTTCAACAGTAACGAGAAAAATTACTTCACTGGTATCGTTAAATTCGCTAACAAACCTGTAATAATACCAATGATACCTGTTAATTTAACAATTTAGGAACACAGTTTGAAAATATGGTTAACGTTAAAACCATAAAAAACTGCATTATGGACAGCAAAAAGAAAAAAAGTCCATCGTAGTATAGCATTAACAGTAAATCTTGGCACCCAAAAGTGCCAGTAAGATACTATTAAATTGACAGAATTTTTTTTACAGCGTATATACTACGTGTCGAACTTTTTTTTTTTTTTTTTTTTTTTAATCCAACGGCATTCAAGAAGCGTGATGTATTGGTACCATAATCAGGATGAGGCAACAGGGAAAAAAAAAAAAGTAACTCATTAATACACAAGTTTTCTGAGCAAGTTTTAACGTCATACCAGGTAATGGTGACAGCGTATAAAATTACTGAAAATATCCACATATTAACTGTCCATTTTTCCTTTGCTAACCCTAAACAAATTCTTGCACGACATCAAAAGGAAACACTGGGAATAACTAAGGTTATCCAACTGGTTTGAAATTTCCGTTGGAACAGAAAACAAAAATAGTTTGTCCGTAACTAAAATGGTTCCCAGAGAAAGCGGTTGATCAGATCAAACAAAACTTCAATGCGCAATTTCTCATTTCTCAGTCTGAACCGCTTTAGTCCAAGCTCAAAACTACCAGCAGTTTGATGCGGTACTGGGTGGTTAAGGAGACACACTCAGGACGTGTGCGCGTGTGTATATATATATATATATATATATATATATTATATATACTGTATATATATATATATATATAATTCGAACGACGACCCATCAAGGTGGTCAGAAATTATAGTCCTCGCTCGGAATCGATCTCACGACCTACCGATCAGCGACCCAGCAGTTTAACCACTAGGCTACCTATTTATCTACCAAACAATTTCCTTTTTATGGAAAAATGAACAGTTGGGTGGGCTGTACGCCACCTGCCCTCGTCAGGAATCGAATCCATTGTCAGAAGTGATAACCACTAAACTATATACTCTGTGTGTGTGTGTGTGTGTGTGTGTGTGGTGTGTGTGTGTGTGTGTGGTGTGTGTGTGTGACGTCCCATCCATGAAGTTGCCCAGTTCATGAACTGTAAAACAATATGAAGGACCCTTAAAATCTCTACACAAACAATAATTTGAAGTTTTAATCCTAAAACCACAAGTGTCCACAACACACTCCCATTCACCGAACCCTTCACACTTGTTAGTTGTGATTACAACTCTGAATACAGTTACAGAAAAGTGTGTGTGTGTGTGTGTGTGTACACACGATTCTTTTACTAACCATTGATAAAATAATTTTCCAATTTTCATTATTCCAAGTTGTAACAATTGACTATTTTAGTTAATTTGGCCTTCATCAAGCTTTAGGCTTCACTGGGCTCTTAATTAAAAATAATTATTAATAATATAGAAATCTTGTTAGAATTATTAATTACTATATTACATATATACATATATACATACATACATACAACACACACACACATATATATAAGTTATTACTATAGACACGAAACAAATACAAAGTCCTTATTGAAGGTATGAACACCGATACTAAAACAAAGAAATCAATATTAGACACGAGATGATGATGAATAATAATAAGTAATGTACATTTAATCAGACATTAGACACGAGAAATGAATGAATAACGAAGTAACGTACATTTAAATTCTATATTTTTATTAATATTCCATTATTAATCGCGATTTCAACTTGGTTTTAATCGAATTTACATTCACAATCATTCCATAATTTCAATCCAATAAAAATGGGTTAAGTTTTGATATGAAGACAATCTAAGTTGAGAAATAACGAATCTATTTCTGGTCTGATTCGAGTGGATTTCTCGATGAGTTACAAAAATAAATACTTATCCAATGCGAGTCAATGATTTTGTTCTTACACTCTTTAATAAAAAAAAAAAAAATGCATCAATTTGATTACATCTTTGAGCTTTAGTAGTTTTAGCTCTTTAAATAATGTACTAGAATGATCATGGAAATCAGCATCAGATAAATAACCTTATTGCCCGTTTCTGGGTGACAAAAATACTGTTCAAAGCGTTGTTAATGGAATTTCTTCGAACAAGGGTGCAGTATATATTACGCGAGGAAGAACGAGAGTATGATATAGAGTTAATAAAACTGTTTAGATACTACGTGTCTAAATTTAAACATTACAGGGTGTTCCTAAATTATCCTTTCCATTTTGAATGCAAATCAAAAGTAACTAATAGACAGGCAAGCAAGCGGTTTACACCATCTTGTAGCGCAGCTCGAAAGGTTTTTATTTAAATGATTTTCTTTCGGGTCTCTCTCAAGCGAGTAAAGTAACCCCAAAAAACGAAAAATGGCGACTATGCGACTATGAAAAATGAAAAATGGCGACTATGCATATTTATTTTCTCAATGCGTCGGGTGGCTCGCAGACCAAGTCGGTGAGGGCCACTAATGGTGCGCGTGCAGAAGTCTACTGACATGTCAAGAAAAACTGAGTTGGGGGTACAAGTTCGCGCAAACTGCATACTCGTATGTTTATTAATTATTCTTTTAATTTACATTCAAAATAAGAAACATAATTCAGGAACACCCTGTATAACAACGCTCCTTGAAATCTCTAGTGAGGTATAATTAACGCGATCACACAATTGCAAATTCTTTTTTAACATTACACCAAGACTGTTATAGTACACACCTTTGCAGTTTGCAGTGATTTCATCGAGCTACATATTTATTTTATCAGTAGAAATCATTAAATTTGTTTTACTGGTATTTAGGAAGAGTTTACTGGCGGTCAACCATTACATTACACTGATAAATTCTGATTTAAACATATTCTTAGCTGAATTAACATCTTTGCAAGAAAAGAGAGAGTTGTATCATCCGCAAACATTATGAAGTTAAGTATATCAGATGAACGTGGAAGGTCATTTATATATAATAAATTATAATAGTGGACCCGAGACTGAGCCCTGTGGTACAACACGTATCTACAAGCGTTTTAGCCAAGGAGTAGACCTTATTTACTAATATAAAATAATATCGATTGGACAAGTAACTCTTAAACTAATCACCTGTTGCTCCTCTAAAGCCGTAAAAAACAATATAATTTGTTAAGTAGAATATTATAGTCCATTACACATCAAACGCCTCTCTCAAATCCATAAATATTAATATTTTATTGTTCTCCAACTGTATTTGCATTTTCCATAAGATTTAAAATAGCCATTTCCGTGGTTATTATTATTACGGAAGCGAGGCTGATTTAGAAATAATAAATTGTAGGATTCCAAGTATCACTCCATTATTTTTTTTTTTTCAAAAACTTTACTGAACGCAGATAATGACCACCACCGGCCCGTAATTAGTTGCTAATGCAGAATCACTGCTCCCGCTTCTAAAAAAAAAGGGGGGGGGGGGGGGGGGGGGGGGTATCATAACCAAATTTTAGCAATGATGGGAACATTCATTTAGAAATGTTTCCTGATAATTTTAACCAAAGTTACGGGTAGTTTCTCTTTAACAAGCTTCAATATTGGTACAGGGACGTTACGAACTTTAGTTTTTGGATTTTTAAATTTATCAATAATATTCCGGACCTCAGTGGAGGTAGCAAGAACGAAAGAAAATTAATTTAGTTGGTTGGGTATCATTTTAACAGCACCAACAACATTCCCGTGATTGAAGGCACAATCTCTCGATGAAAATCCTCGAAACTTCAACCAACTGACCAAATCATCGAATAATCCATGAAAAACAATACTAATCAAGCGTTTATTTATACCGGGTGAACGAAAAGTCCCTGTGCACCTTCCACTTCCAACACGGTGCAGGTACAGGTTCACTACACTTCTTGCAGGTGCACAGGGACTTTTCTCTCACCCTATATATATATATATATATATATAATGAGCAAAAGTTAAAACGTCTTAACGCGGTCCTATTTTACGTAATGGGAGTCTCGTGCAATGGCGTAAAGGTAATCCTTTCGTAGCTGTGCCCTCACTGGGTGCCCAACTCCAACGAGAAAGCCTCTCGAAAAGCCATTGCATCTGGCAATAGAAAGTTCGGAACGCTGGACCGATCGCTCACCTCGGTTATCATCACAAACAGGAGACAAAGGCCAAGAGATTCAAAAGAGGCCTTTACTTCCATGGATCGAAAGGCGAAATAACGAGGTTGGAAGGAAAATCTCGAGAGACTTTGTTCGAAGGTTCAGCCGATGAAGGAATCCCTTCTATAATTATAAGAAGTTGGCGGAAATGCGAGAAATAATGATGTCTACATTGGTTTACAAACATTATTTCTACTCCTACCTAATATTTCTCCTCCTCCCTTACTACTACTGCCGCTGATTCAAATTCTACTTATGGGCACTAATGGGTATTGGCACAATACATACCCTATTATAATTTACACACCAAAAATTGTTAAAAACCTTTAAAATGTCATTTTTAATTTTACCATTTCACTAAATATTTAATATATATATATATTATATTCATTTTCAAAATTCGTTATATTTAGCTCCTTCCTCCAACAACGGTAACGTAGCAAAATTTTAATTTTTTTTCCAATAATACGATGATGAATACGCCAAAAGATGACCTGCTACATGATAGAGGAAAGGTTGAAGTGCACTATAGATGGCATACAAAACGAAATTTTCGCCCCCCTCCCCCTTTTGTCAATTCGCTATTGTGCCGCGCGACGCTTCATTAAAAAAACATCTTACTTTCAAAGACGATCCGTAAAAATATTTGTATCAAGTATTGATTAAATAAGAAAAAATAAAATGACCGATATATATATATATATATTATATATATATATATATATATATATATATATTATATATATATATATATATAGTGTAAAAAAAAATGTAAATTCACAGATTAGTGATAATGCTTCTAAAATTCCACTTCTGTAAAGGAAAGTGAGCCACAAATAAACAAACTCCATCCAGACATCGAGAGAAAGTAAAAAAGACATTCTCCAATATATAATATCTATCTATCGATTGGAGAATATAAGGGTTGACAAAAGGAAAGACACATTTGAAATCGGGTTTTCCATAGTTTTTTGAGGTGATACTTAAAAAAAAAAAAAGTCAATGAATAATAAGACTTATTCAACCGATATATTAAGAGTAATTTTGCTTTCCCTTTTCGTATTTTGTCAAGTTGACACACGTTCTGGCATTCCATCGATGAGGTCTTGAGGAGAATCACCGTGGTGTCAATTTACTTTTGTCTTTATCTATCTATCTATCTATGTATACACATTTGTTTTTGTTAAGAAATTATACACCCATTTCTCCGTTCGAAGTTCATAAAAATTCATTTCAAATGCAAGTAAACTCATTCTAGTTCCCCCGCCCCCTTATTCTATCTTCAGTCCGTTATAAAAGATTTTTAACTGAGCATTTGGCTTAACAAAACGCATTGCATAATCAAACAAGTAAGTGAGGAAAAAGAAAATGCAAATAGTTGACAATTTGTGACGTCTCTCTCAATTTCCATTCTTGATCGTCATCATCTAATCTCAAATTTGTTTATGACAATTTCAATCAGAAATTATTAAAATTAACTTCTTTTTTGACAAGCACCGAATGATGAATTAACTTCAACCACAAAACCATCAGAGTTAATGGTGTATATATGAGAGCGTGTGTTTCCATTTGACTGTACATGTAGTAAATTTTACTGTAACAGCATCAAAACACCTGTACAACTCTCTTCATTATTTCAGTGACACGTTGTGTGTGTGTGTGTGTGTGTGTGTGTGTGTGTGTGTACACAATTAGCGACAGGGTAACAAATCTAACAAAATTACGTTAAAATAGCGAGCGTAATTTCATATTTGGGTTAAGAACTCAACTTTAAAATCCTATTATTAATTAGGGTTGTTTAAGGACCTCGCCTAAAATCTTTTATCAAATGTTTATTTTATGCTTTATTGTAAAAAAAAAAAAAAAAAATACCCAATGACGTTTCATCACACAAAATTCGTGCAACCTTTATTAACATTTCGTAGCCTTAATACTAATTAACACGGTTAATATTAAAGTTGTCAACAAAGGATATTTCGCTGACGAGTAGAACCAATTAACAATTTCCTTAAGAGTTAAGACCCGCTCGCCTTCAGGTTTCTATTCCAGTCTGTGGTGGTGGTGGTGGTTCCAACAACAACTGAACGCCTTCGCCAAACTTGTTTGCATGCTTAATTTTTTCCACCACGAACAAACTTTTTAGAATTACATTATTTTCTTCCCCATTTCAGATTTCCAAATATACTGCAAACATTTTCATATACTCACTCACTACATTAACCTATATAATAAAGCTATTTATATCGCTATATATTTATACAAAGCGCAAATTAAGTCTCTCTCTCTCTCTAATGGTGAAGGTCAAGATGATCGTGGCTGGCGGCTTCGTAAAAAAATAAAAGTTGATCACACGAAAAATTGATAGAAATTATCTGGTAAAGGAAATTCTCCCTTTTCTCCAATAACTCAAAAAAAGAAAAAAATTCAAAAATAATAAATTTAACATTTTTATATATATATATATTCCGCAAAATCGTGATTCCATTCCCTCTCCACCACAGTTATTTTCCAAACCAGTGACATCACCATCGTGCCACGAGTTACCAGTTAGTCATTTAAAATATATATATATATTTTTTTTTTTTTCAATATGCATTACCATTATTATTATCAACGTCATCGTCATTATTATTATTACCTGAAGACTTTTTTTTCATTAGAGCCTGTAATGAAGGTTACTGCAGGCAGTTATGAATTAAAAAAAAAAAATTAATGAAAATTTCATACCCTCCATCCACATTAAAAATGTTTCGAGTTCCATTTTATTATTTAAAAAAAAAAAAGTTTTTGTACATTTCCACGTACGTAACAATAGACCATAAAAAGGAACGCGAAAACAACTAAACAAAACGAATGCAAAAATTGGGAAATAAAGAATGGAAAAGTAAAAGTTGAAAAAAACAGTTTCTTTTACACCAATGATCAAATTCAACCAATTTACACCACACACACACAACTAAAAATAAATACATACATACACTATATATATATATTATATATACACACACACTAGAGGCAGTACTTAAGTAATGCCTTATTGTATTTATGAACTAAAAAAAAAAGGCGGTACTTTCGTACCAACCCTGTCTGTCTGTCTGTCTGTGTGTGTGTGTCTGTGCCTGTGTGTGTGTACTACAGTAAGATTGTGAAA
The DNA here is from genome assembly GCA_023014485.1 of Bathynomus jamesi. Taxonomy (NCBI): domain Eukaryota; kingdom Metazoa; phylum Arthropoda; class Malacostraca; order Isopoda; family Cirolanidae; genus Bathynomus; species Bathynomus jamesi. The sequence goes on along the minus strand of JAJOZX010001510.1, from coordinate 835,557 downwards.
CTAGTGATTTCATGAAATACCTGAAATTTTCGGTAAATTCGTGCATTTTATACCATGATACAAAATTGACAAAAAGTGAATAATCACCTGACAACGTAAGTTAGGTTAGGTCATTATCACTACTTTCATTAACTTGTGTGTGACCTTAGATGTTGCGAAGGAGGTTAAACAACCCCAATTAAAATAAATTATATATATATATATATATATATATATATTCCAAGTAGCACCAAACCAAGTCACTTTTTTCTTTATTTTCAGAGGCTTGGTTACACTACCTAAGGTTAGGTTAACTCGTGTTAACCTAACTTAAAACAAATCGATGTGTGTGTGTGTGTGTGTGTGTGTGTGTGTGTAATACCATAAATTACAATTTACAATTTTAATTATAAAAAGTCATAACGGATGAAATTCGAAAAAATAATCATTGCATACGGTAAAAAAAAAGCTTTCTCTAAACTTTCTCACAGCCCCCCCCCCCACACACACTTATCTTAATACAAGAGAAAGTGATTAAAAAATTGAAAATATACAACCTGTTCGACCTACTGGGTAAAAAATGGTCACGGACGAAAATAAAAAATATTCATACATATACACCAGCTTGACGTTCATGTGAAGAGAGACCAGACCGACGCACAAAACTTCTATCAGGTGTGTGTGTGTGTTGTCACAAATGGGAGCATATGATTGGTTGAACAATTACTGCTTTTCAATTACTGTTATATTATCCCAATGTTAAGAAGGCACTATAGAATAACGCAAATGAAAGGAAACTCCAAAATGTCTTATGGATATAAGAGACTATGTTAAAATATTAACATTTTAATGTCGCAAAAGGGCAGATAAAAGCGAGTCATGAATTGGCATTCAATGCCAACGTATAAAGTGCTCAATTTTATAATGAAAAGGCAATTTTCGTCGATGTTCAACTTCCAAAATAGTTTCATGAAGGCCTATAAATGGTAGCAGTTTTCTTATTTTACAGTAGCACCACGCCCTATTATACCACCCCTCTCACCACCACTAAGTCGACGCTTGAATAGCTGCAACTCGGGCATGAGGGCATAGTTTCGTAGAGTAGGAAAGAACGGGTGGATTCTTTCTCGAGGTGGACGACGACGACGACGACAACATGACGAGAAACTCGGGTAAGTGAAAGCAATTAAGAGTATGTAATGTGAAAATCATCGACGAGTCGGGTCATTGGGAAGGACCTCCGTACGTCGAGAGACGGACGGAGAAATCGTCTGGCGTGAAAAGGCGATAAAATTGTGACGATGAAAATGGAAGTTAAAACATTAGAGAAACGTATCGGCAGCAGATGGGAAATCATATCGAAACGAAAAGATAATTTTTTTTTTTTCCCTCGTTATTCGATCCATTCTGGACTCTCTCTCTCTCTCTCTCTCTCTGCTACTTTTCCAGGGTCAAGGTATTTTCTTCAACCTTTTTCCGTACCTGCCTCTGGCAGGGAGGGAGCGGAGGGTGGGGAGAGAGCCTTCTACTTTTCTATCCAGTTTTCTACTACTGCTAGCATAGTTTGAAAGACAAAATTTTCCCTGGCACCCGTTGCCATTGGTACCTCCTCGGTATGGGCCGCAAGGCCTTTTGAGGTACTTCTTTTCCTTGTAACTCCTTGTAACTCTCTCTCTCTCTCAAGCAAACCTTATTATTATCGCGGGTTCCAAAGCGTGACACACTTACCCACGACCGTTAACAGTGAATCTATTTTAATTCGCTTACAGACCTTGTCTCGCATCATAACAGCGCTTAAACCTCGGTTAAAAGAATGGGAAAGTTCCTGTACTTGGATTACGCGTTTGTTGGAATGCGGTAATAATTAGGATAAGAGTATTTTGTGGTTATTCAAGCTAATTCGATGTTCAAGGAAATACTACGACTTATTGAAAGCTCTCAAGGAAAAGAAAAAAATTGATCCTGCATTAGTCATAAATAAAATAAAAAAAAAAAATATATATATATATTATATATATATAGGGGGAGCAGAATTTTATTGAAAGGAGCTAGGTGTAACATTCCCACAGTGAGAATTTAGTGAGATTACACAACCAAAAGAATCTAACAGACTTAGGCCTATAATTTACATTCTCTTCCTGATGGAAATCAATCAATCTCTCGAATTTAAAAATTAACAATTTAACAACCTCCCCGAGTGGACCGAAAGGTCTATGAGGCTTCCTTTTGTCCTTGTAACTGTGTGTGTGGTGTGGTGTGTGTGTGTGTGGTGTGTGTGTGTGTGTGTGTGTGGCGCGCGCGCATCTCACCCCTACCCACAAAATAAAATTAACATCCATCGTTACTCTAACAAGAAAACGGTTTACATTCACGGTTCGAAACCACCTCCAACAGTTTCCGAACGCATTATACTTCAATATACACGAAGCAGACAAATTCAATTTTGAAGCAGGTTTGTTATAATTAAATTGCTCCCCATTTCCGTACCAAGATTCGGCAGGCGTGGCGAGCAAGGATGAAGTCGCGTACCGTATCATTCGGACACTCGTCCAACTCCAAGCGAGTCATACGGGAAATTACCCCGTGTCTAGGTCTCAAAGGGGACAGTCTGAACGTGAAAATTTCCCCCTTCTTTAAATGAGGGTTGCCATTATTAGAATCAATCGAATGCGAGACGACCCGCCATTTAGTTCCATCGATTTCGAAAGTGCGTCGCGGTAGTAGCTATTACGCGATAGCTGTACACCCCTACTCCCCCACCCCAAAATAATTTTAAAGAGAGCACCCCCCTTCTCCCCCCCCAAAAAAATACCCTTTATCATGACATTCTTCTAACGTATTGCGAACGGATGGGGGCGTAACTAAAGTGGGACCGACCCCCATCGAATCTTCATAGGAAACAACAATTTTACCTACAATGTTCACCCCATGATAATTAACGTGGAAAGTAGATTCCAGCACAAATTCAGTTCAGGGTCAACGCCAGTTTTATATACTACCTTTTATTATAAAAGCCCACCGCTATTAATGTATCTATGCCACGATTTCAATGCATACGCTACGCAGGTGTGTGTGTGTGTGTGTGTGTGTGTGTGTGTGTGTGTGTGTGTACAAAAACCTGTTATGTTAAACGTTCCAGCAATTATACTTTTATAAATTACAAGAATCAAGTTAAGGAAAAAATTCATTTTTCAGTATGAATATACTAACCATTGTTAGTATACAGGGTGTTCAAAAAACGCAACCCATTGGAGAATGCATTTATCATTGTAACCTAATCCTCTTCTATTTTGAAGACCCTGTATATTTATATTCCTTCAACTCGTGAAATCCTGTAGTAGTAGTCTGAGAAAAACTATGACACCTATTCCAATAACGCAAGTTCCAGTAAAAACTGGAATGTACCGATTATGGCCGACTGCCGACTAGTCTGCTTTCAAAAGTCGGCCGACCATAACTCATTCTTGCTTAGGTTTGCGGACAAAAGTATTTTAACTTCATGGCTGCTACACACCACCTATTAATTTATATTTAAGTATATCTGTAATGCTTATGCAATTTAGAGCTGTCGCTATAGATTTCGTATTAATGTAATACATGCCTAATGGCGACAAAAGTCATTTCACCATTATAGAATATTATTTGTTAGTGTCGTTGATACAATGGGTTGTATTCACCCTTGGTTCAAAGAAAGACGGATCCAGCGATATGAACTAAGGAAATCAAAGTCAAGAGTCGGATATAAGTTGATTTTGTACAAATATTTTGTTAGCGAAACAACGAGAGGGGGGGGGGGGGGGGAACTGGTTTAACGACGCTAATGCAAGTCGTTACATAACTTAATATTTGTAATAAATTCAATGCTAGCAGTATTAAGCATCATAACTCCTCGAAATCATTTGAAATAGCATAGGCATACTGTAAAAAAAAGTTGGAAACAAATTATGATGCTCAAAAAGTTTTTTTTTTTTTATTTACACTCTAATTAGCTAGCTATTAACAATAATTAAAATGAGCTACTGTTATTCAAAAAACACTTAAATTACTAGTCATAAATCTTATTGCTATGCCATAGCTATATTTACATTTTTAATCATACCAGTACTGGAAATTAATGTAAATTAGGTATGTAACGTTGCATATATATAATTTTTTTTTCCCCCAAAGTTTGCAAATTAAGCCTACTGTGCCGACTACCCACTATTTACCGACGAGTCTGTACCTCTCTAATAAAAACCGCACGATTTCCTAAGTAAGACGCACCGCCAATTAAGGGGCAGACAGGTTTGTGAGCATTTGACATTAATCTTTTTGTTTTACATTTAAGTTTTAAGAGAGCTTTTTATATAAATGTAATTAATATCTTAGGAAGCAATTTAAACCAACGATATGATTCTACCACATGCATAATAAAACGAGCTTCTTTTTTTTTTCTTTAATGAAGTTATTACAATAGGCGTATAAATATTTTGCAAGTACGTTTCCTTACACATTTTGAAAACGCCTCTCATACGCTAATCTTAATTCAAGCAAAAAAATTTTTTTTTTTATACAGGGTGAGCGAAAAGTCCGTGTGCACCTGCAAGAAGTGTAGTGAACCTGTACCTGCACTGTGTTGGAAGTGGACAGGTGCACAGGGACTTTTAGCTCACCCTATATATATATATACGTACTATAAAAGTGAATAAAACGTGTTCCAACCTCTCATGAAGGACTTAGACACGTTGTGGCATCAATACGATGAGACTGGATGGTGACGCTATGGTCCAAACTATAGCAAAGTCGAGTCAATATTTCTTTTACATTTGACGGAGATAGATGCGGGAGGTCTTATTTTGTACAGTTGGATCAAAATGTTCTCAAACGTGTTGAATTGAGGCTCCCACAGCTGGGCTTCTCTCAGAGTCCAAGGGAGAACTTTTAACCTTCCACTCTTTCCATAAGTAATGTATTGCAAGGATGTGACAAAGTGCACAAAGTTCGTTCTTGCAACACAGGCGCGTGTTCATCTAGAATTTTCCTCGATAGACCAACAAAATATGGTTCTGAAGGTCAGTTACATATTTCCTGGAATACCAAATCCATCTTTCTGTCCCCTTGTTTATGTGCCAACATTATGTGCTCATCTTAATACGGCAGGTGTGTGCGTGTGTGTTTATATATATATAATCATTATTATTCTGAATCCAGTATATTTCTCCTTCGTAGAAATCTATACAGTTAAAATAGGAAAAACCTAAGATAGTTTGCATATAGAATACTAATCTTTTGAGCAGAAACCTTTCATATCTGCAGTAACACTCGCTGCTGAGCATACTGGTCAAGTATATTTTATATAGCGTATAGTTTCAAACGAATTTGATAGAAACACTCACATTTGTTACAGAATTCATTTATTCCTATTTTCTTGTTTTAATACTTAAATAACGTCAGATGCGTTAAGAAGGTAATAAATCGGTTGATATTTTATTTGTATTTTTCAGTTTACAAAAATGTCTTAATTCTCGGCATCCCAAAAGAGTTCGGAGTTAATACGCGAATTAAGACACCAAAAATATTCTCCATGAAGAGGACAATAGCCAAAGAAAAATTACCATCAAGCTCAAAATATCCAAAGGAGAGATTCAAAGTAGTCTACAACGTGCAGGAAGATGGCAGTTTGGCTACTAGCAGCAGACATCGGCATAGAATAACTCCCTCAAAACAAAATGGCATTAATCAAAGATTAAGCAAATGGCTTTCGGACATCTCCAGAAATGCATGAAACCATTCGGAAGAACCATGGAAATGGTATAACGAGCCTGTTGTAAAAAAGTAGCTTCAAGAAAGACGACGAATGAAAAGTTATGCTCGGAAAGATTTATATTATTAGTCACACGAATAAGAAGTGCGTGCGTTTGCAAAGGACCAAAAAATAAGCGTGATGACAGAAACAACATTCCATGAAGTGATGAGACCAAACTAAACTCTCTGTATATGAAGGAAGGCGTAGGCATAGGCCACGAAAATGTTCAATCTAACTGTATCAGTAACACTGTAAAGCGTGCAAGTGGTTCTTTTATGTTGGTGTTACTTCAGTTTAACCACGTTGGGGAGGAAATTCATTTTCCAACGAGACAACCCAAAAACGTACTACAATAATCAACGAAGCTTAATTGGAGAGAGAGAAACGGATTAAGAGGGCACAAATGCCGAACACTATTCCCGCCAAAATAAAACATGACCTAATCTTAAACAAACATTTATAGACCGCTAAAAATTGATGCTTTTAACGTGTCATTGTCCAAATATTCGAAATGTAAACAGTTCTTACAGAAAGGTTATATACTGCACAGGCTCTGGTTAATTTGATGCGTTCGGGATGCGACGCCATCATCCATGCACGAGGTGGTCACACAATGTTAAATATTATCCTCCTCCTAAATTATTATTCAACGGGTCTAATTCATTTGCACTATCTCGTAATTTGTCATACAAGATATACAGGGTGCTTCAAAAAAAATGTTACTACTTATATGGCGCTATTATGTCATTGCTCACTACTTTGTGTGTGTGATATTTTTTTCAGGGATTGTGTGTGATTAATGAGAACCCCATTCAATGGAAATGAAGATCCAAACTTTTTGAGTTGTTCTAATGTAAACCTTGTAGCCGTGGCTTCACTCATTAATCACTCGCACAATCCCTGAAAAAAAACATTAAAAAACAAATACACAAATACTTAACCTAAACAAAAAAGCGCAAACTAAGTGGTAAGCAGCGACATATTAGCGCCATATAATTGGTAACTTTTTTGAAGCATCCTGTATATTAAAATAAAAATGATTTTGTTCTCAATTTTGTTCATAATTGTATGTAGACTCGTGATTCATATAATCTAATAGGGGTCAAAACCTGCGTTTACAGAATGCCACGTGCCTACTCATCATTAAATTTCTGTTACAGAGAAAACTCCCATGCCAAGGTTTCAGCTCAACCTAAACATTCAAAGATGGCTAAGTGGCCTGGAACCTTCCCCTACCCCGCTTAGGCCTTACCAATATCCTGACCTGATCAATGTTGTAAAACGTCACATTAATAATTATTAAATTTCTAAAAGCATATTTTGTGCTCCCAAGCAGCCTAAACCTTATCGTTATAGAGGAGGGAGACACTAAAGTAAACAGTTTTCTCATACTCTGGGAAGTGCCAGATGCATGACGATTGTTTACGACTGAACACGTACCACAGAATTGCGCAGTTTGTAAAGAACAGTCATAAGGATTACTTTTTACATATTTCTGTACTTTTTTTTTATAAAGAACCCATATTTATTTAAAAAATTAAGTAATAGTTTATAAAAGGATGTACAGATTTAAGGTTTTTAGTATAAGTAATGTCTGGTCAAAATGTAAGCCTACTTAGTACGAGGGGTTCGACGGAGGTGTGTGGGGTTGGTAGGTCACACATCAGCAAACTACCAACTACTTCTATAATTATGTCCAACATGAGCAAATCGTTCAAGAAACTGCGAGGAAGGAAGCCCGAACCCCAACGATTCCTGAGCCTAACATGGGGAAATTCGAGGTACTGCTCAAACCGTATGAAAATTTTAAAAAAGAACAAGTCATATCCTGGTAAGGGGCAGAAAGGTAAAGGTCTCTAGCAAGACCTGGATCAACTTTTCAATGTGGCTTACTATCATGACTGACAAATACTCATCATTTCTTCTGGATCAGAGAGGAGGAAAGGATACAGGCAGGGCCGCCGCTTCCATTAGGCGAGGTTAGTAAATGCTAAGGGCGCCAAAGATCTGGGGGGCGCCAGCGCCTCCCGCCCTGTGCACGTCTGATAGTATTATGTAAGAACATGAAAAAATAATGAAGGAATGAGAAGCATAGACAAATGATGAAAGGTTGCACGACGTATGTACACCAGTTTAGCTTCACTGATATTTACATAATTAACTTATTGGGTCATTATAGAACTTTCACTATCACGACCTTTAACCCTTTAGGGACGGGAGTCGTAAATAAGCGATTTAAAAATGTTGCGCGCACAGACGGGAGTCGTCAATAAGCGACTCGGCTTATTTACGGCTTAATATGAGTTCCGGGAGCGTCAATAAGCGAATAACTGTTTTTGTGTGACATATGCCCTTCTTGCTTGGAAAAAACAGTAGATATGTCCTTTTGCACGCATATTTTAGCACTTTTGAGCGTTCTGATTTGTTACTACATATGCCTCGCTTTACTCGCTGTTTTGATTGGTCATGACACTTTCTTGAACTGTGAAATGATTTTATAATTTTATAATAAATGTATGTATTAGCAAATTAAAATAGATCAGTGTAAGGCAAATAGTTTATTCAATATGGTACCTTGATTACTTTGTGGGCAAACCCAATCGTGAAGTGGGAGGCGGGTGGGGGCACCAGCTGCAATCCTGCTAAGGGCGCCAAATAGGCTGGTGCCGGACCTGGATACAGGTCTGGTGTGGACAAGGAATCGGTCAAGCAGGGAGAGAGAATGCGATGAAGAAAGGAGTCATCTGCGAAGCACGAAGAGAAAAGAGCAGCTCAGGAAGAGGAAGACAGATCAAAAGGTCAAGCTGTCATCATTGAGTTCGACCACTGATGATTCAAATGACTTGGTGGTTGCCAGACCTTCCAACATAGGAAAAGACAGAAGCAAATTTTTTCTTGCTCTGACATCAAACCTGGACCAATGTTGTACAACATACAAAGAACCTATAGGTAATCACCGAACCAACAGAGTTGTGGTCGGGACATCGGAGAGCTATCCCTATTGGTTAGCTCGGCCAGATGAGCGAGGCCGGTGAATCGAGAATCGAAGGCAGAGGTGAAAAGCAACATGACAGCGGAGCGGCACCCCCCCCCCTTCTTGCCCAATGGTATGGGAGGCTTCTGCCTTCCGTCTCTAGGGTAGCGACGACGAAGGTGAACAGACTAGAGCTAGACTATCAATATTGGACTCTCGCACCGAGTTAGAGTTAGAGTTTTATAACGAAATAGTGAGCGAATACGATAGGCATAGAGCGGCTGACGGTATTTATTTAGATTTTAAAAAAGCGTTCGATACAGTTCTGCATAGAAGATTAATTGCGAAGGTTAAAGCGCACGGTACACGCGGTCAGGTAGCTAACTGGTTAGAGGAATGGCTTCGTGCCAGGAAACAGGATCGTTGTTAAAGGTAGGGTATCGGGGTGGTTGGATGTAAGTGGCGGTGTCCCTCAGGGCCATTGGTAATCTACATTAACGACATAGATGTAGGCTTGACCAGTAACGTGTCAAAATTCGCGGACGATACTAAAATAGGCGGTAAAGTTCAAAACATGGACGAATGAAATACGCTCCAAGACGATATAAATAGGATTATGGAGTGGACGGAGTGTACAATTACACGTACACGATGGATGACACAGTTACCGAGCGTTGACGAGGAAGTATCAGGTCATCGCATAAGTAATGTTTTTTAGATCGAAATTTGAAGGACAAAAAAAAAACTCAACTGAAACTTTTTAATCTAGTATATATTTTCCATTGGAATCAATGACACACTGCCAACGTCCTCCAAGCTTTTCAATGCCATGTTTATAAAATTCAGGCGGTTTTGAGGCAAAAAACGTACAAAGACTGGTGTGCAGGTCATCTAAAGTAGTATACTGTTTCTCGTCAAGATAGTTTTGCAGACTACTGAAGAGATGATAATCTGAAGGCGCAAGGTCTGGAGAATATGGAGGATGTGGAAGTTTTTCCCACCCAAGCTAGTCAATTTTTGCAGAAGTGATCCGAGCGGTATGAGGACGTGCGTTGTCGAACACTATTCCTTTCCGATTAACCAAAGGAGGTCTCTTTTCTTTTAGTGCATTGTTCAATCGAAACAGTTGTTGACAGGACTTGAGCGGTGATTGTTTGGTTGTGTGGTAAGGTTTCAAAGTGTATTACACCACCTTTATCCCAACACTAAACACCTTTCGAGGGTGAAGATTTGGTTTTGGCTGTGGTGTCGCTGGTTCTCCGGCACAACCCACTGTCGACGGCGCTTAACATTCTGGTACAGTATCCACTTTTCATCACCAGTCACTAAACGTTGCAAAAACGGATCTTGGAGTTCACGGGAATGAAGAGCTGTGCTAATGGTTTACCTGCACCCTCAGATTATCGACCGACAATTCATGTGGCACCTATTTTCCTAACTTAGGCACTTTCCCGAGTTGTTGCAAATGTCGATGGATGGTGGACGGGGATGAATTGAGTTTCTGGGCCAATTCTTCGACAGGTGTTGAACAGTCTTCTTCAAGTGCAGCTAATAGCAGGTCATCATCAAACTCAGAAGGGCATCCAGAGCGTGCTGTATCTGTTAAACAGCAGTCACTATTCCTAAACTTTTGAAACCATCTGACATTTCCTCACATGTAGAATATCGTTGCCATAAACGTTCTGAATGTGTCGCGTTGCTTCAGTAGCACTATTCCCTTTTTTGAACTCAAAGCATTATATGCCTGATATGCTCTTCTGATACCGCCATGTTTATGAGGGGTTCACAAAGCAACACACACGTCTTCACTGGTCAAGGTCTGTAAAGTATGTAGCGAAACACGATAGATCATTAGGGTGGCCCACTTTTCAATTTTTTTGAAAAGTATAGGTGATCGTGGTTTTCCCCATTATTTGGCACTATACTAGCACATTGGTACCATTTTTACAAAAATTGATCAATATTTAGGGGTCTCGCATCGACCTTGAAATTACGTTTTTTTTAAAATGCGTACTTTTTAACTTTTTACTGAATCAAGATAAATCATTAAGTAGGGATGTTTTCTGAATCCTCTTAATGAGAGAAGTCGTTTGGTGTGCCTGCCAATGTCATACGACTAACGGTTTAAAGGTTGTGCCTGTATACAGTAATACCAATGTGCTAGTATAGTGCCAAATAATGGGAAAAAACCACGATCACCTATACTTTTCAAAAAAAATTGAGTCACCATACCCGGGCGGAATGTATATAGGTAATTAGAAAATGCACTATGCCTGTGCCAGGTACCTAACCTATTTCTTTTTTTGCAGATCATAACATTTTGAAATTCTGTCTGAGTTCCTCATCCTTTGTCATGGACAAATCGATGGCAACCATAACTGGAAGAACTCTTGAAGCTACAAATAGAGTCATCAAAAGGAAAGGCGAAAATAACATCGCTACCTTCTCTAAGATCGGCCTCGGAAATTTTTTTTAGTTGGCCAACCGTCGTCCTCCATCAGTGGTAGCAAATTGCCAACAGCACGGCAGGTTTTGCAATACTTCTTCAGTGTTATCCAGTACACTGCTAACAGGAAAGACGCGTTCAAAGAAACCGTAAACAACGTCTTAAAGTTTTGGAACATGGCCCGCATTAAAACAATCACAAAGCTCAACTGCGAACGGAAGCTAGAGGCATTGTGGAAAGTGGCACTTACTCCAAAAGAGCAGAAAACGAGAAACTGACGCCGGAGGAAAACGGCAGAAGTTTTCGGACATTGTGGACAAGCTGTGGGATATCGGAGCATCTGACGCTGTCGAAAATATAAAGAAGAATCGACTGCTGTCCGACAAGGACAAGAAAGAAGACTGACTTCTACCTCGATCAACGTGGTCCTCGGGTGGCAACGATGAGCGGGAACGATAAAGTTTTCGCTGTAAAAAAAAAGCTACAGGAAGGAAGAAGTCCTCGACAGGAGCCGCAAACCTCAAAGTGTGCATACGAAACCGGAGATGAGGCCATGGAGAATGTGTCCCGTAACCCACATGTATTCTTGAGTTTCCTTTCCATTCTCTACATAGGTAGTAAGCATTGTGGCTGCTATCACACGTTCGGCGGATCCACCAGCAGACCTCAATCAGTTCAGCATCTCGAAAGAAACGGCTCGCCGGGGAAGTGTGTCACATCGCCGTGAAGTGGCGACGGCTGTGAAGGACTCCTTCACGCCACCGAGGCACACTGTTGTCCACTGGGATGGCAAAATGGTGAAGGTCAGTTGATTAAGTTTTCATAGCTATCAATTTAGTAATGAGATTCATGAAGCATAATGTCAATTAAAAAGAGAACTGAATGTGAACAAAAACAGGTTACTTTACAACCATGAAATTGAAATATATGGCATGTGTTTCAGAACTTCCTTGGAACGGCGGAGCATCGCCAAGCAATTCTCATCTCCGGGGCTCCTCATTGCACAGAAGGAAAGTTGCTGTCAGTCCCAGCTGTTGCTGACGGCACCGGACTGTCGCAGGCGCGGGCAACCATACATGCTCTCGATTGGGATGTGAGGAGCGCGTCATCGGACTCTGCTTCGACACCACTTCCACCAACACGGGGAGGGTGCAGGGTGCAGTTGTCCGGCTGGAAAACATGCTCGGGCGACCGCTACTCCAGCTGGGATGCCGTCATCACGTCCTAGAGCTTATCGTGGGGGCAGTAGCCGTCACCCTGCTCGGAAGGACTACGGCACCAACTGATCCTTTGTTTCAGCAGTTGAAGAGAAGGTTAGTTCATTTTTTGTGCAAGGTAAAGTTAGGAGACACGATATTCCACTAGTTTATAAAACAGCAAGCCAAACCGGAACTTCAGAGTTTTCTCACACAATTTTCTTGTTTATTATTTTTGAAGATGGGACGAGCTCGATCTCTCGAACTACTGCAAGCTGCAGGTCGAGAATCTGGCGGAGAGTACGTGGCTAATAGAACTCCGGGACGCGGCGGTCAGCTTCCTGAGCACAGCTTCTGGTTTCGTCAGAGACGATTACCGGGAAGTGGCAGAGATCACGCTCCTGGTACTCGGGACACAACCACGCCGTGGCATTCACCTCATGCGCCCAGGAGCCTACCACCACGCAAGATGGATGGCTAAAGTTAGTATTTTCAAACAAAAATAATCTAGAGATAAGTTTAAATGTTATTCAGAGATAAACATTTCATTATAACGCAAACAAAGTAATTGGTAACAATAAACCTGTCTTACTTACAATGGTGCCTATTCTGTTTCAGGTCATCTACTACACAAAACTGCTGATGTTCAGTAGGCATCTGGAGCTCGACGCCGAGCTGGTCGACAAACTGCACAGGGTCGTGGTGTTCATCGCTCTTCTGTACGTACCAGCTTGGTTGGCGGCCCCTGTAGCAGCTGATGCGCCGTTGAATGACCTGGTACTATACCAGCGTTTTCCGAGGTATAGGGCAGTGGACCGCGAGGTGGCAGAAGCGTCACTGGCAGTGATGAGGCGGCACTTCTGGTATCTGAGGCCTCAGACCGTCATCTTCGCTCTATGCAGCAACAAGGTGGATGGCACTGTGAAGCAACAGATGGCAGAGAAACTGTCCCACCTCCCTGTACCCAAAGACTTCACATACGAGAACGTCTCAGTCAACGAGATGACGCTACTCCCGACCTGATCGACGAGTCCTCCTGGTTCTTATTTGCAGGTCTGAAGATGTATGGGTCTTCGTGGCTCACCCTGCCAGCTGATAAGTGGGACGAGAACGAGGACTTTTGTCGTCTGAAGGATGTGATCTCTAATCTCCAGGTCACCAATGACGTCGCTGAAAGAGGAGTCCAACTGATACAAGACTAGTGTTGCAACCCAAAAAAAAACCAGTTTTTTTATATAATTTTTTTTTTTTTTTTTTTTTTATTAGCTAATTCTGTTGTGTATATATACTAGTGTAGTGTATGGAAGGCAGCTGCGCAGGCGAATCCAACAAGCTGGTGGAATGGAATTTGTGGTTCGACCCAGCTCTCCAAGGTTGCAGCAAATATTCTCAACCTGCCCCCAACTAGTGCAGCTGTGGAACGCTCTTTCAGTCGCCACTCATGGATCCACTCAGTCAAACGGAACCGACTGACAACTGATAGAGCATCTAAGCTAGTTTTCATCGCTCATAACCATGCTTTGGGTGATCACAATGAACCACAAGACCATGAATCTGAAGCAGGTGCTCAGCAGAAGCAAAACATGTCCCAGACAACTCTCCAAGCACAAGAACGGCCATCATCAAGCAGAGAGTATGATCATGAAGGGAATGAAATGTTCTATTCAGAGTCTGAAAACTCAATGTATGATGAATATGACTGACTCCTCAAATGATGAATGATGAAAAAAATGTTGAAAGTGTATTTTTTTTTAGTTAATATAAATTTACAATGGATTTTATAATTGGTCTTGTGTCTGGAGTCTTTTTAGGGGTAGTGTCAACCTTTATTAAAAGGAAAAATAATGAAAAATGGATTTAAACCTTTTGTTTTCGTTACTCCTTGAAATCAATGTTACAATGAGAACAACATACGTGTATTTTTGTTTCAAAATGAAGGGATAATATCTATATACCAATTTTATAAAAAAAACAATAAGAAAAAAAAAAAAAACACGATTTAAAAATTTTTTTTTTGCAACACTATACAAGACTATGCGAACACGGTCAAAAAGGACGAGGCACAGCTGCAGGATCTTCTGCAAGTGGTGGAAAAGAACCGGAAAGAGCGCGGCGACTTCAAGAAGTCATCACTCGCCACGATGACATAGCACAGAGGGACAACGTTGCAGCCAGTGAAGTGTGATAGTGGTCAATACAATGCAAAAGTGATTGTTTAAGTTATTGTTTCTTCCTTATTTGTCTGCTATTTGCTGATTTTTTTGAAAAGTATAGGTGATCGTGGTTTTTCCCATTATTTGGCACTATACTAGCACATTGGTATTACCTGTATACAGGCACAACTTTTAAACCGTTAGTCGTATGACATTGGAAGGCACACCAAACGACTTCTTTCATCAAGAGGATTCAGAAAACATCCCTACTTAATGATTTATCTTGATTCAGTAAAAAGTTAAAAAGTACGCATTTTTAAAAAAAATTTAATTTCAAGGTCGATGCGAGACCCCTAAATATTGATCAATTTTTGTAAAAATGGTACCAATGTGCTAGTATAGTGCCAAATAATGGGAAAAACCACGATCACCTATACTTTTAAAAAAAAATTGAAAAGTAGGCCACCCTATAGATCATCTCTTAGATATAACCTTCGGAAAATTTATGCTTAAACCGAGTAGGACTAGTTTAAACTTAATCTATCGTAAAAAAACGACATTACTTATGGGATGACCTGATAGATTTAGGCGTCTTGTGCAAAAGCTAATAGGATGTTAAGCTTCATAGCGCGTAATTTCTAATTTAAATTGAAGATTATAATATTGCCCCTTTACAAGTCCCTAAGTCAGGCCCCACTTAGAATATGCCGTTCAGTTTTGGTGCCCGTATTTGCGCGATGATATTGATAGGTTGGAAAGGGTTCAGCGACGCGCCACGAAGCTAATTCCGTCACTAAACAAGTCTTACAAAGATAGGATTAGACACACTTGCATTCACTCGAAACTAGGAGATTAAGTGGGGAGCTTATTAAGTTTTCAAAATCGTTAATAAAATCGTCGATAACAAATTGACAAATAGTTCATTTTCGTTAATAGTAATACTCGTAAAAACGGATTTAAATTACGTGGCAGACGTTTCATTACTAACATCGCTAAAAACTTTACGTTTAAAGTAATTGATAAGTGGAATAATCTTCCCGCGTCCGTCGTGAACTGTACCAGCGTTATGTTTAAAAACCGTCTAGATAGGCATTTTTAAAATATTAACGTCGTTTAAAATAATAAAAATTACTGTAGCAACAGGAGCTCTTGGGGTAATGGTCGAGGTTTGAGTGTTGACGATTAATGCCAGCAACAAAATTATATTAAAAAAAATTAGACAAACTTAGATGTACAGTGCCCGCGAAAAGTATCCGATCACTCAAGAAAATACAATATTTTCCCTTGATATTCAGAGACACATAATTCACTTTCTATTTGTTCTAGCGACATCTGGTAACTTTGAGGTTGCTCGCTGATATGAGAGCTATCCAACGCATTCTCAAATTAGTGTTCTGGTAGCCTTCGTTGCGGGTGGCTGTGTCTCAAAGTTGTCAGATTTCACTGTTTGTGTAAATTTATTGATATTTTGTTATTTTTTACAAAAAATGGTGTAAATAAAATTTATATATAATGTGTGCTAAAAAACAACTTAAGAGTGATTGTCGAGGTGCTATTGTTGCTTTGCATACATGTGGGAAATCACAGAGACAGATAGCTAAGGAATTAAACATATCCCAAAGTACCGTTAATTTATGGGTTTCACGGGCTAAGAACAATGCCGGCCTAACCACGCCAGTCCCTAAAAAACGATCTGGCAGACCGAGAAAAACAAATTCACGAACAGACAAACTTATGAAACGTTTAGTATTGAAAAACCCAACAATAACTGCGAAAGAAATAAAATTTAATATGAATAATTTGTTATCTGGTGTTTCTGAACGAACTATCCAGGAGCGGCTCCAAAAAGAACTCGGATTACCATCTCGCCATGCTGCTAAGAAACCGTTCATTAATGAAAAAATGCGTAAAAAACGTGTCGCATTTTGTAAAAAATATATTCATTGGACTGTTGATGACTGGAAGAAGGTTTTATTTAGTGATGAGTCGACATTTTTGACATTCAGAAGTTGTCCAAAAAAGGTTCGCCGGCCCATTGGCTCAAATAGGATGGACCCTAAATACACCCTAAAGACAATGAAACACCCTCCAAGTGTGATGGTTTGGGGTTGTTTCGGTTACTATGGGCGTGGAAACCTATATTTTCTTCCGAAGAACACAACTATGAATGGTGCACGGTATTTAGCAATGCTACAGGATAAACTTCCAATGGCAATGGCAATCCAAAGGACAAAAACATACATGCATGATGGTGCACCATGTCACAGGGCCAAAATAGTGACAAAATGGATTACTGACAATAAATTTGATATTTGGATTGGCCTGGTAATAGTCCAGATCTCAATCCGATAGAAAATATGTGGCTAATAATAAAAAATAAGGTTGAATGCCACGACACTGGCTCAGTCGAAAAATTACAAGAAGCCAGCAAAAAGGTATGATGCAAGGAAATATCAGTGGAAGTTTGTCAAAACTTGATTAAATCCATGCCAAAACGTCTAGAACAAGTCATCCAAACCAAAGGACAGATGACAAAATACTAATATAAGGTTAGTATACATTTAAACATTGTTTTTTATGTAAAAAATACAAATTTCCAGGGTGATCGGATACTTTTCGCGGGCACTGTAGCTAGTAGCGTAAACTAACTACTTTTTGTTATACTCTTCATACTTTTTTTTTTCTTTTCTCATCCTCTTTACTTGCATGTCTGTAGTTTGCATGGTATGACTGTTTCTCCGAGTTAAGACTGTGTTTGCATGGTTTGTAAGCGTTCTTAATTTACTACTTTTCATCTTTCACCCCTTTCCTATTCTCTTCAACTATTTTTCCGACTTGTCAGCAGTGGCCGGCGGATGATGATGAGTCTCTTTCTGAATGAATGTTAACCCACGAATGATAGGTTTTGCTACTTACTTAACCCCCTATTCTCTTCTTTTAACCCCCTATTCTCTTTCTTCTCTCGGGCTAATCTTGGGGTGGATCTTAGGGTCTTTGTTAGTCTTAGCTTCTGTAGAACTTGTGTTCCGAAACTGGCTTCTGGAACGGAAAAGGCGATGTCCTTTGGTCCAAGAGTGGTCCAAGGGGTTTCAGAGTGAAATCCGTCAGAAAAAAAAAATCAGTGGAATGCGCTTCGATACCAAAGCCAGCAACAACGACAAGCACGCAGGAGCGTGCATCCTGACAGAGGAAGAATATGCTTTGTCTTGCCTGTCGCTATCGCATGAACAAAATAATCATCGCTGCTACGTTCATGATGTCTAACCATTACAATGAACCTAACATTCCCAGGAGCGATGGGTTTCTATCGATTGGTCAGACTACCGAGTGATGAGAAACAGCTGAAACAGTCTTTTGTTGTGGCTCTACTACAAAATGAAGTCCAACCTCGAGATGACTCACGAATTCTTAGAATTAAGCATAATCCCCCTGGGTCGCGGTGGGCGGTTCATGGCTCCTGGAGCCTACCATCAGGTCCGGAGGATGCCGAAGTTGAGCTATGTTATCACAATTTACGTTTCGAAGCCAGTTCTCGCTCACTCAGTGCGACAATGAAGGTCCTCTGAACCTTTGCATCTACTCTACTCTGATTTCTATGAAGGCATGGGATTCCTCAACAGTTATCTGGAACGCCAAGCACAATGATCAACTCTCGAAGACGCGGATTTGCACAGGTGGACCGACGGATGACAATACGGCCTCCAACACCCTGAAGACACACCTCTGGTATTTTGAACTAATTGACCTGACCTCCTCCTGGTGAGGGACCCCTAGATACCAAAATCCAGATGGTCAAATATCTGAAAAAAGTGGGAGGATCAAACGCTTCGAGGAATTCGCACAACCCGCGGAAGTGCAGCTTCATAACTTATTGACAGCCAGATCGCGTGAGATATTTACCACTTTGGTGACGGGCTGTCTTCTTCCTGAAAGAGGATTCTAATAAATGGGGTGATTCTCAACTCCAAGGATAGAAGCGTGGTGGACGGCTTAAAGGAAATCAACGACTGCGGAGGGGACTAGCCTAGATAAGTGCAGCAGGATTCTGACGACGGATAGCCAGCCAGCAGCAACACCTTCGGTGATTTCAAACCATCGTGGGGGGGGGGGGGGGGGGTCAAGGACTCGCGAAAAGCTACATCGACAGTTGCCACTGAAGACGAGTAACAATAAGCAACTGTTCGGATGTTGAGACCCACCCATTTAAAGGGATAAAATATGTATATTGGACTGTACACAACACTGGAACAAGATCCTATTTACTGAAGTCCCGAACTCTACAATGTGGAAAAGATACTCTCTGCGAGACGGCAACCAAATACAAGAAACAAATCTAAATATTTTATTGCTACCAAGAAACGCTTCCTAAA
Source organism: Bathynomus jamesi (assembly GCA_023014485.1). NCBI lineage: Eukaryota > Metazoa > Arthropoda > Malacostraca > Isopoda > Cirolanidae > Bathynomus > Bathynomus jamesi. The sequence continues at coordinate 816,654 of JAJOZX010001510.1, read as the reverse complement.
ATTCATGATATGAGGATGCTTTGGTACCCAACTAGAAAACTTTGGTTGCCCAAAGGGCACTACTGTCAGTTCAAGGTCATTAAAATTAAAGATTACGCGGTTAAAGGAATCATATTTACGTACTAGACAAGCCTAGCAATTCACCAGACCTTAAACCAAGAAAGCCAGTGTGGCCTATTACAATGAAAGTAATAGTTGCGGTTGCTGACGGCCACTGTTCTAAAGTTAGTAATGGTGGTGTTTTTCAGGGTTCTGTCCCGTCAACCACTCTTCTTACTTGTTAATGATCTTTAAAGTCGCAATTCCTGTCCTATCTTACTCCTATGCTGAAGATTCCACCCTTCATTTCCCCACCCGCTTCGCAAAGGGTCCCTCTCAACAGTCACTCCATGCTTCGCCAGAGACGGTTATGGCGCACCTAACATTTGATCTTTCTATTATCTTTGACTGGGACAGAAAACCTCGTGGTTTTCAATGCCTCGAAAACCCAGTTCCTTCATATGACTACTCGCTACAATCTTCTACACGACTATCTCTTACCTTCAACAACACAATCTTTCCTCTTCTCTTAACATTCTTGGCGCTTCCATTTCTTGCGACTTTTCCTGGAAAGATCACGCATACAACTGCTAAAACAGGTTCCAAGAGGTTAGGCTGTGCTACGCGGCTCCACAGTTTCTTCAACCCACTCGCCGTCTGTACAGTGGCCTTGTCCGCCCCTTTATGAAGTACGCTTCTCGTGTGTGGAATGGCTCAACCCACACATCTTTACTTAACCGAATGGAATCAAAGGCATTTCGTCTCATCAATTCCCCGCCTATGTCTTCGATCCCTCTCCCTTCGCTGCACTTTGCCTCGCTCTCTCCTTACTATTGCTATTATAACGGACACTGCTCTTCTAAACTCTCTGACTGCATTCTTCCTCCCTTGAGGAGGGCATGCAGTACCTGATTATCGACACATTCATCCTTTTTCTATCCAACTCGCTAAAGCAAAGATTAATCGGTATTCTCAGTCTCTTATCTATTGCACTGGTCTACTCTGGAACAACCTTTCTCAATCAATCCATCTTTCCCCGTCTATAACCTCCAATCTTTCAAACACAGAGTACCCAGGCATCTCAAGAACTTTGCACCTTGATTTCATCCGTTCTTTTCCTTCTATAGAGAAAGCGCGTTCTCGCGGGTGTTGCCCTTGGCCCGTCCTTCCTGCATAATACATACACGATGCAAATAACCACGAAGTAAAAATAAAACATGAAATAGTGCTCAAGCTGTTTGCGAGGATGTCATTAAACGAAAGCGTTTGAGCACTATTTCGTGTTTTAATTTTCATCATAAATCTTATTCACGTGTAACTTCCATGAAATAATTTATATATATACACATGAAGCTCATTAAAAATTGATGACTAGCTGTTCTATATTAATTTTTTTTTTATACTGAAAACGGAGAACACGAAATAATTTCAATCATTATATTTGCTACGATTTCCCAAAAAAACTATATACTTTTTATAGCATCATACCGTGTGACCACAAAAATTGTCCCTGTTTTTAATCGCTTATTACTCAGTCATTATTGCAGCTTCACAAATGAAATAAAAAGCATTCGAAAGAGAACATTTTAAAGTTTTAATTTATTCTACAGTACATGTGTTCAAAGTGACGTCCCTGGACATTCTTATATTTCACACAACGGGAAAGGAAGTTATTTATTACATTTTCCAAAACGCTGCATTCAATGGACTGTACACACACTACCACCGCTTGCTTTAATTCTTCGATAGAGGATGGCTCTTGCCTGAATACTTTGTCCTTGACAAATCCCCCGAGAAAAAAGTCCATAGGTGATAGATCGGGAGATCTTGCGGGCCAGGGAAACTGCGAGCGATGATATATGAATCTTTGTTCAAAAAATCTTGTTAAACATTCCAGTGATTGCCTAGTTGTGTGGGCTGTTGCTCCGTCTTGCTGAAACCACTTGTTACTGCAGTTTTCTTGTTCAAGAACAGTGTTCAGCATTTCTACATATCTTTCTGAAGTTACTGAAAGCGGTCTCCTTGTCTCTGGGTCCTCAAAAAAGTAAGGACCATAAACCTTGCTGCTACTCAAACCACACCAGACTAACTTTTGGTGAATGCAGAGGTTTCTCCAAGTGTATATTTGGCTTGTTTTGTGACCAACACCGGTAATTCTGTCTGTTGATGAACTCATTGAGATAGATGTGGCATTCATCACTGAATATTATGTCACTTAATCTTATCTGGTTTTGTTCAATTATTGTTTCAATGCGTTCACAAAACATCAAACGACGCTGGTAGTCTTGTTCGCTAAGCTGTTGCAAACACAATTTTGAATGACTTCATTCTCAAATCCAACGTGATTATTTTCCGAATGCTCTCCCGTTTGATTCCTGTCACAGCTGATAGTCGTCTCACAGATTTCTTGTTGTCCGTTTCAAGCTGATTTGCGACTGAATCAATGTTTTCAGCGGTTCGCACACCTTTGCTGCGCCCAGAGTTGCCTTTATGCATGTTCTTGATTGAGCCGTGATGTTTCCATTTTGCGAAAATCCTGCGAATCGTTTTAGGATCTATGGTCCTTTGCTGACCGTATTGTCGTCTGAAAGACCGTTGGGTGGCAACTACCGAGCCATGTTTGATCATCTCTTCTGCGATGAAAACACGTTGCATGTCCGACAAATAACCCATGATTGTGGTGGATAAAACTGTCATTTTTTTGTAAGTACTGATTTCGTATCCAGGATATCGAAAAAATTAAATAAAACTTTAAAATGTTCTTTCGAATGCTTTTTTCATTTCATTTGTGAAGCTGCAATAATGACTGAGTAATAAGCGATTAAAAACGGACAATTTTTGTGGTCACACGGTATATTTTATAATTTAAAAAAAAAAAAAACTATATTGTTATAGCAATTGCCAATGAAAGGTAAATTAGTAATCTAAGTGATCAAAACGTTATAGCGAGTTGTTTGCATATAAAATTTAATTAACTACGCCAAGTGCTCAAAATGTTCTCCGGCGGCATGAATGCACTTTTGAATGCGTCGACTAACTGATTCGCAGACATGGACTAATGTGAATGCTGTGATGGTCCCGCACTTTTCCCTAATTGCATCCTTAAGGTGTTCGAGTGTTGCAGGTCTTGTACCATAAACTGCATCCTTCAGGTAGCCCCACAAGTAAAAATAAAGTGGAGTCAAGTCCGGTGAACGTGGAGGATACTCAACGCTTCCTCTTCGTCCTATCCAACGGTTAGGCAACGTTTCATCGAGGTACCTTCTGACATCACAATGATAATGAGGGGGGGGCTCCATCTTGTTGAAAGTAAAAGTCGTTTCCAAACAACTTCCGAACTGCAGGTATAATTTCTGTCCGCAGCATGTCGAGATATGCGGCACCGGTAACTGTCCCATTAAAGAAAAATGGTCCAACCAAACCCCTGGATGATAAACCACACCATGCTGTTAATCCTGGTAAATTAACATGTTTATCCACATAAACGTGTTGATTATCAAGTGACCAGTACCTGCAGTTGTGTCGATTTACTGTGCCATTCAGCTTGAAGGTAGCTTCATCAGACCACACAATTTTGTTGGCAAACTGTACGTCTTCGGCTTCCATTGACTGAAACCATCCACAAAATTCGAGTCTGCGATCAAGGTCATCTTCAGTCATGGCGTGTAAGACTTGGAATGTAGCTTTTCCATTTTCCCGACTTTAAAATCCGGTGAACGCCTGATTTGCTGATTCCGGTCTCACGGGCGCATTGCCTAGCTGATTTCTGTGGTGATCGATTAAATTTTTGAAACACTAAAACGGAGTTTTCATCACTCGCACTTGATTTGCGTCGTCCAGATCTTCGCTTGTGCATATCTTGAGCAGATCCCTCTGCCTCAAACTTGTCACGGATGCTTGTAATGGCGAGACGTGTCGGTGGCTTTGTACCAAATTCCCGGATCCATTGCCGCTGGACTTCCGACACACTCAAATTTCCAATACCATTTCAGAACACTTTTTCGTTGCTCCAGCGTCAAACGTTCACGCAACATGGGTTCTTTTGCTGAACTGAATAAAGTTGAATGCTGTAGAGTTTGTATCGTGGAATGAGTGCGTAGGCCAAGTCCGAAGCAAGCTAGTGAGTGACTAGACTACGTTCGGTCCATAGGCTTCGCCATTACATTTTGATCACTTAGATTACTAATTTACCTTTCATTGGCAATTGCTATAACAATATATTCTTTGGTTTTTTTTTTTAAATTATAAAATATATGATGCTATAAAGAGTATATAGTTTTTTTTGGGACACCCTATATATATATATATATATATATGTGGAAAAGTACCACCTCAAAAGGCCTTGCGGCCCATATCGAGGAGATACCAATGGCAACGGGTGCCAGGGAAAAATTCATACACCCTCAAATAGTGTGCAAGATTCGGTCTAACCTTTAAATGAATTGATCCACAGAGGAACTGTTCACAACTTCTGAAGGTAGCCTGTTCCACGTGTCACAGATCTTATAGGTAAAGTAATTCCCACACACACTAGTGCTAAATCGTTTCAAATCCAACTTCTAACCATTGTTGCAAGCTGGGTTATCATTTAAACTAAACATGCTTCTAAAATCGACATCGTCGAACCCATTTAAGAGCTTGAAAACCTCGATGAGTTGACCGCGCAGCCTCAGAGTTTCCAGCGAAAATAAATTTAGGGCGTGTAAGCGTCGATTGTAACCCATATGACTAATAGAAGGTATTAACTTTGTGGTCCTCGCCTGGACTCGCTCCAGCCTCTCTCTCTTTCCTGAGGGCGGGCGACCAGAACTGCACAGCATACTCCAGGTGCGACCGAACCAGGCAATTGTAGAGAGAATCTCCTTGTTCCGAAATCGAATTTGCCTCCTGATATAACCCAACAGCTTCTGGGCTTTCTTTTCCACCTTTACGAACTGTTTGGTAAACTTAAGGTCGCTGCTAATTAGCACACCCAAGTCCTTTTCCAAATCAGTCTCCTCGATATTACTCCCCAACATCGAGTAGTCCGACTTGGGATTGGCGTAGCCAATGTGCATCACTTTGCATTTATCCAAGTTAAACAGCATCTGCCATTTTTCGGGCCACTATCCTATCCTACGTACGTCCGCACGCAGTTGCTCGGTCGCTTCGGGCGTCCCAACCAGGGCTGGGCATCCGGGATCCCGGAGGAAGTAAAGTAGACAGCTCATTTCCCGGGATTTCCCGTATTCTATTTGCAGGGAAGACTTTTAAAATTTTATTATGAGGTATATTTATTTCATGCAAAGGCTTTTCACAAATGAAGTTTTCGTTCACCTGTTTTTTAAACTTTGAAAACCGTTTTCGCTCGAGTATGAGTGAAATAATATCCCGGGATCCCGGATGCCTGCCCTAGTCCCAACATTGGCCCCAAGCTTGGTATCATCAGCGAATTTGGCGATTCTACTGACGATGCCACCGTCGATATCATTCATGTAAATGATAAACAATGGACCCAAAACGGAACCCCGCTAGTGACCGAGGCCCAACCCGAGCTAGCCCCTTTAATTACAACCCTCTGCCGCCTATTCTTCAACCAGTTTCCAATCCACCTACCTACTTCGCCACCGATACCCAGCGAGCCGACTTTAGCCATTAGCCGGCGGTGAGGTACCTTATCAAATGCTTTCTCAAAGTCGAAATAAAGTATATCAATCACCCTACTCTTATCGTACTCACTGAACATAACGTGGAAAAAGTCGAGCAGGTTGGTGAGAGACGACCTATGCCGCGTAAGCCCAGGTTGGAGTCCCCAAGCAGCTTGTAGGAATTCAAATGGTCAACGATCCTATCCGCTATTATCCCCTCTAATTATTTACCTACGACCGAAGTTTGACTAATGGGACGATAGTTCCCTGGACTTTCGTGATCCCCCTCCAGTCACCAAGCACCTGGCCCCTCTCCAACGATTTGTTGAAGACTAGCGTTTAAGGCCCAGGAGCCTTAAACGCGCGGTTTGTCTATTCTATCGGCAATGTCTGTCGCGGTACACCGAACACTGTCCAGGCGAGCACCGTCGCCTGGCTCGGGGATGACGCGGTGTCCTCCATGGTGAACACTCCCGCAAAGTATTCATTCAGCACATTAGCGATGTCCGTGTCGGAGAGCCGCAGCGCGCCGCTGGGGTCTTTTAACGGGCCTATCATGCTTCTAATGGGCTTTCTACTATTAACATAACTGAAGTTAATTCCTTAGGGTCCGCCTTGCAGAGGCTTGCTACCGAGAGAGAGAGCGCTTCTTCATGCAATTTTTTTTTTAATTAAGTTTTATTTCGTGACACGAAGAAATTGTGTTATTTTAGAAATAACAGACCAACTTTCAAATAGGAAATTAAATGAGAGAATAACGCACGCTTCTGCAAACGAATACGTTGCGTTGCGTTTAAAAAGAGAAAAAAGTTTGCTTCCGAAAACGTAACACATTTATCTATTAACCTATTTCGTACACCGGAAATGTTCTCTCTCTTCCCTTTAAACACAATGAACTAATTTTAAAAGTTCATCACACGGGTCCTATTTTTAACTGAAAACGAAGGACCCAATAAACCCGATCAAAACAGCATTTAAAATATAACGCCCCCTTCTATACTGTCGCTACCATGTTCTCCTGCAACCAAATCTTTTCAAACGCAATCGCCAAACAACTTTAACCTACCAAGATGAGAGTACATTTCCACTGCACTTCCGAAAAACGGTGACATAGCAGCCAAACAATGACTACGTCATCATTATATACACTGAGCGGCAGAAAAATCGGCCCACTTGGAATATCGCTAAAAGCAAAAAAGTCGGCAAGCTTCTGTTTATAAGTTGTAAAATTCGAAAATATAGTCTGAGGCAACTAAATAACGAGACAAAACGTCAGCTGCGATCACACTAGCTGTAACGAACTTTCGATTTCTTTTAAGAATTCGACAGTGACATTCAGTTGCTCTTAGACTGCTAGTGCCACTTTTTCTTCCACTAGGGGAATGCTTTTAGTAGCAGATAGACTTCTAATTCTTTTGGGTTTCGGAATTGGACATTTACAATGGATTTGAGTGCCGTGAACGTCGCGAGAGTCGTCGCCCTCATTGAAGATGGTCGGAGCCAGGGTTACGTCGCGTCGCCGATGCGCTAGGAATTCCAAGAACAACGGTTCGACGTGTCTACCAACGTTATGTGGAGACAGGAGAGTACACCCGAAGACCAGGATCTGGAAGATCGCGCTGCACATCTGCCCGTGACGATCATTTCATTGTCGTGTGTTTTTCGCGAGATCGTCGCTTGACTGCCACAAACGTCCGCAATGAGCTGGAAAGGTCTCGAGACGTTAGTGTATCGGAGTGAACCGTTAGGAGACTTATGAAAAGTGGCTTACATGCTATAGACGTCCAGCAATGGGCCAGGAATTGCTTCCACACCACCACAATGCTCGTCTTGGTTCCGCTCGTGAGCACATCAATTGGACTCCTCCAAAAGCAACCCTCTCCGTAAAAGTGCATGGGGGCGAATCTTTCCCGTCCATCAGATGTTCGAAGATTAAATCTTGACATGCTCACGAGCGAAAGCAAGACGAGCAGTGCGGTGGTGTGGGAGCAATTCCTGGCCCATTGCTGGACGTCTATAGCATGTAAGCCACTTTCCATAAGTCGTCTCCTAACGGTTCGCTCCGATACACTAACGTCTCGAGACCTTTCCAGCTCATTGCGGACGTTTGTGGCAGTCAAGCAACGATCTCGCGAAAAACACGACGATGAAACGATCGTCACAGGCAGATGTGCAGCGCGATCTTCCAGATCCTGGTCTTCGGGTGTACTCTCCTGTCTCCACATAACGTTGGTAGACACGTCGAACCGTTGTTCTTGGAATTCCTAGTGCATCGGCGACGCGACGTAACCCTGGCTCCGACCATCTTCAATTAGGGCGACGACTCGCGACGTTCACGACACTCAAATCCATTGTAAATGTCCAATTCTGAAACACACAAGAATTAGAAGTATCTGTTACTAAACGCAAATGCCTACTCCAACTAGTGGAAGAAAAAAGTGGCACTAGCAGTCTAAGAGCAACTGAATGTCACTGTCGAATTCTTAAAAGAAATCTAAAATTCGTTACAGCTAGTGTGTTCGCAGCTAACGTTGTTTTGTCTCGTTATTTGGTTGCCTCAGACGATATTTTCGAATTTTAAAACTTTTATAAACAGAAGCTTGCCCACTTTTTTGCTTTTAGCGATATTCCAAGTGGGCCGAATTTATGCCGCTCAGTATATATTATATATATATATATATTATATATATATATACAGGGTGGGCGGAAAGTAGCTCCCTATTTTGGATTGGTAAAAAAATACGTATATTATCCATTTATTTCAGAAGAAATAATATGAGAAGGTAGGCATACATGGTAGGTTTTCTCTAAAATTCAATGTGGGCACCAACTCTTTCCACCAGCTTCTGGAGCCGCCCAGGAATGGCGTCCACTGACTTTAGCAGGAACTCCGGCGGGATGGAGGACATGACTTCCCGAATTCGGTCCTCCAGTTCTTCCAATGTCCTCGGTTTGGTGCGGTAGACTTCTTCCTTTACCCACGCCCAAAGAAAGAAGTCGCATGGTGTCAAGTCGGGGCTCCTGGCTGGCCATTGATGTGGACCACGACGACCCATCCAACGCCCAGGGAAGTGGGCATCCAGCCACTCACGGACAACAAGAGCGAAGTGCGGAGGGGCACCATCTTGCATAAATATCAGATCGTCGATGTTCTCCCATGTGCTGACAACCGGCCAGACCTCGTTTCGCAACATAGCAAGGTACCGCTCAGCATTCATGGTGTTGCGCAGAAGGAACGGGCCCACAACCTGATCTGAGGTCATACCACACCACACCGTTACACTGAACCGATTCTGCCGTTTTTCAGCGGTAACCGTGCGACTTCTTTCTTTGGGGGTGGGTAAAGGAAGAAGTCTACCGCACCAAACCGAGGACATTGGAAGAACTGGAGGACCGAATTCGGGAAGTCATGTCCTCCATCCCGCCGGAGTTCCTGCTAAAGTCAGTGGACGCCATTCCTGGGCGGCTCCAGAAGCTGGTGGAAAGAGTTGGAGCCCACATTGAATTTTAGAGAAAACCTACCATGTATGCCTACCTTTTCATATTATTTCTTCTGAAATAAATGGATAATATACGTATTTTTTTACCAATCCAAAATAGGGAGCTACTTTCCGCCCACCCTGTATATATATATATATACTGGGTGATCCAGATAAATGGGACCCATAAAAAAAGCCAAATATTCTTAATATTTAATTCCTTTCATAAAAACTACATATCATTCGAAAGAGTAGAGTTACAAGTTTATTATGAAATATTTATTTTTAAAAATGACTCCTTTCAAATGTGCTCCATTAGTTGCCAAGCATTCCAGTGTTCTCGCTTGTAAGTTCTGCATCACTTTTGCAAGAGTGCGCGGTGGTATGGCCTGTATCTCATTTGTGATGGCGGCCTTCAATTCTTGCAAGGTCGTTGGGTTATTTCTGTAGACCCTACTCTTTAAATATCCCCAGAGATAATAATCTAAGGGAGAAAAATCCGGAGACCTTGCGGGCCATTCAACGTCTCCAAATCTTGAGATTAACTCGCCTGGAAACGTTTGACGCAAAACTGCCATGCAGTTCCTCGTGGTATGCCAGGTAGCTCCGTCTTGTTGGAACCAGTGGTTTTCTAGACAAAGATCTCTTAATTTAGGAATAAGGAAATCGGTCAACATTTTTTCGTAGCGATCACCATTTACAGTGACCGTGTTTCCGGTGGAATCCTCGAAAAAGTACGGCCCTATGATCTGAGATGCAGTAAGACCACACCAAACAGTTACACGCTGACTATGCAACGGGACTTCGGTAATATTCAATGGATTTTCTGTTGCCCAGAAACGACAATTTTGTTTGTTTACAGTTCCATTCAAGTGAAAATGGGCTTCGTCTGACATAATCAAAGTTGCTAGAAAATTGGTGGTGTCATTTACCTTCTGTTGGATCCATTGACAGAATTGTCGTCTTCGTGCGAAATCTCCATCGTTTAGTTGTTGCACTGTTTGAATTTTATATGGAAAGAGCATTAAATTTTGCTTGAATATACGGTGTGTTGTTCCATATCCAACTCCTAACAGCTGAGAAGCACGTCTGATGCTTATGTTAGGATTATCCTGTACAATTTCATGAGTTCTGTTAATGATCTCGTCTATCCTTGCTGTGCGCACTCTTCCAGTTGGTTTTCTTTTTCCAATGCTGCCAGTTAGGGAAAAATTTCTGACACACCGACGGATTACTTTCTTAGGTGATTTTGACATCTGAAAATTTGTCTTGAAAGATCTTTGAGCTGAAACTACACTTCTTCCATGCTCATAATATTGCTCAGTTATGAAACGCAGCTGTTCCACAGTCCATGCAGTCATCTTGAAGGGTTAGTTTTAACTAACTTTTATTTTGTTTCGTATCTTATCTTATCTTGTCTTATCTTGTCTTGTCAAAACCTATACAATCCTGTACAAACTTGTAACTATCCTCTTTCGAATGATGCGTATGATTTTATAAAAGGACTTATACTTTAAGAGTTACAGGGGTTTCTTTTGGGTCCCATTTCTCTGGATCACCCTTTATTATATTGGCGCTCATAAGTATTCGTACAGAAATATTTCAGTTCTCTTCATCCTTATCTTTCGTACCAAGAGGATAGTTATGAAAAGTTTACCGTTCTCGCTTGGAAAAAAAGGAAAATTAAAAAATATTAATTCAACGCCAACAAAACTTGAAACATCAAATAAATCTGAAGAAAATTAACACAAAAATGTTAAAATTAACTTTTTTCATCACTTTCCATCGGCTAAAGATCAAACAGTCCGCTACACTGGCTATGTTCAATGAAGTTAGGGGAAGGATTAAGCCATGTATGGACAACAAACTAGCATTTTGTCATCCGCCATCTTAAGGCTCGTAAGTATCTGTAGAGAAATAGTTGAGTTATATTCGTCCAGTAGCGTAAAACGCGTCTCCCGTGTCTGTGTTTTTCGTTTTTAGGCGGGGAGGTACGGGGGTTTACCAGTAGCAGATAATTATACATTTCTTCAGACTCGACGATGGTGTCTAGTTTCGATCAAAACCATTCCCGAATTAGGGTATGGGGGACTTACTGCAGTTAAAGCACAGGCACAATGATATAATGGGAGGAACTAGTGACAAATCACACGGAACTTTCATTTACTAGATGGGGAGAATGGAGAGAGACGCCCTTTGAGAGGGGCACGTTGCTGCTTTGGCCTTGGGTAAAGGAATGGAATAAATTTTAATGTCTGACAATTAGTTATATATATTGGGCATTGACAACAGAGTCTGGAAACAGCGCCTCTAGCGACAATCTTATTAATTACACACTAGATACATTAGATAACAACACACTAGATACATTAGATAACACACTAGATACATTAGATAACACACTAGATACATTAGATAACACACTAGATACATTAGATAACACACTAGATACATTAGATAACACACTAGATACATTTGATAATACATTAGATACATTTGATAATACATTATATTATATTTCTAATACATTAGATATATAATAATATTAATAATAAAAAATACAATTTAATTATGTTAATTTACTACAAGTTACGGTGCATAAATATTTACTAAATGGCAACATAATGATTAACTTTTTATAACAGCAAAGGCTTACCGTACCATGCAGTCATTTACTCTTACCAAACTTCAAGGGAGCTACTGCATACGAGACCCTCCTACGAAGAAGAGGCTAAACGACAAAAATACGCCAGAAAACGCAGTTAAAATTGTACCAAATTTGAAAATTGCCACAACTTTAAGATATTTTGTCGAAATATCTTAAAAAAAGTCATGGCACTTTCAAATTTGGCATTACTTTGCGTTTTCTACTTTTGTCGCTTAGCCATTTCTTCCTAGGAGGGTGCCTATGTCAGTGAAGAGATGAAACGGCGTTAAAATACAAATACTGTATATAAATGAAAAAAAAAATTGAATGGACACTTATGGGAAAATTATAAGCACTTAACTATGGCAAAATTCTATAGAACGACAGATCATCCGCGTATGGCAACCGGGAAATGGAAATGTCTTTCGGATTACAATCTACTGCAGACGAATTATACAGTACTGCGTTACCTTTATGCAGGAATATGTATCAATACATGGTGTAAATCGTTATAATTGTATAAAAGGTTCTTTAGAATTTAATAATTTACCGAAAGTGAAAGAATATACACAGTTTCGGTATAATACGAAGGTAACGACTTATGATCCACCCTGTATTTGAACACAATGCGATATTTACTGGGATAACGGATGCGAGTATATAGCAGCAGAAGACTGGGCCACAAGAGAATCCGAGGGAGATACTTCGTTTTTTCGAAACGATAATGAACTTGTGGGAACAAGCTACAATTTGTAGTGAAGGGGAGCGTGCCTAAAAGAGGATAATTGATATGCTTGGAAAAAAAAAAACTATATATATAAAGGTTAGTCACTTTCATCTAAGAGCGCCAATTCTAAAGCTTTTGTATTGGTTGTTAAACGCTGTTAATTAAAGTTCGGTTGAAGCGAGGAAAAGTGAAATGGAGGAAGGCTTTTTGCTATAGGGAAATACGTTACAAAGTAAAACGAAATGATTACCATCATATTTTTTAGCAAGAAGATGTAAACGAGGACTCCTAAGTTCACGCCTTTAGACGAGGATTAAAAAAAAATAAAAAATAAATTTACAAACAACGGGACCGTCAATCTATCGCTCAACGTCACAAGTCTTCTAGAAAAGCTCCAAGTAAATTAAGCATCATATCGCCAATGCGTAGTGTAGTGTAGTGGAACCCCCCACCCCCCCCACCCCACTCCTCTTCCCTGCGTCAGTGATTAATAATTAGAATTGGACTTATCAACAAACGATTCGTCTCGTACTTATCAACCGTAATGACCTTGAAGCTCGAACAAAGAGAGATGATACAGATTTGGGTTTTTGTTACGTCTTAATATTGGTAATTACAGCTCTTAAGGGGTAATAATAGAATGGTTTAAGAGCATCAAGTGAACCCCTATCCTATAGTATCGAGTGGAACCCTATTTAATATGGTCAGAACCATTTTCACCTAATTACAAGATAAATTATGGTAATTTGGCACTTCTCTTCCCGAGTAAACTGGCTCCAAATTTGGCACTCTTCTCTCCCCGAGTAAATTGGCTCCATTCGACACTAATCCTATCACAACTGATTGATACCGTTCAAAAAAAAGTAACGAGAGCACACACACGACAAATTTCGACGACTAACTGGTCCTAACGACGTTGATCGACTTTACATTCTATCGACAAATTATTAGATTAGTCTAAGATTAGTCTAAGATTAGTCTAAGATTAGTTAGGTTAGGTTAAATTTAGTTTTTTTTTTTTAGTGTCGATGTTTTGGTCTTGTCGACGAAGTAGCCGAAGGCTTCAACGAATTACGTTCAATTTACTCGTCACAAACGATTTATTAATTCTAAAAAAGGGTCTACATACAAATAATCAATTATTTTCAGTCATCAACAAATTATCTGCCTTTTCAAGCAGTTTTTTTTTTTTTTTCTTAAAGGATGTTACAAATTGCAGCGACGAGATAAATGAATATATCACAATGTTCCAATTAATTTATTTTACGTATCAACCATGATGAGATTCTAGAATAGGCTTCCCTCATTCTTATTTACAACATCGGGTTCGAACCGATTTAACTGTACTATCAATTAAATGACGACAAATTAACAAAATGAAGGGTGGGGACTTAATTCAAGCATAAAAAAAAAAGTCATTAAAAAGCTTCACGCCTCAGTAAGAACATAACGAGGGCTTTACTTACGAAATACCTTAATTTCATACGAGCTCATTGTTCTTAAATAAAAAATGGACCGCAGAAACACTGGCAAGCACCGCACTGGGCCACCGCATTATCTGTCGCCAAATATTCTCTCGTGCCGTAACAAACGAAACGAGAAGACAATAACATTCTGACACCGATAAACGCCGATTTTGTAACCCTTGTATTCAATACAACATTATGTGGATGCGTGCACAATCAATTATAAATACGGTAAGCTTAATATAAAGGCCAATCAAATCACGAACGCGGAGCCTAAGACCTTCGTGTAGTTAAAAAAAAAAACACGCACAATGTTTTAGCTCGCCGCCTGAATGCTGAGGAGTTTCTCAAAAACTTTAGCGGCTTTTAGCGCGCGCTCTCTCAACTTCAAGGGAAATATATTAAAAACAATAACGATGATTAATTAAATGAATCTATATATATCTATATATATATATATATATATATATATATATATATATATATATATATATATCATGAATAAAACCACGAAGGAAAGGAAACAGAATGGTGCTCAAGCGCTTTCGTCTAATGACATATATATATATATATATATAACGTAAAGAACGACGCTTGTATAGGAGATATTCCGCGCAAGACGAGAAAGAGAAAACAACAAATGAAAAAATGAAGTACCACCTGTCTGCCTCAATTCTAAAAATCAAATTTATTTTTTTAAGGACATTTCCTTAAGAAATAAAGCCCTATTTTAATTCCTTAAATAGTTAAAAAACGCTATTTTCAGGTACGAGTTAAACTGAACGGCGTGGAGGAGCGACTCCTCCAAATAGCCTATACGAGGGGCCGGTCGTCCTTGGCCAATTTTCCATTCACCTTCTTCCTCCTCCACCCCAGGCTCTCCCGACTCCACAAAGATGCCACGAATTCACCGTACTGCAATCGGGCATAGGTCCTCGTACGGGGCACCGTGTTCAACCTAAAGGTCGCCCTCACAGTCATATTTTCTCTCTCTCTCTCTCAAACTCGAACTAATCGCAACTGTACTACTTTGATAAAAGTTCGAAACGGGCGAATTTTCACCGTTTCCGGGACACGTGTAAGCAACACTATTTATAGGTAAAAACAAATGATGTACCGAGGACATAAAATTAAATGTAGGTCATGAATAGTTTATAAGTAATGAATGGCAAAGTCAAACGCAGTAATTGTTCGAGTGACGTGTACAAGCAATTCACTCGTTACGCACATGGCAACCCACAGCAATAATACATGCACTGGACGAAAAAATACATTGTATATAATACAACTATTTAAATGTTCACTATAATATACACACAGGGTGTCCCATAAGTCTGGTCCCAGGAAAATTTATTTAAAATTAAATTTACAAAAGTATCGTACCGCATGAGAACTAAAATGTAAGGCGGAGGCCTTTTCCTCGCTAGTGTAACTCGCTTCCATATTAGCCAATGCGTGTTATTGTAACTGCAACCAAAAAAAAAAAGATCCCAAAACAAGACATCAATTTGAACATTTGTTTTAATTCTAAATAAATTTTCCTACAAGACCGGACTTACGGGACACCCTGTATGTATACACATTTAATTCAATGGTGGGTGATGTAGAGATGCGCCTCAAAATGGGAATTACTCTATAAACCGTTAGATCATCTCTCACACCTGTTGCGAACACAAAGACGCAACACCGCGCCCAAACATAACACCCACGCACCCAACCCAATCCCCCCACCCATCCCAACAACAACTCCCTCCCTCCTCCACTCTTCGGGCACAACTCCTATATACTGACAAAGGGAGTGGGGATGGGTCAAATGGCGTATGGTAGGAGGTCATCGGGCATCGTCTGGAATTGCCCCTTCTCAAGCTCTTGACGACGAGGACGACGACTGTAACACCGGAAACGCTGTCCATTTTTTTTTTTCCCTTATTTTTTTTTAAAGTCAAAAAGGGGCACCTGCCAAAAACTGGACATTGAAACAAAAATTAAATTTAATTATATCAATAAGGGCAAATTCCCCCGCTCTCACACACATATATATATATATATATATATATATATATATATATATATATATATATTATTGTATTTAAATACAATAATTAGCTACATACTTTACATTCTCGTTTTTAAATATAAGCGAATTTAAATTTTTCTAATAATTTAACAGATAAAGTTAATATGGCGGCGGCGACCTTCAGGAAATTAATTTGAAGCCCTTGGAAAAGAAAAAAAAAATTATGGGGTCGATGCATTTCGGGAAAAAAAAAAAAAAAAAAAAAAAAAAAAAAGCTGGAATACACTCAAACTTGATCAAATATTCCCAATATTAAAAATTTTTCATTTCCAGTCGAAGGTTGAAGACGTTGCGAAATAAAAATCTAGAAACGGTGTCCAACTCAGCTCCCCCTCCCCCCTACTATTCTGATGACACGCTCAACTGCTATTAATAATTAATGAGCTGCGGGACGGGCTTTTAGATAATACGCCACCCCCCTCTTTTTCTCTCTCAACATACACACCACTCGCTCTCTCACACACACAATAATTAAGAACATTGCGACACGAATCGTCAAATAATGATTGGCGTCAATGTCGTTATCTTTGGCTTTAAAGAGAATTACTAGTAACAAGGAATTCGGCGAAGTACTCGTGAACAGGGAAGTTTTTTTGGGTTTTTTTTTTTTAATCAAGGGAATTTACGCTGCACTCTCGAAGAAGCGATGGTGAGATTACCTTCCTCTTTTGCACACAAAAAACAAATTAAGGAAGAACGAATGACGATGACGAACGTTCCCTCTACCGCTCACAGAGTCACCACACCAGAGTTG
Organism: Bathynomus jamesi; assembly: GCA_023014485.1. Taxonomy (NCBI): domain Eukaryota; kingdom Metazoa; phylum Arthropoda; class Malacostraca; order Isopoda; family Cirolanidae; genus Bathynomus; species Bathynomus jamesi. Next base: position 799,838 of record JAJOZX010001510.1, on the reverse strand, counting down.
AACAGAAATCAAAGAGCGCAAACTCGACAACTTTTTGAATCTTGCTGAACGGGCTTCAACGAACGTTCAACGCGAGGCGCATTCCTCCTTTCAAGGTTCATTTGTGCGCGCCCAAGTGTCTCGACTGGATTTAGAACCCCCAAAAGCTAAAAACGGTCCCAAGGAAACTGACACGCGACGAATTATCGCTCAAAAAGAAGGGAGTACCGAGTGTTTTACCAAGTAATACACTGCAGTGGATCATTACCAACAGAAAGTGTGATGAAATCTTGTTTCATCAACGAGTTGAAGCTCGATCGAACTCTTAAAAAACAAATGCTGGTGACGGTAGCGGTCGCAGTTTGGAAAAAGTAGAGATTTAATGCGCGGTCCCCTCTTTCCTGGGCCTCTATGGATATGCCACTGCCTGCTTCTCTAACCTATTCTCCGACTGGTCAGGTATTATAAGAATTCAGTACTGGAGGAGAAAGGAGGGAGGGGAGGAGGGGGGGAAACCAAGCGACCTTCGAAGGTGAAACTTGAAATGAATGTTCTTAAACGCGTTCTACACGCAAATAAATACAATATATTATATATATACACACCATATATTATATATATATATATATATATAAAGATTGATTTTGAATTGGCTTTTATTCAGTTCCTCTTTAAACCCCGACATATCCCAAGTATACACAAGAGAGCGTCACAGAAGGAACTGTTTTATCTATACGCAACCACGCCCTGCCATTTCAAATGAAAACTTGTTGCAAAAATGTGTGGGTACGTAACACGTGTGTATAAACAGCCCAAAATTGATACCCATATTTAAAGGAAATTTAATTTTATAAAAAGGGGTCAAGCTCGTTGTTCTGGAATAATCTCATCCGTGTCTTTTTTTTTTTTTTTTTTTTTTTTAAATAAGTCGTCCTAAATATTTAAGCCATTTTGAAATATAATTATCGACCAAATACCCAGCTAATAATCACACCTGCACGCGTGTGCTCTCTCACATACACACTTATCTTCATAATTTGCGACAGAAGAGTATATAAATAGGTTCCCCCAATACATAAATAACCCCCATGAATACTAAAAATAATTCAAATGGCTTTAGGAGTGAAAATGGATGCAGGCGCATGGAGCGTGACTGCGATCGACTCGCTTTTATGTCTTCAATATTTGTCATTCGTGGAAGGCCACAATAAATACGGGATGGGAGAAAGTGTGCGCAAACCAACCGTCATGTTTAACCAATCTTACCAAATCACCAATGACAAAACGTTTAAAAAAAATGTATCTGGGACGAAGTGCGTTTATTCCGCAGACCTTCATCGTGTAGGCTTCTTTGAATTGAGGTGACTACGAGCCTACAATCAAAGTGTGGGTCATACGATTACGACTTTAAAGGGCAGCATACGATATCCATTTCGTCCTACACTCGTGACGAACGCAATTTCATAACTCATAAGTTATTATATAATTTCACTCAACGTGCGAAAAACGGACCGTAGTAACGCGTACGTTCATTACTTCTCTTCTACTTTATAACAAAAAACAAATGACAGTCGTTATGACAAAACCTAATGACAGTATCCAAACAAATAGATTTAAATATTTAAAAACTAACAAGAAGACTGGTTATAACAACGTTCGTGGTACCAATTGTAGCATCGATGTTGACAGGTTCAGATACTGTACACTGGTGGGACTCTTATTAAGAGGCAAGGTAGTTCCAATGGTTTTCACCAAAAACCCCCAAAATTTCGTCTCACCTTCGCCCATGCTCACAAACACAAAAACAAAAATAAAAAAATTAAAAATAATGGAAAAATGGCCCATTTTCAGTTTATCTTTTTTAACATCGAATACGGAATCTTAACTCTTGACTTTTACTTCCTCTTTCTGAATGCAATTTACAACGAATGTTAAAATAAAATTCTCTTCTCACCCCCGCCCCCCCTTAAAAAACCCCCACCTTTCCTCAACACCCCCGCTCTCAGTTCTTTTCTAAAAGCGAAAATGGTGGAGGATTTCTACGAGGAAATAACCTTGATTCAAAAATCCAAACTTGCTTTTTAGAAGCCGTGAAATGTCTTAGTTTCCCTTTGAATTGCGTCAAGTACCATCTCGATAGCAAGATTCTCCCTTCTTCACTAATTCATCTACATTGGATAAAGATAAAAAGATAACCGTGGGCTATTATCGTAAAAATCGTGGAAACAAAGTACCCACTGAAGGTTACCAATATTTTTGACAATTTCTCTCTTTAGGCCTACTTTTTTTTTCTTTTAATGCAGGAAGAAGGGGCCATGGGCGAATGCCCTTAAAACTATTACGTTTAATAATAATAAATAAAAAAAGATTGAAGCCAGCCAACAAAGCCTACGTCTGTTACGAGTAGTGCGCGCGCCTTCGAAATGGTTATTTAGTTCCATAAAAACTTCCTTTAATTCTTTTCGTTTAGCATTCTTACCACCACCTCCAACGCTTTGCCGATATCCTTTGTCCCTCACCCCCACCCGAAGCGGCAGACTTAGTCCCCTTGACATTGAGAGCTTAAAGGGCCCGGAAACGTAGCCAATTATCTCTAGCCACATTTTCCTTCCCTCGCAAACACGCGCGTACACACCTCGCCAGGCGTCACATACACTACCGAAAACACGCCTCAATGATTCTACCTCTACTTCGCAAAACGCGCCACCACATTTTCGAATGGAACACTTTTAAAGACCAAGAACCCTAACAACGCCTCGGAGGACTCAAAATAGTTATGTGGAACTTTCGTTCGCATCCTTCGATATTCTGAAACGAGTTATATTGTCATACATTCAAGTCCAACTGAAAAACAATCCTACATTAAAGCTTAGATGGCCCAAGGGGTATGTATTAGTACGACAACGGAGAATTAACTCTGGAAAGCCAGTGTGGCCTATTATACACAATAAAAGTAGAGGTATTTGTTTTGTGGGAAACGTAATTTCATTCTACGCAAATTAATTTGTATCAGTTTAGTAAACTACTGAATTCGACCTATAAACGTAATTTTCTTTATGAGGTCACGTAGACCCGACACTAGTCGCTCGTGTGCACGCGGTTCCACACTGGCCTTCTAAGGTTAAAAATCTACGTGAAGGACTAATAATCATGACTAATTTAATAATGGTTCCATTCCACAAAAAGCCTTCCAATTATTTATTATCAGGGTAAGCTGGGAACTGGCGCGAAATAGCGAAGGCTTTAAGGAAAAGTTTATCTACTCTCTCAACTTATTACAATTAAGCCAAAATGGAATATTAAATAATTTATTAAACGCAAAGCGTATATATATATATATATATATATATATATATATATATTATATATATAATATATATATATATATATATATATATATATATATATAGCGCCTAGGTGGTGTAGTGGTTAGCGTCGCTGACTTACTACGAATCCATCGGCCCCGGGATCGAGACCCGGTGACGGCAGGCGGCGCAGCAAAACCCAGCTGTTTATCCTTCCACACAATAGTGGGTGGTTGGTAGATAAATGGATACCCTGGGTGGCCTAGTGGTTAAGACGCTGGGCTGCGGTTCGGATTCCACGTTAAACTGTAGGTCTAAGGTGGAGTAAAAAGCTTGACCGTCAGAATGAACAATTTGGACGGAAGTTAACCGAACGTTATATATATATATATTATATTATTGCACAAAAAGTGAAACGTTAATACAATTATCGACAATACTTTTACTATTGCAGCAATGCAACACGTTTAAGAGCTTAAAAACATTTATCATGAATTACAACAGCTTTGAACCAAGATTCATTTCGAGTCCAGAATCATTAACCGTTGTTAAAGTTTATTTACCGTAAATGTCAAGCTTCGAGCCTACCGTGTACACAGGGGACAATTGTATACCTATATAAAGCTAATCAGCAAATATTATATATATATATTTGAGAGAGCAATGGATGCCCCCTTTTAATAACCTCGTAGTACCAAATATAAAATGTTACGCTTATTTACGAAGACCTCGTAATTATGGCGTGTTTATTGTAAGCGATAAGTAGATTGAACGTACGACGTTGTCTCGCGTATAATAAGCCCCCGACCCCCCTCCATTTAAAAAAAAAAACCTGAATAGAAAGGAAGATCAAATAAAGTGTCTGAGGTCAGATGATCTTTAGAGACGTACCTACGAACAAACATTTTAGAATGGACCTAGATTTGAAATTGCGAACGCGCAATCTGTAAAAACAGTTCACGACTCTAAGGAACTTTCAGAGGCGCGGAGATGCGATCTTGGGCAAGAAGGATGTTGGGGGGGTCACCTTTTAATAAATTACCCCCCCCTCCCGTCTGCAACCCCCTTAACACACCACTAACTTTATTTTCTCGGAAGAATAAAATAGCCATAGGCTCTATGGGTCAGTCTTTTCAGAGACTATGGTTTACTGACGACTATTTTTTGTTTACGAAAAATGCAAATTAAAAAACTTAAATAAACGAGAGAGGCCGAGTGGAGCTACTTCCTATCTCGTGTAATAATAGGCTTAATGTCCTTTAGGTACTTCGAAATACTGGATAAGACTAGGGAAAGATAGGGACCAAAAAGGGATTCTACTTTCACTACAGGTTCTCTCTTTCATGAAAGATGAACGATAATACACAATCAGCGTCGTAAGGATCGAGGTGGGAAGTTTTAAACGGGTTTAAAGCCTCTCGGCTGACCAACACTACTTCCATTCCAGTTTGCCCTCAATGACTACGGACAGAAAAAAGGGAAAACAAGGGAAAAAAAAATATATATATATATATAACAATTAATAATTTCCTTATTTAGCAGCAAAAGCCGCAGTCCGATACCGCAGAAGGGTAGAAATTTTACGAAGACAGGTGCCAGTGTGCAGCAAATGCATTTATTCAATTTTAGCAAAGTTCTTCAGTGATTTCTCTAATTTTAAGACAAATCCAGAAACGAGAAAGGTTTAGTCATTACAGCTCCCAATATGTAATTGCTCTTTATAAATATCTAAAAAGAAGAGTTTAACGGCTTATGGCCAAAGCTGGCAGCATCAATAGCCTACATATTCATAGGTTCATTCTTTAGTGTTACTGACTCGAGGAAGAAGTTTTAGTTCTGGCGGAGACCAATGTTTCTACAATCCTTTGTAAGCCCAGTTGACATTAAGGGACCTAACACAAGCGCCTTTGAACTAAACCAAACCTTACCATTGAGGCCGTAACACCACCACTCAAAGAAAGCCAACGTAGCCTATTACAATAAAAGTACAGTACATTTGCTTTTCTAGAAATAATGTTTTACTGTAAGAGTTTATTATTATTGTTGTTTAACAACAATTGTTTAATTCAACCTATAAATATAATTGTCATTATGGGGTTACGTAGACCCGACACTAGTCGCTGTGCGCGCGATCCCACATATTGGCCTTCTAGGGTTAATAAATCGATCTATTCCAATGAATCACAAATTTGTAAGTGATGAAATGCCTCAACAAGAACCACAAGACACGAAACTAAATACCGACAAGAATAGCTGACGAGGAGAGCGCGGTAGGCATGTTACTGTCATTATCGTCCAAAAGCACTGTTTGTTGTCCGCATTCCTCTTTATCGAGGTTTCAGACGGGACCCTTAAACTTTGCTCACCTAATAATTCAAACTTTTTTTTTAACATTCAGTACACATTTGTGGGATATTTAAATACAATTGGGGGAAGGGGTAGGGGGGGGGGGTCTATTTCGAGAAATCTGGCCAGGGAGTAGGAAAAATATGGTTCCGTCATGCGCAGCAAGTTTCAGCCGAGAAAGTCTTCTCACGATGTTCCATTACGCGACGATGGAAAATAAAAGGACTAAACCCGGATCCAAATAAGAGAAAATTAATCCATTTTAATGAAACAAATCTCAATCTACAATTTGTAATTTCTCGCCGAAGGTCACCTAAAATAATATTTGGCCTATGACCTTTACTGAAATGGCTGACTACCGACTCACTAAGCGTATGCAGTACATCCAGGTTTATTATACAGTAAATTTGGCTCCAATTTTCACACACACAGATTATATATATATATATGTGTGTGTGTGTATATATATATAAAAGAGAGAGAGAGAGAGAGGAAAAAAGTACATCAAAAGGCCTTGCGGCCCATACCGAGGAGGTACCAATGGCAACGGGTGCCAGGGAAAAATTTGTACACAATCAAATAGTGTGCAAGATTTGGTCTAACCTTTTCTTGAACTGATCCACAGGAACTGTTCACAACGAGAGCGATATATATATATATATATATATATCAAAAGGCCTTGCGGCCCATACCGAAGATGACTGAGCAGCCTCCGAGTTTCCAGCAAAAACAAATTCAGGGCGCGTAAGCGTCGATTGTAGCCCATATGCCTAACGGAAGGGATTAACTTTGTGGCCCTCGCCTGCACTCGCTCCAGCGTCTCAATATCTTTCCTGAGGGTGGGCAACAAGAACTGCACAGCATACTCCAGGTGCGGCCAAACCAGGCAATTGTACAGAGAGGACAATCTCCTTGTTCCTAAATCGAAATTGCCGCCTCATATAACAGCTTCTGGGCTTTCTTTTCCACCTCTACGAACTGTTTGGTAAACTTAAGGTCGCTGCTAATTAGCACACCGGTCCTTTTCCAAATCAGTGGCCTCGATATTACTCGAACATCGAGTAGTGCGACTTGGGATTGGCGTAGCCAATGTGCATCACCTTGTATTTACACAAGTTAAACGGCATTTGCCATTTTTCCTATCCTACTACATCGGCACGCAGTTGCTCGATCGCTTCGGGCGTCCCAACATTGGCCCCAAGCTTGGTGTCATTAGCGAATTTGGTGATCCTACTGACGATGCCACCGTCGATATCATTTATGTAAATGATAAACAACAGTGGCCCCAAAACGGAGCCCTGAGGAACCCCTAGTGACCGAGGCCCAACCTGAGCTAGCCCCTTTAATTACAACCCTCTGCCGCCTATTCTTCAGCGAGTTTCCAATCCACCTACCTACTTCCCCACCGATACCCAGCGCGCGCACTTTGGCCATTAGCCGGCGCGCGGTGAGGTACCTTCTCAAAGTCGAGATAAAGTATATCAATCGCCCTACTCTTATCGTACTCACTCCACATGACGTGGAAAAACTCAAGCAAGTTGGTGAGATGCGACCTATGCCGCCTAAACCCATGTTGGGAGTCCCTAAGCAGCTTGTAGGAATTCGAATGGTCAACGATCCTATTCGTTATCATCTCTAATAATTTACCTACAACCGAAGCGAGACTAATGGGACGATAGTTCCCTGGACTTTAGTGATCCCCTTTCTTAAAGATAGGGGTCACGTTGGCTTCCCTTCAGTCACCAGGCACCTGGCCCGTCTCCAACGATTTGTTTAAGACTGTAGCTAACCCAAGTTCTAACACTATAAATTGGGAAGAAATCAGATCAAATATGGCTCAGATAGACTGGAAAACAGCATTCGACAAAACTGAAGGGATGCCAATAACCTGAGAAAAAGTGACTGGTAATTTTAGGAAAATATTTCCCCCAAAAAACTCAAAGAAAAAATGAACCATTTCGAGAGAAAAGCGAACAATATTCCGTAAAGGAAAGAGAGTAGCTACAAAATTAATAAACTGCAGACAATAACAGAAAAACGAAACGAGGAAAGCGAAAGAAATGAAGAGGGAATACAAAGATGCGATAGAGACAATGAAGGAAAACCCCGAATACTTCTATAACTACAAAAAGAAAAACAAGAACTCGCGCCACTATCGAACCCTTAAGTAATGAAAGTAATGACCTAACTGACGATCTAAACGAAATACCTGAACTATTGAGAGAACTAAATACGAATCATTTTTCAGTACCCCTAAAAGTGACGAAGTGACTATCTTTATAAGGAAGGCTACAAAGAGAATGTAACGGATTTTTACTGTCCCCCCTACCACACAAGGAGATACAGCGCGAGCTATACTGTAGGACAAATGGGATGCCTTGAAGATGAAACTGAGATTGCTACACATATAAAGCCCCTCGCTTTACACGAGGGTTATTGTCCTGAGAGAACTCAGCATTATGAAACGCGTGTTAAATGAACTTTACTTGCGTTTCAAATAGTCACACTCAAAACTGCACCACCACAAGGCTAGATGTGCCTGGGTGTACAACTGACCATGCTACTGCTTTGGGAATGGTGTTGGAGTTTCCTCCACCATCTCATCGTCCGACCTTCCTTCGACGGTTGTATCAGTGGCGATGGTGGTGGTGAAAAATCTGGAAATGGAGGTTGCTGCAGGAGGTCGAGGTTTTAGTGGAAGGTTTGAAGAAGCTTGTGCTTTTGGCTTCTTTGCCAGCAACTTGTTTCTCACGATAGAGTTCCTCGCAAGAAACGAGTGGTTTGCCCAGTCCTCTCCCAAACAGAAGACTACATTCCAAGCATGAATCAACCGCAAATTCCTTCAAATAGTTAGTTCCACCACCACCCCAAAAGCATTTCGCCAAACTTCAGTCAGACATTTCAACTCTATCGGCGCTCTACCGAATCCCACCATACTGATACAGAATTTTATGTGCCACAAATTTCCTAACCGCGTAGTTAAAAAGTAACCGTATAATGCGAGACCGCGTAGTAAAAGCGAGGGTCTGCTAAATAACATCTTTCCTATTTATTGATTCAACAAACATTCTTGCAAGCGCTCGTTACAAGAGGAATCGGTGCGTGAAAATATCTAAAGTAAAACCACAGGAAATAAGAACGAAGAGACAGGATGTCTGATAACAGTGGGAGGAAAATCTTCAAAACAATCTTTCAATTCCGAACTCGGTCGACGATCATTACTGCAGAATATCAGAATGACGACTTTAAAATTCTTAACCACCACCACAATTTCCCACCGAACACACACACATTCTTTTTAATGACTTCAATGGCCTATATTAGTGTAAAGGATTGTTTTTTTAAATGGAGCTACTTTGTAAAAAAAAAATTCAGCAATGCAGTCCTGTACGTATAGTATATATATACTGCGTGTGCGTGTGTGTGTGTGTGTGTGTTACGAAGTATGAAAATGTTCTTGGCCTAAGCATTCTACTAACCTAAAACTAAATAATTAGGGTCAGTTACGGGATCTTTTGCAAATGGACACCTCTGCAATTAATTTCACTTTCAAAAAAAAAAAGCCATTAACAGAACGTTACAAAGCAAACTACTGACTGTGATTCACAGTAAACAGCAAACTATTGTAAGACGCGACCTTACCGCATTACGTACACAACAATTAGGCGTGCGACAAAATCTCCTAGAGACGGCAACGACAGCAGCAGCAGCTTCCCAACGAAGGCCTCTCTCTCAACCTCGGCTAAGAAAAATAAAAAAAAAGCCAATCTTTCTCCGCTCTGAAAGTTTGAACGGAAAAAAAAAGAGAAATCCCATCACCTAACGTAATATAGGTTAACTTATTAAATGGGGTACGCAAATAGTTAACACCGATTCCCGAAGTAATACTACTTTACCAAGCTTGAGGAGAGCGAGAGAGAAAGGGGATAGGAAGAGAAAGAACGGCAGCGAGAGGAACAGAGGTGGGGTAGGAGGGGTGAAGGGAAGGTGGTAGCTGTGGTAGTGGTAGTGGTAGTGGTAGCAGTAGTTGTTGTTGTTGTTGTTTTCTCATTCAAATGAGCGATTGGCGTTGAAAATGTTTTGAATGGAAGAATGGCGCAAATTGAGATTAGGCAAGGAAAGAATTCGTCTCGAGTGGGAGCATGAACGAACTCCGAGGCAAGCCAGAAAATCGCTCATTTCAAAACGAAGCAAGCTAGAAAATCCCTCGTTTCAAAACTGAATCATTCGCGAGCATTCCGTAAACAAATTTTCTTACACTTTTCAGGCACCCTCTCAAAGTGCACCTTATCAATCGAGCTGCCCCATGAACACCGTTTACCCTGATTTTGAGGTAGAAACGCAATAAAAAAATATACAAATATTACGCCTAAAATAAAATAAATAAATGCATACATACTTCCCCCAACACAGCCCCGAAATGGAAACCAAGGCATGGGGTGGGTGATATCGATGAAAAATAAAATTCCAGTCAATGTCCGAGACACGGTTGCCTACAGACAGGAAATACTTCTTCCCTCTTCGCTCATTCCACGTCGTAATCCTGATCGTAACTAGTAACGTTGGCAAGCAATTTCTTATTACCTAAATGCACGACGACGTTCATTTAACAACCAAGCTAAAATCTTAACAAAATAAAGAAATATGAGTAACTACCGACTGAATCTCTTTTCATCAACTAGTGAAAAATTAGTGAACGGTCTACTCTCGTGTAGAAAAAAATGCTTAACGGTCAAGAGGTCATCGTGAGAAGCCAAGAGACCGTCTGCAGTGACTGAATGGAGTCGCTGCTAAGTTCCAAAACGTTAAATCAGTAAAGTGCATATCCGACAACAGTTGTTATCACGTTCAACGAACAGGTGAGCCACAAGATAAGAGATACAAAAGATAAAACATGGGAACGGGGATAATGAAGGTATATAATACATATTCACAAGTTTTATAGGCCTACATCAATCGAGCGTTACGTAATTTCACCAAACAAATTCCCTTTGACTGAATAACGCATCTGTTTTCATACGGTACAACTTTATTCGAGATATGTGAGCAATTAATTTTCAAAAACAAAAGCGAAACCTTAAACTTCAAATACTAGGCGCATTTAACCCTAGGCTGACGACGACTCGAAATCTCGCAACAGAATAAAATCGTCTGGCATTAACCATAATAAAACGAATTAAAACTTAATAATCAAAAGGTTAAAGTAGTTAATCCCTATTAAAAAGTTCGCAATAGCAGCTCTAGAGGGAAATTGGAAACTCACCATGGGACACATGGCGAAACGAAGTAAATACTAGGTTTCGAAATAAGAAATTAGCTGGTCCAAATTGACGGAAATGCGGTTTCGAGATGATCTTACAGTATCGAAGACACTGCGAGGGTTAAAGAGTACGAACGAAATTAACAAACTCTTAAATATAAACCCCCACAACAACAAACACGAGCATTCAGTCAGTCTTATCGCTGGACTTTATTTTATTCATTTTTAATGTCATAAAATCTGAACTCGTGATCCATCTTAAGACCTCGCATAAACAGGGACTGCAGCATCTAGACATAGTCTAATTGTTCCATTTAGATAGGATACTAAAACGCAATGCAGAGCAACAAGGCTTATCCTTGGTAGCATATAGTGAAAGGCCGAGGAAATTGGGTATATTTTCATTTGAAACATGTCTTACGGAGCACTAATAGCTACGAGTTTCTAAAATGCTCTTGGGTGTGGTTAAAATGAAGTGAACAACTTTTTGATATTAAAAAAAACTGACTAAAGAACTAAAACCACAAAAAAATTAAAATGAGGTGGGGGAGTTGTGTGGGGGAAATAGGTTGAATATAAGCGAATAGTTTTCAGTCTCGATTTAAGTTACTCGAATGATTTGCTACGATACAGGAAGTGGGGGGCAAGAAAAAAAAGGCTTGGTTACATGCTTTTGTTTATGAAAATGAATTTCAGATTACTTAAAACTAAATGATAGGTAATGAGAGTAGGGCCTTCACTACGATAAATCAATAAGTTAATAGAGACATGACCCGATTGCGACTAACAAGACCTTTTTAGTAATCTGTTTACATATTCTCGATAGGCCCTGCTGGTTTCAAGTGGTGTGTACGGAGTTACCCCTAACGTATACTGTAAATTTTATTAACCTTTTCTTTATCACGCAGTGCTACTTTACTGATTTTGTTCTGGTTAACGCCAGACGACTTCATTCAATCTCAGAAAGACCTCTGTGCAGTGAAGGATTATGAGAGACGTTTGCTTAATCCTTTACCGCGCAGAGGTCTTTCCGAAACTGAATAAAATGGTCTGGCGTTAGCCACAACAAAACCAGTAAAGTAACACTGCCCGATAAAGAGTTAAGTTGGTCGAACGTTAATTTCAACACTGTACTAGTATAATCTTTTGGTATTAAACAAACAAACCCCCTAAAACTCTCCTTCCCAGCCAAGCTAAATGTAAAGTTCACAGGACCTTAAAAGTACGCTCGCTCGATAAATTGGAATTTCCGTACCATAAATACGTACATACCCTCGCGTCAACGCTAAAATAAAACTAAATATTCTTTCGTTAACGCTAAAATAAAACGACGCTAAAAGAAGAAAAAAGTTCGCGTTCAGTTTTACTTCGTCTAAATAACCAATTAAAAATTTATCTCGTAAGCATAATTTCTCAAGTGAAAAATAATCAAAAGAAAACTTATAATGTATTAAGGATATACAACGTTATAATATGTTTTAGGAGATACCGATAAGTTTAATAAAGCAAATTATTGAATTTAAACGGGTCTTTCATGCTTCGGGAGCCCAATTATAGTTTTTAATTTCTTTCATTGAGCACTACACGAGTGTGTTATTCGGTTAAGGTACGAATCAACATTGCCGGTACCATACAATATTGTAACATGAAGGTAAAACCAAATTAGAGGACTCCTACCAACACGGATATATAAATAACTTTTTTCTCCTACAAATACGACAACCCAATAACGACCTATAGAGAATTTCAAAGAGAGAATTAAGTTATGTAAATTAGTGTTATCAAATCTGATAAAATGAATATAGAACTCTCGTAATAAATAGTAATCAACAATAATTCGGGCTCTTACAAAACTAAAAGAAATATCTACTTTGAGAGTCGAGTTCAGATCAGTGTCGACTCGAGGAGGGGGGGAGAGGGGGAGGGGAAAAAAAAAAAGGCAGCGAACAGCGAATCTAAAAAGCTAAAATCGACCTTGGACACTCGACAATAAGACTCAATTTCGCCAAACTTGGCTTACAGACGTCGAATCAGCTGACGAAGATAATAGCAGTTGCCAACTAGTAAAATAGTGCAACTATCAGCGTGTTAATTCACTTTTTCTTCTTTCATTATTACGTAAAACATCTAAATTGAATACAAGAAATCAAAATTTATTTTAACTTACATTTTAACTAATTCCATTCACCAAAAAAAAATAAATAAATGAACAACAGGTAACATTGCTTCGGGAACTCTCGACTCTGCATCCTTTTGTTTTTCTGTCAAAAGGAATATTCGAATATTCACTATGAAGACGAGCCTACTTGACTAATTCACTACAAGTAATAAGAGAAAAAATAAGGGTAGGTTACTGCGATCGAGCTGCACGCAATTCGGTAACATTTCTAATTAAGCTCAATGAAATATGACGTAATTTTTTTTTTCTACCGTATCGTACATACAGCGTTCTAACAGAGTGCTCCCTAAAAGAAATGTGTAGGTTTTCCAGAATATATCAATTTATTTAAAATTAAAAGCAAACTTCTCCAATCTAGTTACGAATAAACTCGCTTATTTTTTGCAAGTTTGGCTCTCTTCTTCTCTGGGGAGGACCCTTTGCGGACATTTGCCCTTGGCCCCTCCTTCCTGCATTAAAAAAAAGGGGTAATAATGTCCCGTGGTAATTCATTTCGCGAACTCCCCCCCCCCCCACACACTTTGTGGACAAGACATTCATTCCTTACTCTAACTTACCTAATCCGCAAACAAGACATTTGTCGACAATGTATTTGCCGAAATGTCGCGTATCCGGACACAGGGTTACGCTACGTTATACAAATTCCTACATTTGATGGAAGATCTTAAATTATTGTACACACTGTTACTGTAGTGTTCGAGTCATATAACCTAATGCGGGACACCAAGTCTTATTCGCGATACTGTAGTAACTGCAATGAGAATCTATACTTAAACTTGCTAGCTCATATTTTCACCAAAAGTACACCATTAGGTAACTTAGATTCAAGAAGTATTGTAGTACTGAATAAGAAAAACACTTTAGAAGCTTCGCAGAGACTCCAATTCCTACTAAAATAATAAAAACACGAACTTTTTCAAACCAAGTTAGGCCATAAAGCCTACGCAAGCTTCAGAAATTCTCCTATATTGACCAACTAATAATCTTGCATACGAAATTGATAGAAAGAGCATAACGTAACAAATAAAAACGCATACCTAAATTACATTTGACAGAGATTGGTGGAATTTGTAGTGATGAGACATGGTTCAGTAACTTGAAAACCTTGAGATGAATTCTGAAGGACTGACAATTCTTGGAGTTGCAATGGAAAGAACGAAACCTACAACTAGAAAGTTACGAGCCTTATCTAAATAATAAATGCAACTGTTTAGACCAGTGTTTCCCAACCGGGGGCCATGGCACATTTGAAGGGGGCCACAGGAAAATGTTATTTTGTAAAATAGAGTTAAATCTGCATATTACCTACTGAAAATAATGCTTATGGGGGCCACAGGAAAAAAATAAGGTTCTTAAGGGGGCCATAAGCCAAAACCGGTTGGGAACCACTGGTTTAGACTACAGGCCTAGCCATACTCTTTTCTAACTCCACTCCACTTGCCTTCCCGCCCCATCGAGAAGGAATTTTTTTTTTTTTTAACTTTTACAGATTATGACAAAGGTTTCCATAGCTTAGGCTATCTGGAGTCTCTAACAGAGCGCTACAAAGTTTAAAATCAGTAAGCTACTACTACTTTATAAACTTTATAATGCCAAAAATAAGAATTTAACTGCCTCAAAACAAGTATTTTTCAGATTTGGCCAAGTGTGTGCTACAGAGTATATACGGGAGAAAAATTAATAACTTCCCTTATACCAGTGCAAGATACAGGTTACTGAGGTCATTAAGAAACGAGGAAAACTTCCCAAGAAATTAGCTAGTCACAGTAAATTCACCTTTGGCCCCTCCTTTGTACATTAAAAAACCTAAAACTAGGAACTGAAAAACGGAGGAATGGAGTAGGGCTGACTTAGGCTGAATGCACAATCCCCCAAACTACTGAAACTACAAGAATGAAGCATTCGTTTCTGTAACTAAGATCTTATTTTAAAAAAAAAATGAATTTCAGTCTCAGTATGGCGAGTTACCTAATTTTGAGGTAGGCCAAGGTCTTAAGACTATGCTGCATTACAATTAAAAACTCCGGCATTTTAGGTAGCCTACTCCTAGTTAAGTCCAACTATAATACAGATAGGCCTACCATAAATACAATTTTAAAACGAGATTTATGTATCAGTCCTGATATAAGAAAACTTCTAAACATGTTATAGATTGAGCCTACTTTAAAATTCATAGCAAGTTTCGAGGAAATTATAGCCAAATCAAATGAAATAATGCGTGTGAAGCCTTTCACTTGTTGCGAGACTTAAAACACTAGTTTCCAAAGAACACAGTAAAGTTTGAACCTTGTCAGATTCATAGCCTATTCTATCATAGGATAGGCCTAATTTCTAAACCAGCTTTAAAATGTCTATGCAAGTGAATAGCCTACACAGATCAATAGGCCTATATACAAGTTATGGCTTTTAAATGTACAACCTAACTGAAGACCTTTGCCAAGAGCTTTATCAGTTACAAAATGATATTTGACACACAATGTTTCATGGCTGTGTGTTCAACCAAGGTTCCAAGTTAATTAGTAAGCCTATTCTAAAATTAGAAACTTTTCCATCCCTATGAGGCCTATTTCTAGTGTAGCAAGCTGTTATATTCTGAAATTAGTTTCAGAACCCGCAGGAATATCTTGCAATAAAATATTTTAAAAGTTTATTAGTATTTTGACTTTAAATTAACATTTGCAATATTTTATTGTAAATTATAGGCTTTTATAGCTTATAACTTAGATAATCACAATAGATCCAAGTGGTTTCACGTTTTCCACACAAAATGTAGTGTAAATAATTAATAGTGTTTTGGTCATTTATTTTGAGGTTTTTACCTCTAAATTAATGGTAAGATCATAGAATCTTAAGATTTGGAACCCAGGCCAACTTTAACATCTCAAAATCTTGTTACAGTTTCTAAACTAAGAAATTACAAGAGTACAACTGTAAAAAATTGAAATAGAGCAAAAATTAATAATTCTGCCAACCTCGAGGTTTAAGAGAATAGCCCTTCCTATAGCCTAGGCCTGGCTCAAATTTAAACATTTCAAATGAAGTAAAAATGTTCGATCAAAATGATGCAAAATGACAAAATACTTCACGATAGAGAACCCACCCCACATCCAGTAAATACAAACAGTAGCCTAAGGTCAAAACTTTAAAAATTCCATCATTTTTACGAACTGGTACACACACCTAATAGCCTTGCTTGAATGCTTCGGCCTACAGTTTAGGCTATGCTGTGTGGGGCGCTAGGCAAAAAAGTCACGTAGGCTTAGTTATATATTTCCTGTTTCTCTTCCTTTAATAAGTTTAGCCTACTATATTTTATACATAGGCTACGGTACAACTCTTCCGAGACACTAAACTAACCCTCCGCTGGGCCCCACCTACTTCGGCCTAATACAATTAAGTTTACACACGGGTTAAAATGCACTTTTACAAACTGGTTTATATAAATATATTAAATTTGGTTGGGGCGAAATTGTTCTGGCGATTTCGAGATTAATATGGGCTAAGTTAGGTTGTAGCCTTTACCCTACTACCTACTTGCACTTGGTAGGCTAGACTTTAAAATGCAGGAACACCGAAAACAGGTAAAATAATGGCTTCTTATTAAATAAACTATCTACAAAGTTTACTCACCCCATATTTAAGATATTCCTCTAATGACTTATGAGCTGATTCAGTTAGTTTCACATAAACATAAGATTTATTATTATTTACACTATTACTAAACCTATAACTCCCACACCCGAGCCCCGCCATGGCTGAACTGCCTTTTAATTTTTCTGACAACTCCTGGCAGCTGTAGTTCCAATATTTCGTTTCATTAAGCTAAATACAATTCAAAGAAATTCTATTTCCCTCGTAATTATTATTATAAATATTTAGAATAACACTAAGATTTTAATTATTTTATATAGAAAATATAATTTTCCTTGTTAATTTTGTATAAATTAGTGAATTTTATATTTTTAAATCAATTATTCTCACCATGCAAAAAATCGCGCCAAGTTTAAAACAATTTCAGCTCAAAAATTGACTTTTTTCGTGATCAGTTAAGTAAGATTTTGTGTATTGTTTTGGTGATAAAAATTAAAATTTTATTGAATGTGTGCATGAATAGTTTTGTAAAGTTCTTTCTGGTATGAATTTCAAGAGTCGTACATCAAGTTAAGATACAGATTAATGAAAATCACATTTGTTATGAAAAGTAGTCACAATGTTTCGTCAAGGAACGTATAAAAGACTAAAGAATCCAAAATAGATGTTTAATTTTTTGATTCTATAGTGCGCAATAAAAGATGGAATCAGTATTTGTAGTACTCATATTCGTTAATGAATACTTTGATTTTTGTTTTTAAAACTGAAGTTTGAAGGAATTAAATTTTCAGAATTACTAGACCAGGAGTTACCAATTAATTTTCTCTGCAATCCCCATTAGGTGTCTCTGTAATTCTACTAATTCCGCTACCCACACTTTTTCCTGAGCTTTCGTAATGTGATTGAAATCACTTAATCGAGATCATTTTAAATCACCATTTTTAATCTCTCAAATGAAAAATAAGTTTAAATTTCACAAAAAGAATAAAAATAAGTTTGATTTTGGTTCTTTTCCCAGGAAGAAGGGGCTAAGCTACAAAAGTAAAAACTTTTGAACTTTTGAGGATATTTTGATGAAATATCTTCAAAAATTATGGCGACTTTCAAATTGGTACGACTTTAACTGCATTTTTTAGCGTTTTTTTTTACCTTTGTCACTTCGCCACTTCTTCCTAGAGGGCTTCTGATGATGATGATGATCCCGATGACTCGTATAAAACCCGTTGGCAGTCCCCCTTTTGGTGAACCTTATTGTACTAGAGTCCAGGAAGGGTGGGGAACATGTGTAATTAAATGAGTGTAATTTAATTACCTGCGGACATTTTGATTATTTAAAGTCGTACACTATTTACAGCTTAATTATGTTCCAAGCTATTTTCAAAGCTGCAATTTGTCCCGTAGAGAGTATTCTAGTTGAAATTTGCCCTCCACACAATAAAAGTTCCCTAGACCAGGGGTTCTTAACCTCTGGGTCGCGACCCAAACTTGAGTCATTATATTGTCATTTATCATTTATTTATGTTATCCCTAATCATTTCACCATTTTTATTTTATTATCTATTACGAATGAACTGTTTGAAGGCATTGATCGCCAAGCTAGCCCCGAGACCAGAATTTGGATCGCAGCCTAAAAAGGTTAAGAACCACTGCCCAAGACGATCGAGTTTAATTTCACCTGCCTTAAAATGTTCATGGACTCCCTTCGGAGTTTCATTGAAATAAATTTGTTTCAGCGACAGATTCTCACTAATTTTCAGATTTCACATTTCTTATGCTTAGCGTTCCGTGGCTCGATCAGCTAGGGGTGCCACTTGGCTGACTCGTGGGTTTGAACCCCAGTGCTTCCCAGAGCTGAGCGATTGTCTTTGTCCCCCCACCACACCACTTCGTGGGGATATGGGACATATCAATGTTACCATACATTTCTCTCGCTATTGTCGCTTCCGCAATGCGACAAGCCCGAGTCAGAATGAATTACTCGGGCTGAAGCGCGACCATGGTTACCCCAAGGACTTAAACAAACGAGCTTGCTAAATTCAAACTAAACCAAGTCCAGCAGGCCTAGTTCTGGACCCATACCGGACTAGTAAATTTTTCGGACTACCATGTCCCCCCACCCCTTACAACCTAGTAGGCATCACACTCCTGTTAAGTTAATTCGCAAGAGACAACATTGCTGCTGCTATTCATCTATTTCAGAACACTTACACAAGCTTACTTTAAAAAGTTGGCAAGAGGTTCGGTGTTTGCCTGCCCAGGGAAGCATCATTTGTGGCATTCAAAGGCGAGGGTTTTTTATTTACCAGCAGTGAACCCTATTCCACCTGCTACTCACAAACAGACGAGTATGAATGGATATATTGTACCTTAACGGTTTATCACGAAGTATCGGGCTATCAGAAGTGACTACTAGATTATTGGGAGCTATGTCACAATTGAAAAGTGCCGGACTACCAAGATGCTGGACTAGAAAGACACTCGTTTAAAAGTCTTACCATGATTGTACAGTCCGTCAGAATCCTCCTTACATACCTTCATTTTTTATTTGATGCAAATTGCGGTCATCATGAGTTACAAGAATATCGTACTGAAAACGGCTTTACCTATTTAAGGAGTCTTGTTATCTATCTGTTATCGAACATTTTGTTTAAGAGAATTAACAAATACTTCGAGGTACATTTATTTTTAGCGTAAAACAAACTAAGAGATTAAATCCCTAAAACAAATATAAAACCAGTTTATCAAACTATGAGCTAAATAAGGATAAGGTATTTTAACATCTTTGAGCAACTACGGTACAGATATACGGACTGATAAAACACAAAACCAGCATTAAATCTCGTATCATACACTTCGATGTGGTATTGGTTCATCCTTCCTTGAACAAATATTGGTGCTTTAATTATACTATGATCGGTCAAAAAGTGCAACTCAAACATTCCCATATATCAAAAACGTATTACATTCATCACCTTTTCTACTGGAAATGACATCTTATTCCCTCTTCTAAGGGAAATAACTCCCGCCTCCTACAAGATAAATAACTCTTGCTTGGAACGCGGATGATTGCAAATTTACTGCAAAAAACTAACTTAAAAAAGGTTTAATAAAACACTAAGGAACAAATCGCGGGCAAACTATTTTAATTTAGGAATTAATCACAGCAAGTTATACCTAATTTATTTTTGATAAAACTACGTCACAATAATAAGTAACGCGAATACGTCATTTCATTCACGAAATCAAACAAAGTTTATATAAAAATAGCTTTGCCAAATACATTTTTTTTTTAAATCGAAATTCAAATTTTACGTGGGTGTAAATGAAGGGGGAAAAATCCTAAGATTCATAGCATTCACACTTCAGCAATGATAGGTGGAAAAGGAAGTAAATCTTTCTGCAAGGTCTTATTTACATTACAGATATATTATACTCTCCACTTCCACAACCATTCATAGGGATAATAGCTTACGTAATAAAATATCACAAAACCTTCTGGGTGCAAAAGTCACGAGTTAATAAGGGTAACAAAAGAAAATCATGATGATTCACTAATATTATATATATATATATCATTTTCACATACAGTAAATCAGAATTTGCTTGCAACACTATGCATTATTATGTTAACAAGCTTACAAATTTAATTTCTATTTACCTGTATTACCTGTACAGTAAGTAGTCTAATAGTTACAATTAAAATTGAAAATGAATAAAAAAATAAAATTAAAAATTAAAGAATAATCAATGATGATGATATTAAACCCGGCTTAAGTTAAGAGAATCAATTAATTGTCCCTAAAGTTGATTCAGATTGACCTTAAGTTGTGTTAAAAATAATTTCCAATTTAACTCTCGTAATATATATATATATATATATATATATATATATATATATATATATATACCTTAAGTAGTAGAGTACATTCTACTTTATAATACCTGCTGCGTATTTGATGACGAAATCGAATTATAAAGACAATACGCATGCAGACACCCACACATACATACACACACACACACACACACGCACGTACATCCTGATTAAAAAACTACGAGGAATAATAGGTAAAATGTGATACAATTAGTATTATAAATATATACGTTATTTACAAGCACATTATACATGTGGCAGAACTTATTACCAATACAATATATAAACTTGTATCTAAATCTAAACTATATTATATTTCGTGTAAACAACGGATTAGGTTCGATAAAACAACGCCGAGAGAAGTTCACCATTTCGTAAAAAAATGATTTACACTTTCTTTTAATAAAATTTATAAACGACTTTGGAACTCTCGAGTTAATCCTGGTTATTATTAGCCGTATATTTTCTATCATTCTTACAGACATCAATTGTGATAAGCATTATTATTAGTGAATATATTTCGGCTAAAAAAAAAAATATATATATATATATATATATATAGTGAAATTCGTTTACATTATCGTACGTAAACAGAGTAACTGCGCCAATTAAACACGGCTTAGATAAGCAGTTAATATCTTATCTTCAATTCAGCCAACTAAACCTAAACATTTTGAATCCTCTTCTTCTTCCCTCCCCAACCACCCCACCCCCACTTCCCACGTTAATTCTAATGTGATCTTAGTTGTCACACTTAAACCTGATCAGATATGACCACCTCTTTTGTTATTTAAGATGTACCCCAAAAAACAAGGATGATTATTAAGTAGTGGTTACATCTCGGATAACACTCATTAGGACTAGCGTTATGCCTCGTCTTCATACGTCTTCAAAATGAATTCGAGGACAATCATGAAGCGTTGCAAAGAAACAATATGTAAATAGTAAATTTTGCCTAAAATAATACAGGGTGGCCCAAAAAAAAGTCTGTCGTCCCGACGCATCCTAAACTATTACTTTTCGGGGCAACAGACTTTTTTGGCCCACCCTGTACATATAATAATAAAAAAATCAATTCGCTTATCATCAATTAAAACTAGGAATTTGTTGCCAAAACAAATCGGAACAATTTTTAATTTTTTTTTTTTTTTAAATGACGGCTAAAATTCGTTGAAAGCCTTTTGTTGTGTTAAGATAAATAAGCAAAACTTAGTGGTTAAATTTATTTAGCGAATGTCCGAAGCTCACTGTAACATCAAAGTGTTAATAAAGCCTCTCTCTCTCTCTCAAATCTTTTGCCTGGAAATTTACAATAAAGCTTCAAATAATCGAAATCATTAAATTTGTTCATACAATATTTTCAATAGCTTTAAGGTTAACATTCCACATTAATTAGTTACTATAAAAATATATTTAAGACGGAAAAAAGCCACAGCTAACTAACATTTTTTTTCCTCCTCTTTCTCTTTATAAGTTTTTACACAACTACTGCAGGATAATTTGTGAGAGTACAAATATACAATACCCACGTATGGATCATAGTAGACGGGCGATACTAATCACCTGAAATAAGAAATATATCATTACGGATGCCTGTACATATTGGTTAACCTTATAGTTTTTGTATTTAACCAACACCAGAATTGAAATCTTTAATATAAAATGTTTTTCACTTCAATTTTATATAATTTTTACACGCTTTTCCCTCTAGTCTTCCCTACATATTCAAGCATTTCACACACTACACAATCTTTTCAAAATTTATATATATATATATATATATAAAGGGGCATCGTGAACCTCCGAGACCTTGATTTTGGCTCTCTTATAAAGGGGGAGAGGGTGGGGGGGGGCATTTTTGCGGACACCCGCCCTTGGCCTCTCCTTTATACATTAAAAACAAAAAATAATACAAACGTAATTAGTAAAAACAAATAAAAACCACTCCATTTCCTACCGAATAAAATAAAATCAAATCACATCGGATTTACACAAGTACAAAATCAGATCAACAAAAATTCTATCAAAATACACAAAGTAAGTTAAGGCATATTTTAAAACTTCCTGTAACGTAAACTAAGTGACGCTAAATAATAATAATAATAATAATAATAATAATAATAATAATAATAATGATAATAATAATAATAATAAATGACACGAGACTTCATTTTATTTATTTTTTTTCCAAACACGCTGAAATTCATCCCTGAATTCCAAACGCAGATACAAAACTTTGTTGTACAGAATTCAGTCTGAACTTTTTCGTCGTATTTCTACATGAAACAGTTTCGTTTTTTTTCTATATGGTTGATATCGTAAGTGCAAACTTAAAAATGGAAGCTATAAGCATAAATTACAGCGAAGTACTGTTAAACAAAACTAGACCAATATAACACTAACTGAGGCCCTCCCAGCAAGAAGTGACTAACCGACAAGAGTAGAACGCCCCCACCTACACAAAAAAAAAACAAAGTTGCATAAATTTGAAAGCGAAATAACTTTTGAACTTTAAAATTTGGTATAACTTTGCCTTTTCTGGCGTTTTTTTTTTATACTTTTGTCGCTTAGCCACTTCTTCCTAGGAAGTCTTCAGTTACAGCGAGTGTGGTAAAACAAATTAAAAATTCTCCCCCGCAGAGCCCATTATTAGCAGGGTACAAACTTCAAAAATCTTTTAAATTCTTCTTAAATTATACGAGAATACTTCCCCCTTACCCCAATTCCTCCTTCTCTCCCTCCCTCCACAAAATAAAAGGTTACTTCTCTCACACACACACACACACACACACACTCATCATATCGGTGTTGAACGCGAATGAGTGAAGAGTTGGAAGGCGAAATGAGGTGAACATTGCTCTCAATCAAATTCCACAGAAGTTCATCGACTGCCCCACAAATGGTTTGGATCAGCTTCTCTCTCTATTACGCACGCCGTTCTTTCTCTTCGGAATCTTTTTTCTTGCGTTTATTTCGTTTTTTCTCCCTATCGGAGGAGGAGTCGCCTCTTCTCTCACCCTTCTTCCTTCTTCCTTCGCTCTTCCTCTCATTGGTACTCTGCCTCACCACTTTGATCGTGTCATGACCTTCGACAAGAGCTACGTTCTGCTGATGTTTTCCCTCCTTTCCGACGATGCCATTAGAGTGTTTCTTTCCTTTGTCCTTTCGAGAATTTTCCTTCTCAGTTTCGACGAATACTTTCGATTTCTTTTCTCTCTTCTTCTTCTTCTTATCGTTATCGACTTCGTAATGTCTCTTTTCTTTCGGGTGACGACGTTCATCCTTCTCTTTGTTTCGTCTGTGCTCGTCTGTTTTCTTTCTCCCCTCATCACTGCTCTTGTAATCCCCCTTTTTAACTTTTTTCTTTTTCAGTTCTTTCCCCTCACCAACCTCTCTTTCACTTTCCACCAATTTCCCTCTCTTCTTCTCCCGACGCTCTTTTCCTCTCTCCTCTCCGTTCCTCTTCTTTCCTGTCCCTCTTCCTCCCCCCTCTTCCCCAAACGGCTCCTCCCCCTTACCCTTTCGCTTCATAAACTGCTTCTTGGGCCCAGTTTGCTCCCTGAAGTAGTTCTTCTTCTGGGGCTTCTCCCAGTGCCTTCGCAGACCACTCACTTTAGTTTTTCTTTCTTCTTCATCATCGTCGTCGTCATCGTCGTCGTCATCGTCGTCATCATCATCATCATCGTCGTCATCATCGTCGTCGTCATCTCGATGGGAATGTCGTTTCTTGTCGTCTTCGTTATGGAGTTGGGAGGTGTCTTTGCCTTTATCAAACTTATTGTATTGTCCTTTGAAATAGCGAGAGTCATCCCTAGGTTGGTTCTTCTCTTCTTTCTTTGCGTTGACTCGGTCTTTGAGACTTCTCTTATCATCTTCCTTCTCTTCTTCCTCGACTTTCTTTATTCTTCTTTCCTTGTTCTTCGATTCTTCTTTTTCTTTCTTTATCTCCCTGTTTCCACTATCTCCCTTCTTCGGGTTGCCTTTCAACTCCACTTTTTTACTCTTGTTTTTGACTTCTTTAGTCCCTTTTCTCTCTTCTTTTGTTTCTTTATTTTTGTCGTTTTTGTTGGTGTTGTTGTTGTTGTTGTTGTTGTCTTTGTCCTTTATTTGTTTTTCACTGTGTTTTATCTCGCGAGTTTCTAGTTTAGGGTTATTCCTTTTCACCCGCGATTCCCTCTCGACGAAGTTGGGTTCAATGGGTTCGCTTCTTTTCAAGTGTACTTTAAATTCTTTTTTATTATCGTCGCTGTCGTCATCATCATTATCGTCGTCATCATCATCATCATCATCATCATCACAACCATCGTCATCATCGTCGTCATCATCGTCGTCATCATCGTCGTCATCGTCATCATCATCGTCCTCGTGATATTTGTTCTTTTTTATCTGAAAATAAAAGATTCACTAATGAAATAGTAAAAAACAATCGCTCCGAATTAAACTAAAATTTATCACGTTCAGTTGGCGTTTATAATTTTTTTTACTTTTTAATATTCATATAAATTTGTACCGAGATATAAAATATATATTTTGGAAGAGAAAGATATGAATAATACAGCAAGTTTTAGGTGATGTCTTAAAAAATTAGCAAAATGTATTCTCTCTCTGCCCCTCTTTGGCGCATATACTTCTCTGGTAAGTCCTTTTAACCGATTTTTACACCACATACACTGGCGTGAAAATGGCAGCTGAAGAAAATGAAAGTGAAGCTGAGTGGAGTAACTCAATAATTCAGAAAATTTTCGATTAGGAAAGAAGAAATGAATAGCAGTGCTTCACCGGCGCTTCGACTGCCGAGGTCATATCGCGCCGAAACTAAAGTAGAGAGAGAACGCGAGGAGATGGTGAGAGAAGGACACGAGAAGAGGAGAAGCTAAAGAAAGAACGTGAGAAAGGAGTGGAAAGGCACTTCAGGAATATCAAAGGGAGGAAGAAATTAGACCCGAGTCATACTAAATAGAGCGGGAGGCGGGTCTGACGGAAAAAGAAAAGTGTATCCCTCGGTACAGGCGTGGAGTCACCCAACAAAAGAGAGAAAGAGCGAGAGTGGAGCCTGAAGGGCAAAAGGGAGGAACTGGGGTTGAGCAACGGCAAAGACAGGACAAACTAACAGTAAATGTGAAACGGAGAGAGGAGTGCCGCAAGGGAATAAGGGGGCAAGATCCCCCGTCATAAGATGGCCATGCGCGAGGCGAGTATGACCAATAGGTAGACGCATCAGAGCGATCTCAAAACGTCGATCACGCTGACAGGAAGAAGGCCACTGACGAATCGAGGGCTTCAAAGCCTTTAGGAAATTCCGACACATCCTCCCGCTAGCGTTGCCACCGGCAAAGGAGTGCTTCCTGGAAAAACCACGTGAAGTCCGACGCCAGGAGAGGTGTGTTAGGTTCGAACGGCAGGGATGACATCTCTCTAGCTGCAGCGTCCGCGCGTTAGTTGCCCGGAACACTGACGTGGGAAGGTACCCAACAAAAGTCGATCAACTTACGGCGTGATAAAAGAAGGACGAGCCAGTCCTGGATCTGTCGCACCAGTGGGAGAGGAAATGGGATCAAGAGCGCTGAGGGAGTCGGAATAAATCACAAAAGACACAGAGAAGAAGAGTTGAGAGAGAACTCGAAGAGCCAAAAGAATAGCCGCGAGTTCAGCTGTAAAGATGGAAGCCACTGAGGGGAAGGATAGTGATTTAATTACGGACGGGAAGGCTGCCGCATAAACCATTCCAAGTGGCGAGCGAGAGCCGTCAGTGAACACGGGGACAGAGTCAGAATGGGTATTTTAAGCCCTCTAAGGTAAGGTGGACAATCCAATGGGAGATGGCCACTTTCCGCATAAAGGCTGACAATAGGAGAGGACCGGAATGCGCCAGTGCTGATGCATACACCCAGGGAGCGGATAGATTCCAGCATGCGCAAGGCGGAGGCAGGGGCGGAGGAATAGGCCTGATAGCCATAATCCAACTTACTTTGGACCAGGGAGTGGTAGAGCCGCCAAACGGTGTGGCGGTCAGCACCCCAATTGGTATGGGAAAAGAATTTGAGAGGAGTGCAAGTCTGAAGGCACGAAGCCTTCAGAGACTTCAGGTGGGAATCCAGGAGACCCAGAAATCTAGCTTTGGGGACAACGGGGAGCGGCAATCCATAAAGAAAAATTGCATCATCACCACCACTGTCTTCAAATGAGAAAACCGAAATCCGTGAGGTGTGGCCCATCTGGAGACCAATTTAGGGATCGTTGGAGGTGACGCTCAAGGAAGGAGGATCAGGAACCGGAGCAATAAATGGCAAGGTCGTCAACAAAGAGGGCAGAGCCATCACCACGTCATCGATCGCCAAAGCAAAGCAGATGACACTTAGGACGCTACCCTGGGGTACCCCCTTCCTTCTACGAGTGCACAGAAGAGAAGGAAGTACCCACCTCAACACTAAAGGAGCGGTAATAAAAAAAATTTGGAGCTGAAAGAAGGGAGAAAACTTCGGAAACCCAGGAGATAAAGTTTACGGCATATCCGGCGTCATATGCTTTCTCCAAGTAAAAGCCGACGGGTGTAGATGGTGAATTATTTTAAAACGAATGCCGTCGGGGCCGATGGAAGACTTGCCACAAGGAGCCAGCCCAGAGTACAGTTCCGACATTGGAAAGAGACGGTTATAAGGGAAATTAGCGGGTCTGGAAAAGTTGAGGGGAACCAGTAAACAAAGCCTTACGCCAGAAGAAAGCGGGATCACGGTGATCATGTCGGTAGATTGAGGCGATAGACGAGGCCAAGACCTCGACGACCGAAGCAGGGGATGACATTGGGCGCTCGTCTATCATAAGGACTAGAGGAGGGCGAGAGGAAGGTTTACTGGATATCTTCCGAATCTTGTTCCAAATTCGTAAAGTCCAGCCAGCCAGCGACCAGTCAGCCTTGGCAAGAGACCAACGGGTAGAAAGATTGAAGGAGCCGAGGGCCCGGGACGTATAGATGAGGGGAAAGTGGTCACTACTATAGAGGTCTGGAGTGACAGACCAAGAGAAATCAAGGAAGGCGGAGGGAGAAGCAAGCGAAAGATCTATGGAGGAAAACGTGCGGGTCCGGTGAAAAGTCGTGAGCTGGCCGATATTAAGAAGACAAACAGGAGCCGAGAGAAGGGAGACCATAACGCCACTCCGCTGATTGGTGACAGTATCACCCCACAGAGGATGACGCGCGTTGAGGTCTTCTAGGAATGGAGCTGCAAAAGGAGAGCAGAAAGATCATTAAGAGAAATTTCCTGTGATGGGAGGAGATATAAGTAATAAACCGTATATAAGCGATCAAGGGAAACCCGGGCCTCAAAAGCCTGGAGGGGAAGGAAAGGGGGGCAGACGGCACGTCGGACCGGATAACGACGGCTGTGCCCCTACGGGGACTGCATCAGAAGGATGGGGGAGAGGTACGAGAACCTGCGGAGAGGGCGCAAGGGGTGGACCCCCAGTTTGGTCTCCTGAAGACAAGCAAAGCAGAGAAAAATCACGGATTAGGAGAAGGAAGTCCTCCCAGTTAGGGAGAAATCCACGCCAGTTCCATTGGAGGATAATTGTTGTCAAGCACAAAAAACAGGAGAAGCTAGGGACGTAATCGGGCGAGACTTAAAAGGGTGAACGGTAAGACGATCAGACGAAACTGGGGGTGGGTGGGCTGGAATGAGGAAGAGGAAGGTGAAGAGCGAAAGGAATTTGGGTTTCGTGGGAGGATGCGAGGTGGGTACGAAGCAGGGTTGGGTGAATCCGAATTCTCGGGATGGAAGTTGAGGAGAGAACACCGAGGGCATCGGTAGGTGAAGGAGGGAGCTGAGTGGAGATGGTCGGTGAAGGTCCGCTTGAACTTTTAAGTTCAGAAGCCGCATGACCACAGTCAGGAATAGAAGAGGGAAGGAGACGGTCGCGAAGGGAAGCGAGAGTAACCAAAGGAGACAACAGGGATGTGGAGACAGGAGTAGGAGGGGGAAGAGAGGACGAGGGGACGGGGGACCAGAGCAGAGAAGCTTGGCAGAAAGGGCTAAACGTCGGGGGCTGGCGATGGGCTGTTTAACGGAAGAACGAGGAGAAGAGGGCTGTTGCGGATATGTAGGCCGAAATGGCAGCAAGGGTTTCAGGAAGATGGGTAGACGGACAAGATACTACAGAGGTGGAGCAAATGAGAATAGTGGTAGTGAAAGTTCGGTCCGGGAGGGCCGGAAAAGTTGAGGGCAGATGGAGAAGAGAACACGTGGGATGAGGACAATGAGAAGGTTGACGTAGAGGTTGGAAGAGGGGAGCGGGTAGACGAGGCCCGAGCAGGCCTAGAACGAAAGGATTTGAAGGGGGACGGCGCAGAAGGGACAGCTGAAGTTCGAGGCGGAAGGGAGGCAGCGGGGTGGGAAGAGGATATAGCCTGAGCAAAGGTAACTCCTGGACGAACGAACCGGACCTCGGCTCCTGGAAGCTGATTTTGTCAGACGCCAAGACAGATAGGACTTCGGATAGGAGGAAGAGCCGGCGGCATGGTCACCCCAACAGTTGGCACAGCGATGATGATTATAGCAGGGAGAGCCATGCGTCGGGGATGCGCAATTAAACAAACACCAGGTACAATGCAACAAGTCTTACTGACGTGCCTGAACCTTTGACAACTGACAAGTCAAATACCGACGTGATC
Source organism: Bathynomus jamesi (assembly GCA_023014485.1). NCBI lineage: Eukaryota > Metazoa > Arthropoda > Malacostraca > Isopoda > Cirolanidae > Bathynomus > Bathynomus jamesi. Next base: position 770,639 of record JAJOZX010001510.1, on the reverse strand, counting down.
TAGGGATATAACGGCGAACCGGAAATCGGAGGTAACCGGCCCTAATTTTCTCAGGTAACTGGGAAAAGTCAGGATCAACAAGGGGGATGAAACCTTTGCCCCCTGGACCATACGGGGGAGACGACAAACACAAATCACCTTCTGAAAAGAGAGGCGGTGAAAAGATCCGACTCCAAGTATTCCGAGAGACGGGGGCCATGAACCACACCCGTACAAATGTTAAAGGAAAAGTATAGGGAGCAGCAGTTCAGGGGAGCAGAGGCCAGGGCAGAGAGGAAAGAAACCTTCTGGTACTGGGCCATGGAAGAGACTTCTACAACTCGGGAGCCACCGTTCTGGGACCACATCAAAAGGGGATCGCCACGACGGAAAATAAAATCATTATAGACTTCAAAAACGTCACGTTGCGAGAGGCGGGAGAACGGAGGACCCAAAAACGGAGGATATTAAAATAGATATTAAAGAAGACGACAGAGAAAATCTTAGAACGAAGAGAACGCGAATGATCTGCAGCCAGAGGGGAGACGACCCCTTCAAGACGCAAGCTTTCAGTGATAGAAGACTCGAGGGCATGGTCGCCCATCACCCGAGTGCTAACAGAAGAATTAAATTAATCCATAAAAGTAGAGAAAAAAAGAAAATGGACCTAGGGAACGCGAGGGACTGCCTATCGGTAAGAAAAGGGGGGGGGGGGGGGAGTGCAAACTGCAGGGGGGCCCGTGCTACGAAACTTTGCCCCCAACGGCGCAGACCCCAGCCTCCCAAATCCTACCGGCCCGGAAACCCAACCAGCTAACAAGGTGACGCCCTAAGGACGCCACCTCCGGAGGACAGCTCTGGTGGCTCTTAGTCCAGTTACCCCATCAGCCTGCCTGTCCGGCATGGGTAACCCTACCGGGGGCTGAGTCCCCACCAATGTAGCCCACTGAGTCGGAACACGCAAACACCCCACCACCACGACAAGGTGGCTAGCGCGGGGGTTGGGGGTTTAACTGGGGATGGCTCAAAAGATTTCGAAGACAAATAATTGAATAATTTTAATTTATACTTCCTATCTTCACCCTAAGAACTGAATAATATGAGGCCCTCCTAGGAAGAAGTGGCTAAACGACAAAAGTAAAAAAACACCAGAAAACGCAGTTAAAGTTGTACCAATTTGACAGTGGCGTAACTTTTGAACATTTGAAGACATTTCGACAAAATTGGTCCAACTTTAAGTGCGTTTTCTGGCGTTTTTTTACTTTCGTCGTTTAGCCACTTCTTCCTAGGAGGGCTTCATATAAAACACTTAAATTCTTCGGTAAATTTAACACCCGTCTGATGATGCTGGTAACAGCAGTTCTTTCATACGAAGCCTTCCTTTAATCAATTTTGTGCATTTCCCACCAATAACAAAAGATCCAAAGAAACAAAACTCTAATGAATAACGAGAAGCCAGATTGTTTACTTCCAAAGACTTCCACGTCTCTCCAAACTGTTTGTTCAGCTTGACGAGATTGCTGGCCAAAGAGACCACTGAAGACTCGAGTTGTCTGTTGTTATTCATGATGGTGGCCTGAGCGATATCCTTCATCTTGTTGACGACATTCACAATCACGCGGTTCATTTTGCTCACGGTCGCCTGTCCAACAGACACGATTGTCTCAGGCTTCGTTAGTTCTTTCAGCTGCAAAAAGGATTTAATCAGGAAAGTCGATTAGGGAAGGTATTAAATGATAAAATTCGACACAATCATTTCAACCAAACGTTACACCAAATCTAAAAGTGATTAGATCAAACACATGCACACATAAAGAGAAGTACTTTAATTATCTGGGTTCGAACGAGGAAGTATCATTGTGGTTGAGGCCTGGCGAGCAAATTAATCTTCCAAAAACTTTCACCATCACCACCATCACCTTACCTGTTTCCATTTCTTTCGAAGGGAATTCTTAACGTTGCTAAATTGTGTTCTACATTTCACAACTTGCTCCTGTAACTGAAATTGAAAACATGTTTAAACAGGTTCGAATATTAGATTTCTCACTTCGTAAAACTGTCAATGGCACACTGAATCAAAGGCAAATTTAACGTAAAAATGGATTAAACTTTAGTACAAACTATTGTAAATTAAATTTAAAAATAATTTTCTTTCTTACATGTGCGGACACTTTGAAACCTTTCGGAAACAAGAAAGAGAAAATGTCCCTTCCTACGTCAATTTTCTCGGCGTTTCTATCATCGAAGTCGTGAATGTAAGTGAAGGCGGAAAAGACCTGCGGAAAAACGTCAAAACTGGAATATTTTTCTATTAAAAAAATTTACATACAATCTTGAAATTATTATGCTGTTGCCATTTCATTATCTCTTAATATAATTTGATACATTCGAAAGAGGGAAGAATTATCTGCGTAACTGTAAGACTCGGAATGAATTCGCCTTCTAATGCGCAAAAATCTTCCCAGTGTATGGTAACACTTCTCTACTAATGAGCTACATAACTGTTACTCGTATGTACGTTTTCGTCATATACGTACGAGACATTTTCAGTAAAAAGTAAATCAACTTAAAAAGATGTTCTGACCCAAACTGATTCCACTGATGTTCGTTGGGTGTAGATCATAAGCTGTGGCTAAGATCATAAATAACGAAATAACAAATATATTATTAGCATTTCATCGCTTCTCCCTGCATAATCTTTCTTTAACTCTCTGCTCTTGATGTGGACGACGTACTTGGCTCATGAAAGCGATGTAGGATTTGGCATTGTGTATACTGCTCGGGGGGTTCTTCTTTTTGGCTTCCTGCGCAACGACTAACCTCATCTCTTCCAATTGCTTCACCAACGGCGTTAGCTCTTTCGGAAGGCGCTGATGAGATAAAAGTAACGCGATAATAAGCAGCTTCCCTTATCTTATTTTAAAATAATGACCCAATTCCGAGAGAAAACAAATTAATTCAAAATAAGACAATCGTGCGCCCCTTCATACGAAAGCAAAAATATTCTTAAAACCCATTACCTGTTCGTATCGTATTTTGCCGACTTTTATCAGTAAATCTTGGTGTTCATCTTTCAGCATGTCAAAATATCCCTTTAACTGTTCCAAATCCGGAACCAAGTGCCTGGTAAAATTTTATCAGCAATTTCTTTCTCAATTACTATCCACAAATGTTGATATAGAAATTCATATTTCAAAGTCTTTGCTTAATAAATTCTTACTTCAACTGAGAGACAGTGGTTCTGAGGTGATGGTTGTCCTGCGCGACTTTATTGAACTCCGTCTTATCACCACCGGGAAGTTCTGAAAACTGATTTCTGCCGAGAGCGAGGCGCATGTCTTCATTCTCCGAAATCAGACGGTTTATTTGCTCCCTCAGCGATCGAGCTTCCTTCCCGTCTTTGCCTTTGACTGAAAGAAAAAGAATTGTCTTGCTATTACGTTTAAGATATTATTAAAAGGTCTCTTTCACATGAGCCCAGTTTGTTTTACCACTTCTACAAATGCAATCCAAGACTTTCTAAAAGTAGTTAGGGGTATGAGGTAGGGTTGGCAAATTTTTATTTGATTTATTTTTTTTGAGGGGGTTTTGCCCAACACGCTTATTTTTTCATAATTATATGGAAAAATATATATATATTTTTCAATTTTTTTCAATTAATGTAATGTATTTTTCTTTTACTAGGAAGCAGCGGCTGCACCACTCACCCATCAGCGGGGTTTAACCGTGAAATCGGGTTATCCTGATCATGGACTGCTCCTCAATCACAGATAACCGAGTAAGTACTGTATATCTAAGGCTCTAAGCTATATAGCCTTTATAAAACTCATCATCAGACCATAATTTATCACCGCATGTCCGCCTGTCTCTCTCTCCTTTTCAGGCCCAAACGACTAGACCCGTTTTCATAAAACTTGGTGACAACACCTTCTAGGATCCCTGGAGTGTTTTTAGCAACTTTTTTTTAAGATTGGGTGTTACCCCCAAAATTTATATGCTAAAACACGAAGCACTTAAATTTCAAGATTTTGGCCCATTGGTCTTGGAATGTGAAACTCAAAATTTTGATGGTTGATTTCTTTCGTCAATTTGTTGACCTGTTTTTCTGACTATTGGAAAAATATAAAATTTTATAGAAGCGTGGCCTGGTGGCCTTTCCTATCATTAAAGTCCACAAGTAGACCAAGTCCCAACACGCTTCTACAGAGTTTCATCCACTTTCGTGGAATGAAGAAAATGAAGTTGATGAATAAATTTAGAAAAGAACGTAGCCATCAAAATTTTTAGCTACGCATCGGAAGCCATGACAAGTAAAAACAAAATGTGACAAATTGTATTTGAAATTTAATTGCTTCGTGAGCTTCAAGTAAAATATGTGAAGCTGCATTTAAAATTTAAGTGATTCGTGAGTTAATTGTAAATGTTAAACTGTAACTCGCTTAAAATTTTCTTAAAATAATTTTCCATTACATTTTACTGCTTAACTACTGTCAAAAAAATTTGGGGGAATGTTCTGAAGTCATCATTTGGAAGAACTACAGTAAATATTTATTGCCCGAAGGGCTTTCCACAGGAACTAAAAAAAATATTCTGCCGGTGAGGCGGGTTTTTAGCTTGTATCTAATTCAGACATGGGGCTGAAGCCGAAGCCGGCATTTAGAAAGTCAGGAAACCGAAATCGAATCTTACAGAACCGGGACAGGAAGACGAGTTCCATAGTTAACCTATTCTAAATTAGTATACATTAACTATTTTTGGTTATTACTATTACTACTAGTAAAAAATAGTTAAATAAAAAATAAAACCCCTCAAACTATACAAATAACCAAGTCTCGAAGCCGAAGCCGGTCATTTTCAAATTCTCGGAACCGAAGCCTACAAAAGCCGGCTTCAGCCCCATGTCTGGACTAAGATACTCAGTCCGTGGGCCAGAAGGTTGATCGGTACCACCCGTGGGAACCAAACGTCCCTCATACCAATGATGAAGGATGCTAGGTAGATGATAAAAATGGCTACTGAATATTTCAAAAGAGTAGTTTTAATTTTATCAGCATTTTAAGTTTGTGCCCAATATTTCACTATTGGGCGCCTATGTTTGACGAAGATTTCCACTAAAACGCTACCAGATACAGATACCCAGCAAGCATATTTGGAAACTACAGATTATAAGCTTTCCAAAAAGCACTTTTTCATCTGGTTCGCCTTAGTGGTACCGATTGGCCAAAATTTGGGATCTGGCTCACGGACTAACTGTTCACTAGTTTTATTTTATAAATATTTTCATTTATTTTTTTATTAATCGCTATCCAGTATCCGCCTATCTTAATCCTCTTAAACCTTAATTCTTACAGGAGTAAACATTTTATCTTAATTAAATACATGCAAAATATAATAGAGACAGCAGGCCTTGAGGTTCTTAACCCTGGGTCGCCAAGCCCTTTTGATTGGCTCATTAAACCGTCATTTGTTTATGTTATTCTTAATCATTTTACCATTAATTATTTATTTTGATTAATTATTTATTTTGATAAGTGATTTATTTGTGAAGGCATAGGTCGCCGAGCTAGCCACGCGACCAGAATTTGGGTCGAAGCCTAAAAAGGTTAAGAACCACTGCCTTAACCCTTTAAGGATGAAAGGTACAAATTGCTAACGTCTCAAATACACGCATTCATAAATTAACCCTACAAAAACTTCAGGACTTAAAGGTTAAGGTATATAACCAACTACGGGCTAGTGCTTCATCACAAATAAATAAATTTGGCTGAGCCAAATGACTGAAATCAGTTATCTCATACTTTTGAAATTTTTATCATTTTTGGTGGATAAAACTAATAAAATGACCCTTGCACTCGAAAAAACACATTGGGAACAATTGAACTGTCCCCACTCAAGCCAACCCTGGTATGGTGGGACTGATTACTAGCACTTATATATCCATTTCTGGTGTGTCTTCTCGCTCCATGTGGAGTAAGACCCGTTTATTCAGTTTAATGGGATGTAAACACTCTGACAGTGGGTCTTCGCCAAAGGTAAGCTATTTTCCTTCAGAATTTTTATGTTGGTTCAAAAAATTTATTTGTTGAATTTTGTAAAATATGAAAATTCACCCCCTCCCTTTCCTTGCTGGTTTCCTTAGTTCTTGTCACAAATTTGTCGCGTAAAAAGAGTCCCTGTTAAATTAACCTAGTACCAGAAGTTTGAGAACAATTCATCTCGTGTGAAAATGGTCTAAAAAAGATACAAGAAGGGCATCAAACAATCAATTTCATGCGAGACAACTTTATAATACTCTCTAACCCTTTAAAGACGGGTGTTACTTTAAAGTCACACCAGAAATAATAATATAAATTGTAATACAGTGCCTCATTTCTATATATATATATTTCAACATGTTTATACACGTGTGATTTAGTTGTCGGGAAAGAAACCCAAAATGTGTATCACTTCAATGAATAGTTACCAAATTATTTACTTTCGAATAAAGACAAAACCTATACTTTTTGGTAACGGAATGACCACATACGCTGCGGGAATCGTCCTTAAAGGGTTAAGCACGTTTATGGATGTAATAAAAATATTTGTTAAGTAACATCCCTTCGTCTACTCAGTAGAAATAAGAACAAATAGCGAAGGGAATGTATTCGAGTCGATCTCATTCTTCATAAACAACTTATATCAAATAACATATCTAACATACACCTTAAACACTTGGGCCCACAAGGAATACTAGCTCTCACAAATATCAGCACATATTCATACCAACACTGTATTATTCCTGACATATGGAAACAAGGTAAAATTATTACACTACTCAAACCAAACAAAAATCCAACAGAACCAGCTTCCTATAGACCCATTACTTTACTATGCACACCTTCCAAAGTAACAGAAAGACTAATCTTACAAATCACCAACCCACACATTCCACTATCGCCTACTCAACATGGATTCAGACCTCACCACTCGAACCACGACATTACTCACTAACCTCACGCAGCACATCATGGATGGCATCAACTCCAGACGACCAGCTCAACGTACACTATTAGCAACAATAGACATTAGTAAAGCATTTGATGCTATCCCACGCTTCCCTCTCATAAACAAAATACTCAACACAAACATGCACAATAACACCAAAAGGTGGCTGAGCAACTGATACTCACATGTCATATTTAATGGCAAGTCATCCAAAAACAAGCTTTTTCCGAACGGGGTCCCTCAAGGCTCTGTTCTCTCACCAACACTCTTCAACTTATACATGCATGACATTCCAACACCCATAGATAACAAGCTTACCTTATCATCATATGCAGATGACATCACTCTAACATCCACCCACAACAACGACACTGCTACAAATAACCTACAAACATACATAAACAGTATACAAGACTGGCTCACACACAATAGACTCAAAGTAGCGCCCACAAAATCAACCATCACCTTGCTTACAAGCAACACAAAAGAACACCAGGTAATTCCACAGCTTACACTAAACAACATCAACATTCCACACACTCACAGGACCAAAATACTTGGGGTCACATACAACACATCATTATCTTTTGCAAACCACATTCAGGACATTAAAAACAAATGTACGTCAAGACTTAACACGCTTAGGGTACTAACAGGCACAAACTTTGGACACCAGCAGGAAACAACATCACTCATATACAAACAATATATTCGCTCAGTTATGGACTATGCTAGCCCATGCTGGGCACCCATTATCTCAAACACACACATAAACACCTTACAGACAATACAAAACAACGCACTTCGTATCATTACAGGATGCACTCAAACAACACCAATAGAACACCTGCACATAGAAACAAAAATACTGAAAGTTAGGGAACATTTAGACATGAGGGGAACACAATTCATGGCAGCAGCGACAACTAACCCACAACACCCTTGCCACTACATGTACAATCATGCACCAACACCTCGCACCATTAAGGTAACACCAGAGAGACACTATAACCAAATACTCCATTCCATACCACGCCCCACAGACATCACACAGTACAGAAAACACACACACACACACACACACACACACACACACACACACACACACACACACACACCTAACCCACAAAGCACTGACACGACTCGGTCCGAATGCGGTCCTAGGTGCGAAGCCGCCACCCATTAACAGGTCAGAGATCAGCCTGAGCAGATCGGATCGAGTTAACTTAGCACGATTCCGATGTGGACATCACCCCAACTTACGGACACATAAACACAGACTAGACAACTCCATAGACGACACCTGCCACCTGTGCCAGGACACACCACAAACAATTGAACACATTATGACAGACTGTACCGCTCTAGCACAACAACGAACACAACACAACATCACTAGTGCGCTGAACCTCTGGTCCACTCCGGAGAGGGCGATCGGTTACCTGCGTGCCGCCGGCTTGCTCGATCAGGGTGGGCTGATCGGCTAAACAACAACAATATTAGGATGCCATCAATCTCTTTCATTGCCAGTTTATTCAGATTTTAAAGGTCTTATAAGTTAAATTAATAAAATTATTCAACAGACCACTACTTACTTTTAATTCGTCCGAGGTTTTCTGTTTGCAGGTGGAAAATCCGTTGTTGCAATGCCTCATTCTCTGATTTTAAGCTTTCCACAATCTAATGCAATAAAAATAAAGTCTCAGCAAGGTAACCTAAACAAAATAATCATAAAGTATATCCCAAGATATAGGCTATATAATGTGATATGGACAATTAACAAAAATTATTAGTATTTGTTAAGCTTATTTAGTACCAAACCAAGAAATATTAATATATATAAAAAAAATGAGTTAGTAACTACACCTGTAAATCGTTTATTTCTAAGGAATCAAATGGGTGGTTGTTGTTAGTATCTGAATCAACGGTGGTTAAAGGCTCGTCATCGTCAAGGAAGCTTTGAACAATTTCGGTAGACTCGTAACCGCCTTCGGTTTTCCCTTCGTCAACGCCCAGTTTGAAAGAATCTTCGGATTCATCCTGGAATTCGGCTTCAGATGTCATCGCTAACGTTTTACAATGCCTCTTTTTCCAGTTGTACAAAGGATCCGTTTTGATATCATTTCTGTATTCGTGAATGCCTCGTTTGTCTTCAGCGAAGGAGATATCATCCCAAGTAAAGTGTTTGGTCGGATAATTAACTCCAAATAAGAAGCCAGAACCGTCTTCTGCATTTCTCTTAATTGCTTCTTCCCGATTCGGATTTAAGAAATTCTCAGAATCCCAAGATGAAAACATCGTGTCACTACTACTACTTTCGATGTTGTTCGTCTCTGCGAGGTTCCCAATGGAAGTTTCTTCCTTTTCTTCCAATATATTCATTTGATCGTTGAAGAAACTGTTAGCGTTGACGAATGTTTCATCGTTATGACTCTTGTGAGGAGAATCGTATCGATCGGTATCGTCATCTTTGTCTGGAAAGGCGTTTTCGTGAATGTTAAACTCTCCATTAGGTTTATTAATAAGGAGGTAATCTTTGTAAATTATGTCTCTGACTCTATTACCAGCATCCTTTGTAGCGCTTTCTACGACGACTCTGTTCGCGGTGTCATCCTTTATATCGTCTTTATTATCGTCGGTGTTCAGTTCATCAACGTTCGTTTCTAAATGTTCGTATTCGTGATTCAAGGCTTTGTTATTATAGTCGTTGTCCAACTCTCTGACTGCGTTTTCAAATGGGTCAAACGAACGATGACCGTAGTTGGTATCATCTCCATTTACATCGCTAAAGAGATCGATCGTTTGAACGTCCTGATTTTCGGCTTCGTCAACAACAAATTGATCGCCGAAGAAATCTTTGTCATCGGAATAATCGCTATCGAAGTCGGGCAAGACATTAGTCGCGGGGTCACTTTCAATGACTTTCGATGCGCTTTTCTTTGAGGCGAAATCTCCGCCGTGTGTCGGTTGATGATTCGTTCTCTCGACGGTACTACCACGCCCTGCGAACGAATGAGGTGGTGTAACTACATCCATGAGGCGCTCTGTGAAGCGACGGAAGGAGATGAGATCGTCCATGATATTGCCAATGATGGCTTTCGGTCCCTCCTTTGTTTCCAGGCCTTCTATCACTCTCTCCTCTCCTTCTTCTCCTCTTCCTCCTCCTCCTTCCGTGGGACTTTCGCCGGAAGAAAATGATGGGATCGAAAATTCATCGGGGTTGAATGAATAATCTCTCAAACCTTCCGCGTCTTCGCTTTCGTGTTCACCGATCGAGGGTTGATGTAGAGGCTCGAACTGCCGTTCGATAAAGGGCGCGCCTTCCAAGATAACGCCCGCATCCTCCAGGGGCTCTACGAAGGTCTCCACGAGGGACGCGGGAGAAGAGAAGGGATCCTTCATCTCTGGGGTGGGAATCGAGATATCTCTAAAGAGAGAGTTTTCTTGGTTCATCCGCTCATACTCAGAATGACATTGCTGGGAGGGAGAGACACCGTCAGTAGAGGGTGGGGTGGCACTCATGCAGGAGAGGAGGTTGTCTTGTAGTTCTCGCAACTTACGTACCTGAGCAGCATTCAAATTTTCTTCCCACAAACTGCGACTAGACCATCCTATCAACAAAACCGACGGAAAAACAATTAATGGAAAGACCTTAAATAGATTCAAAGACTGAAAATCCTTTAAAAATGAACATTTATTTCTTAATGCTAGTAAATAACCTCAAGGAGTCCTATAAGCAATAAGCAGTCCTTTACAAATAATAAACAAATGAAGGTTGAACCGCTTATATCACTCAATTCGTAAACGTCCTTTCAGCGATTTTCTTTATATATATATATATATATATATATATATATATATATATTATATATATATATACACAGGGTGGGCCATAAGTCGCTTTACCGAAGTGAGTTTCGTTATAATACGAAGGTACAGCGACTTATGGTCCACCCTATATATCGGGTTGGCAAAAAAAAAAAGGGGGAGACCTCGAACTTTGGCTGTAAAATCCAAAGTTATGGTCAGATTTCAATATTTTTTTCACACCCCACAACTAAGTAAATTTCCTATACGGTGAGCGAATTTCAAAGAAAACTAATGAAAAGTACAGATTTATTGAACATTTCTTTATGCCACTGGAAATTCTCCATTTACACTACTACTGCATTGTCGGGTTGGCAAAAAAAAAAGGGAGACCTTTTAAATCCTTCATATCTCGGCAAATATGGTATACAGAACCATGAAATTTTAGTACGTTAGTACTAGGTAATTTTATGGTTTGTATGCCATCTTTTAGCATTTTAGTAGAGAAATTGGATTTATGGCGAATATTCAAGAAAAATCTTGCTAATCATAAGTTCAAGTTGATAATTAAAGCGATTTTAATTAACGTAAGCCAACTGCAGGAGGTTTGGACAAGCTTCAAGAAAATCGATAAAACAGGATATATCAAAAGAATACCAGGTAGCGCTATTAAATTTGGCCACCAAACAGTCCTAATTTAAATCCTGTCGATTACGACCCTTGGGAAAATTTGTCACAGAGAATTTATCGGGTCAAAGTAAGAAATGTCGCTCATTTACGACAGCTTCTTCTGGAAAAATGGGATGAGCTACAAGAACAAATCAATAAAGCCATAGATGAGTTCCGTCCTAGACTGAAAAAGGTTGTAGAAGTTCGTGGTAAACATATCGAGCAGTTTTTTTTAACATCAACGTAGCACCAAATGTGAGTACTTTGTAACTTTTTATCTGCACATAGAATGCAGTAGTAGTGTAAATGGAGAATTTCCAGTGGCATAAAGAAATGTTCAATAAATCCGTAATTTTCATTAGTTTTCTTTGAAATCCGCTCAAGGTATAGGAAATTTACTTACTTGTGGGGTGTGAAAAAAATATTGAAATCTGACCATAACTTTGGCTTTTACAGCCAAATATATATATATATATATATATATAACTTTTGAGTTAGTTTCATCCGTGCTAATTTTTTACCCAGTAGCTCCTACGAGTCATATTTGTTACGTTTTCAAATTTTTAATCACTTACGCTTGTGTTATGATAAAAGGGGGAATTTCATTAAAAAGATTAAAGCTTTTTTTATCGTATATAGCGATTTTTTTTTCGAAATTTCACCCGCGTTAGGATTTTAACTCGAAAACTCGAAATTAAATTACTCCTACTTCATGCTATCTCGGGCTTCTACATACCCAGTGATTTGTTTAACATTAGGTTAGGTTAACCTAACTTCTAACTTCAAAAATGTATCTTTCAAGAAATAGCAATGATTTGCGAAATAGGAGTTAAATGGGTATAAAAAGTGGCTTCATATTGGTGCTACTTGGGTATTCAGACACATATATATACAGGGTGATTCATAAGTCCCAAAGATAACTAAAAATAAATGCCTTTGCGACAGGACTTATGATTCACCCTGTATAAATGAACATATACCCAACACAGTTTTAAAACTGAACTAATTTTTCTTCAGCAATACAATAATAAAATGGAAATTATGACAGGAGGTTAAAAGAGAGAATTTAACTTTTTCATTTAGGTTAACCGGTTAACCGATTTATTAACGTGAGTAATATATATAAAAAAAAAGGTCAAGGTGCGAAAAGTAGGTTACTCTTGTAAGAACACTATATCAATTCACTTTTATACAGTGTGACTAACATTTGCCTTAATTACAACTAACAAACGTTTATTTTAGTTCTTAACATGGTTGCCACATATTCGCTAGAACCTACGTTAATGATGGACTTTTGAAAGTTACTATGGAACAATGTTTATCACGAGGTGTCGCGAGATGGACATCATAATATATTTTCCAACTAGTAATATACTTTTAAACGATGCTTTTAGATTTACAGTATGTAACCGATCCTAAAGAAGCAAATTCATGTATTCAAATAATTATTAAAGACCAAACTGGATTGGAATGGAATCCTCCCTTATTTGGATTTCTATCTAGAAGGTATAGCTAGAGTCGCCAGCACACGTAATTCGGTGGGCAGCAGAGTTTCCTGTAAGCTAAGTGAAGATATTGAGGTTAGGGGTTTGAATCTCCATGGTGCTGGTAATAATAATTAATCACTGGGCCTCATTAGTTTGGCCTGAGCGCTGTGCCAGTTTCTACCCCTCCTCGTTATTTGTACTTCGAGTAGCATAACATTCTCTTATGTAGAAAAGCCGCTGGGCGCTGCCGGGCCCAATGCGCCTGGTTTTGAGGTGGCTTGAGCGGGCTAAAGTTTCCGATTTACGAGAAATAAAAAAAATTGTGCTGTGATACTTGTAACCCTATTTTAGTGTACCGGGCGAGGTCTCCCTGCTTCCTTACAGTTTTCGTCGGCTTTAGAGATTGGGACCCATCTAGCGGGGACCTTCTCCCAAATTTGGGCCGGTTCATATCGTCGCGTGAAAAAGGTTAATAAATACTGCTATGGACATCATGAACAAATGAAATAAAACTGGAATTGTTTGAAGGAAATCATAACTGATACGCGCGGCATGGGAAAAGACATTTCAGGAGAAGAACATCGTTATTCCCTTAAGTAAGGAAGTGAAAGCACACTATGTTGGGGGAGTTTGTTTCCTGTAGTGGAACTATTGACATCTGTTATCGATAGCATTATGAATTCAATTAAATATTAAGAAATTTTGGATCGTCACCCACTTCAATCCGCTACTCGAGTTCATACTAGAGTAACCTACTTTTCGCACCATGAATTTTTTTAAAACTTTTACTTATAGAATAACGCTTTCTCAGTCTGTCTCAGTCTCTCTTTCTCTTTCTCTCTCTCTCTCTCTCTCTCTCTGAGGCTGCGCGGTCAACTCATCGAGGTTTTCAAGCTCCTACGCGAGTTCAACGATGTCGATTTTAGAAGCATGTTTAGTTTAAATGATAACCCAACTCGCAACAATGGTTGGAAGTTGGATTTGAAACGGTTTAGGACTAGTGTGTGTGGGAATTACTTTAGTATAAGATCTGTGACACGTGGAACAAGCTACCTTCAGAAGTTGTGAACAGTTCTTTTGTGGAGCTGTTCAAGAAACGGTTAGACCGAATCTTGCACACTATTTGAGGGTGACAAATTTTTCCCTGGTACCCGTTGCCATTGGTACCTCCTCGGTATGGGCCGCAAGACCTTTTGAGGTACTTCTTTTCTTTGTAACTCTTTCTCTCTCCACCCCCTCCCATCATAATTCCCTTTTATTATTGTAATGTTTAAGAAAAACGAATTATTTCAATTATGAACTTTGTGTTAAGGTTATGTTCACTCATTCATTCATTCATTATACAGGGTGTCTCAGAAGTCGGTCACCATATTTATAGGTCATCCGCGCTTATAAATATGGTGTGTATATACGGGGACGACAAAATTTGGCCAATTTTTCATTACTTATATTTTTTGGGAGCAAAAATAAATGTCAAAACGCAGTTTCAAACAGTTGAATAAACAATTGGCTTCAAATCGGTATATTTATTTTTTTCAAATACCCACAAAAAATACGAGATGATACAGATTTTCAAAAGCTCATTCAGAAAGTTCGATGCTAAGCCAAAGTGCGGGAAAATTTTGTTTGGTTGCAATAAATTACGTGTTTCACACAGGCAACCGTGTCCTGGAGGCCTTGGTCTCCTCCCAAATGTAAAAATGTCGTGTACGATTTGGGGTAAATTGGTTTATATTTCTTATTTTTGCCGTCTCACCCATGTTCACAAAATAGTTTTGACGAGTGAATTGGACAATCAATTCACAATTGTATGAAGAAGAAAGTTGCTTTCTGAGCCAAATTATTGGAGTATACTAACCGTGGTTAGAATAAAAGCTGTGTAAAGTACTTGTTGGCAAATAGCGCTGCAACACCAGACATGTTCTCCTCGCACAGCAGAAAATATCAGTGTATTTGGTGAAATGACGCGCGACCAGACATGGGGTCATTACAAGGTTTAGCATCATCATTATCATTACCAGAAACTTTTCACTATCATTACCATTACAGCATTTTCGTTTCATTATCATTACATCATCATTACAAGCCCTTCATTATCATTGTAATGATCATTACAATACTGAATATACTGAATAAGCGCTCCACCGGTGCACTGGAGGCAGGGATGCAAAGATGCTTGGCAGCAAGAACAGATACGTCAGGATACAGATGTGCATTGTCCCTCCACCATGTCAGGGGATTGCAGTCCTCATCAATGCAGGGCTGGTCAAGGTAGCTGTCCACCTGGCTGACAATAGGGTTCTGAGAAGCTGTAGAGGGAGCTGGAGCAGCCATAAAATTGAACTTGCATCGCTTGGGTGCTGGCTGGGACTGGGAGGAATCAGAAGCCGCATATATATATATATATTACCTTTTATTACATATATTATATATATTACCTATTATTACCTTTTATTACCATTATTGGCTCGAAATTTCTTTCATTATCATTACAAGAGATTTGTAATTAATTATAATTAATTACCATTACAATGATAATGACCCCATGTTTGCGCGCGACCATAAAAGTGTTCGGGCACCAGCACCCGACGAATCTCCGGGTTTACAAGCAACTTACGACGGTTTGTATACTAGATATCAAAACGATTTTAACTTAGTGTTCAAGGGGTCGAGGGTGCATACACAGATGTAAACACTTGTTCAGACGATTACCAAGCGGTCCGTTGTCAAAATCTAGTTTCCAATGAGGAGCGCTTTACCGTGGAAACACTCCAAAACACTCAAACGACCGTGTCTACGCCAATGTAACAACAAAACGGAAATAGCGTCCAAACGGCTTTTGAGGAGGGGGGGGGGAGGACACATTTCAATGATTTTGTGAAGGTTGCTGTTGTCGTTTCCTTTGTAGGCCTTTTGAAACTGACCTCATTCGTTTTAAGAATAATGAAAACCAAATGAAATATTGCTGCGAATACGTTTCGGTACCTCATGTTCCCTCGCATTAAAGATCAGATGCCAGACTTCACTTCCGAGCGAGATGAGTCACCGGCACCCCAAGTAAACGTTTTCTACGAGTAAATAGCGGCAGACTTCATTAAACTCGAGTCTTTACCAACCAAACAACCCAGATTTGAATCCTGTATTATTCGATTTTGGGAAACGTGCGAATGTTGTAGCGTAGAATCAGAAAAACGGATGCGCGAGAATTTAAGAGAAAGATAGCAACATACTTGATGTATTTCAGTCAACACCCAATCCAAGTTGCAATTTCCCAGTAGTGCGAGAAACTACGCGCTGCTGTTGAAGATGGTTAAAATAATTAACTCTACCACGAGCGATAACCTCCCTCAACACATCGTGCACTAACTGCCAACCGAAAGAGGAACAACTTTCCTTATATGTCACTAGAAACAGCGAACTTCACGCACCCACTTTCGACAATGCTTAACATATCATATTTCTTTGTGAATAATTTTTGAAAATAGCATACCATTTTGAAATCAATTTATCTACCCAAATTTCTAAAACCATAAGTTAGATATTCTATCACTAAAAAATACAAGCAATGAAATTTTTTTACACTATATATATATATATATTAAAGATTAATAATATAAAAATTTACAATAATTTTCACATTAATTTCCAATACCTTTCAGTTAGTATCTTTGCTACACAATAAATTAGTGAGACGTGCATACAACATGAATAGACATGACCAGATAATGCATTCTACCTTGAATCATCTTTGCAAAAACAACAATTTTAAAGTGTTGAAAAGCACTACATGGTTTAATTCTGATTTTAACTACAATTATCTTGGTCGGAACTTGACCGCGTTGACTGTGCGCGTGCCGGTGAAATACCGGTACCACCGGCAATTTCATTATTATTAGTTCCTAATTCAACATGGAGACGGTTTTAATCATTACAGTGAGTCGTAGCAAAGATTAAAATAAGTCCATATAATAAAAATTTAACTCATTAAACAGGACTAAAAAAAAAAAAAAAAAAAAAACTATCACTTCACTGAAAGATTGCATACCCAACATTTTATACCCTTTATAATTCAGTAATAAAAAAAAATTGACTATTTCTTACGTAAGCCGATTACCAGCAGAAATAGCTTTTATCTATCAACCTATATAAAAGCTCATTACTTAATGCCTGGGCTCATTTTATGATCGTCACTCCGCACGTAAAAACCTAAATTCTATTAGTTCATTACGAAAATGAACTATGACTATGAACGGAAAGAACCTAGCAATTCTTCGTGTTTCGGATAACCTTCACAGACATTTTAGTGTCGTCTGTAATAACAGGTTCGACATTATTTGAAGTTCGATTCTAAAATAGTGAAGCAAAGAAAATTCAAAATAGTATAATCTAAGCTACGCAAATATTTCGCGAGGAGTCTCTTTTTAACCAATGGGGGAAAAATATAATTTTTTTTAATATCTACATAAAATTCCCGTGATTTCACTGGAAATGAACTCTAATGACAATCACTCACTGCCAAAACGAAGGTGCAAGGAAATTTGTACAGTATTTTCTCATTTACTACTGGATACTTAAAACAAGACCATTTTCAGCTTTCCTGAGCAAGCCAACTAAAATATTTCTTATACTTTAATAATAATTAACTATAATAATAAATAACTATTAAAAAAAAAAGAGCTATAAGGTTCATGCTTAGTTAAAAACCCAAATTTTATAAAATTTTAACAACCAACAGTCTCGGTATATAAAAAAAAAAAAAAAAAAAAAAAAAAACGCTTAAAAGAATTTATTTTTTTAATTATACTTTTAAAAATGTTATTGTTTTTTATTTATTTAGTTTCGCCCTAAATGTTATGTATTTATTTAAGTCTTCTGTTTACGTACTGAGGAAAGAAAAGAGGGGATTATTAATTAAAATACAGGGCCTATATATATATATATGTATACTGTATACATATATAAAAAAAAACAGAGGGTAACGTTTCAGTCTGGCAAGATGCTGAATAAAAAATGATATCACAATCACCTGATGATGCAGAACTGTTATTAGGGATTGTATACGAGGCCCTCATAGGAAGAAGTGGCCAAGCGACAAAAATAAAAAGAAAAAAGAAGAAAAAACCCGCCAGAAAACGCAGTTAAAGTTGTACCAATTTGAAAATGACAACTTTTTTTGAAAATATTTCGACAAAATAGTTAAAAAATTATGTCACTCAAATTGGTAAAAAAAATTTACTGCGTTTTCTGGCGGTTTTTTTATACTTTTGTCGTTTAGCCACTTCTTCCTAAAAGGGCCTCATATAATAGAAAGAAGTTAAAAACAAGGTTAGGGGAAAAAAATAAACGTCATTGTAAATAAATAATAAAGGCAAAATGATATAATTTTTTATCATTTATCAAACCTGGCTCTTCATCTTCGGTGATATCAATTACTCCTGCAAATAAAAGCAGTTGCTGAATAATCCAAGACAAATTCACTCTACTCAAAAGCATCAAATTTTAATTCAGTTTATACGAGGCCTTCAAAGGAAGAAGTGGCTAAGTAGGGGGGGGGGGGGGGGGGGGGGGGGGGGGGGGGGCATTTTACCAGTTATAAAGTTGTGCCAAATTTGAAAGTACCATAACTTTTGTATTTTTTAAGATATTTCGTTGAAATGTCTTCAAAAGTTATGTCACTTTCAAATTTGTACGTCTAAACCGCGTTTACTGGCCCTTTTTTTTTTTAAACTTTTGTCGCTTATCCACTTCTTCCTAGGAGGATCTCATATACCCAAGTGGGCACAAATTCTCAATAGTAGTATTTCACTAGGATTTTAAAGCGGTTTTAAAAAAACATTTGACTAATGTTCTTCTTCTAGCAGCTACACTCTCAGAACTTCCCTTTAAAGAGATATTAAAAAATGAGTGCGACTTTCAAATTACTCGATTAAATAATAATAATCAAATTACTCGATTAAATAATAATAATCAAATCCACCTAAAATTTTCAAACTTTTAAATATTCTCATTTTTAATAATTTCTCTTAAAAAAAAGGCAATCCAATACGATTTACGCACAAACTTCATACGAGTTTTAAGTGTTCTTAGAGTCGTTTTTCTGGCGTCGTATCCGCTAACATCGCACAAAGAGCAAATCTCGCCACAAATAACGTCATATCGGAATAACTTGAAATAAGTTGGCATGAAACTACTCTAAAACAGGTGTCAATTTTCTCACCAGCTAGGTTTAAAATACCGTTGAATTAATTACGTCAATTTAGTAGTTATTCAGAAATAAACAAATAAACAAATAAACAAAAATTATGATAGGCAATTCAATAAAATTATTTAATATGACAAACGGCTGGCATATCAACAAAAGTAAAATAATAATAATAATAATAATAATAATAATAATAATAATAAAAAAAGATTCAAATAACCTAAAACTAAAAATGGGCTATGACATTATTTCTTTGTAAAAAAAGAAAAAAAAAATTATTAAAAAAGCCGTGCATCTTTTAAGACGTAATCAATGAAGACTTTAAATTCATTCCACTTTCAAATAAGAAACATTAAAATAAATCTTATCAATTATTACTTCCGTGTCCCCAATATAGGCAATTTGCAGTTTATTCTATTACATGATGCGTTATTCTGCCAATTCGAAATTAAGCACTCGCTTCGTAGTGTCTAGTGAAAGAACTAGGCTTGTTACGAGAGAGTACGCGGGCGATTTAATTTCTGAGAACTCTCATTAACCTTTGAAGAAATACGAGCAAATTGGCTTAGTCGAGTGATGAACCCACTTCACTTAACAAAACAAAAATCTCGCGGGTAATATTGTTTACAAAAATCTAACCTAACCCATCCGTGTCCCACAGCCACCGAGGAAGTTGGAGTTAGGAGCCCCAGCCTGGGATACCTTAGTCCGAGTCAATTAAAATGGGGTAGCCGGCCCGCCGCTTCGTCGTGACGTAAGATACAGAAAAGACAACCGCCCAGCTCAAGGCAGCACTGGAGTTCGAACCCACGACACAGCGGAGTTTCAGCACTGCCGGACGGCGCCCTAACCGATCGAGCCACGAGACGCTCAATATCGTTTTAACGAGCGATATATGGCAAAAAATAGGCAGATTCGCGGGTCTTGTTACAAAGTCTTTGATTTTACATAGATTGAAATTCCCCCCTCTTTAATTCAAACGACTTCGTTCTTCTCAATAGTCCTCCTTTCTCCCCCCCCCCCCTTTTTTAGTTCACTTCGGTCAGTTTTTACATGCAATATTTCCTCACCTAAAAAGTGTCCCAAGCCGAGTCCAAGGACGCAAGCGATAGTCAAGGCCACTATCAAATTGAGTCGAGTGCTGAGTTCCTTGTCTGGATGGTGAACGTATTGTGAATCGGGCCTAAAGATGTCA
Organism: Bathynomus jamesi; assembly: GCA_023014485.1. Classification (NCBI taxonomy): domain Eukaryota; kingdom Metazoa; phylum Arthropoda; class Malacostraca; order Isopoda; family Cirolanidae; genus Bathynomus; species Bathynomus jamesi. The sequence goes on along the minus strand of JAJOZX010001510.1, from coordinate 750,316 downwards.
AAGAAGGGCAAATTTAATGCCTTCCTTCTTTTACACAGTTTTCATAATCATTAAATATTAAACTTAATGACAAAGTCATAAATTGTAGGAGGCCACGCCTCCTAACCGACGCTTTCTTACTTAATGGTGGGAAGGTCTTCAGGCAGCGAGGGTGACGAAGCGAGGGAGAGGTCCGTTTCTTCATCCTGGGTCGCTTCCGGTTTCCGACTCCTCTTCTTCCGTACTTTGTCTTCCGAGTGGCCTTCCGAACTTAGACTCTCTGTGTCGGCGTCGCCTGTCGACACAATCGGCAAGATTCAGTTTAAACTACTACTACTACTACTATACTACTACTGCGTCTCACTCAGGGTTAAGTGTTTATACGAAGAATCGCTATCACTCACTCATTCCAAATAACTGTAACGAGTTAAGGTCTTACTGAACAACTACAAATTTAAATAAAATATATGAGATCGAAGTCTGTGAATACTTAAATCTCAAACAACCAAAAGTTTTATTAATAGGAATTAAATTACTATTATTACCATGGAATTAGTTATTAATAACCTGTTATTTAAATACACCGAGCGAGTGATCACTCAACCTGATGTTTTTCTCGTGACATGGACTGGCCAAATTCAAAATGAAAACATCAAAATAATAATAATAATAAACAAAAAGAGAATTACAAATTTAAAACTACGAACTTACTACTACTACTACCAAACCTTCTAAATAAATGACATACAAAATGCGAACAGATACAACGGTAGTTCGAATATTAAAATTGGAAATTAATATAAATTTTAAACAAAAACAAAAAAAATGTACCTCCATCGTTTTTCGAGGTTCGACCTCCACCTAGCTGACTTAAAAAGGACTCTCGTAGCCCCAGATTACCAGGGAAGAGCAATGGTTGGTAGAACTCTTTTATTTCCTCTGCCCCAGGGTACTCGAGAGTCTCAACGTCACTGGATTCCGTCCCAGTTCCGACTTAAAAATACAAATGTCAACGAGAAATTAGTTAAAACAATAAAAACGAAAACAAATAAGCTTTTCTACTAAAAGAAAAGAAAAACAACAGGGTGCTCTTTAAAAGTAAAAATAACAAGTAAAAAAAGTTTTAGTAACACATGGGTCATACATAACATCCCACAAAAAACAATCTATAAACTACATTAATATCCGTAGAGTTTTTCTTCATATCTGAACCATACAATGACGAGAACGTGAGCCGTAACAATTAATAATAAAGAAATAAGGTGGCATTCCCTTCTCAAAATCAAATAAAAAAAACGGTCTTTGTTAGCCTTAGCTTCTGTAGATCTGTAGATCACTACTAGTTAATGACTGAGAAGTTTATTTTCACCTACCTGAAGTCCTGAAGTGACCTGCCACTCTGTCCTTCCTCTCAACTTTACTGACACACCACATTTATCCAGACAATCTAATTCGTTTACTAACTACAGTGCCCTTTTAGGAATGCATTACCATTCTTAACTTTCACACCCAAAGACACATCATCAACAAAATCTCATAATTCCACCATTTCATTCCTTATTTCACAACAACCCAATGATACGTATCAAATTATTCATTACCAAAGCTATTTTCAGTGGATATAAATGCCCCTCTGCACCACTGGAACTCTGCTACGCCTTAAGCGTCACTTTTTTCATTTTTATAAGCACCGATAGACGATATAACTCGTCGATAACGCTTAAGAGGTTGAATCAATTTTTACGCAACATGAATAGCATAAGCATAGCCTACTCAGTAGTTCCTCAGCATCAAAGACAACCTCCCTTCGATTCCATGCTCGCGAGTAAAACTTTTAATAACGTTCTCGTGGAACCAAATTTATACCTCTTACCTTGTAAAAATATTTAGTAAATTTGTTACAAAAAAGTTAATGCAAGTTAATCCAGCATTCAGACTATCTCGATAAGATTAGTTTAAAATCATTACCCTTTACTAGCCACTAAGCATCTAAACTTCACTATATATAAGGGGTTCCAAAAAACCTTAGCCCCCCCCCATTTGCAGCTTACATGTTTACTTATATCAAAATAGTTTTTAGTGATTATAAAAATATATAAAATTCTTTATTTATTGCAGGTATTAAAATTACTCTAGCTGATAAAGTGATAATATAATGGCTTCTCAATTAATTGGTGATTCGGAGAGGCAACGTGTGATAGATCGCATACGAGCAATAACATTTCGGGAAGCTCGTGATGCTGGAGCCACCTTTATAACACGTTCATGGGTTGCCAAAAAGTTGCTAAGAAGTGAGGACTTCGTCAAAAGAAATTGGAATAAAACTTTGGATACAACCAAATCTGGGCGCCCAAATTTGCCACTCTCTCAGGAAACAGAGGACATCATTGAAAGCGGTACGCGTAAGAGGAAAAATAGCTGTGCTAAACTTTCTAGAGAGATCGAAGTGTTGAGAGGAAAGATCGTTAGTGGTGAGATCATTCGACTGTACCGTCATAGGCAAGGTTTAAAGCCTTGGCATGAACTTCCAAAGCCAAGAAAAACTCAACTTAACATCAATGACAGAATGTGGTTTGCCCATTATCTTGAAGATTGGGATGTGGATGATTTCATGCATTTAGCTGTCTCCGATGAATTTTTTGTTTACGTAACACGTCGGCCTAACTACCAAAATGATCGAGTGTGGGCCACAACACCAGATGAAATCGATGACAATGAACATTATCGCGAATTATTAAAAAGTCCAGACTGTGTTGGTGTGTTTGTTTTGTTCACTGCAAAGAAGCTCATGTGGGTGCTGAAGCCAAATGGTCAGAGTTGGGATGGACAGTACAGTATTTTCGTGATATTATTCTATCCCAGCATGTCATTCCTTTTCTAAGAAACCCAAACAATGTTATGGATGTCGATCAGGTCACACTTCCGCACGATAAGGCCCCCTGCTTTAAGGCATTAGCCACTCAACAGTTGTTGCGGAACTATGAGATCGATTTCTTTGGAAATGAAGAATGGCCAGGAAATTCTCCTGACCTGAACGTCTGTGAACACATTGGATCAGTTATAAAGACAAGGTTGAATGTCTCTTGTTTCAAGAACCTGCAGCAAATCGATTTTCGAAGGATACAATGACGCAACAAACACATTGAAACTGTTTTAGCAAATTTGCGTAACGATCAAGATCTATTCACGTCACTTTTGGCAAGCTACCCAAAGCGAATTCAGCTGTCTTGGAAGCCAATGGCGGGAACACCAAGTTTTAATTATTTCTCATTAAATGCAAGATTAAATTCTCTTTTGTAAGGTATGTTTAGTTTTACTGTACCTCTAATGGTTTACGCCATGGGCGGGGGGGCTAAGGTTTATTGGAGTCCCGTATATATATATATTAGGCATGTACCGATATATCTGTATCGGTGATATCAGTAGATTTTTATCCACATCGGTATCGGCCGATATTTCAAAAGTAGGATTTTTCCAAAATTATGAATAAAAGACTATTTAGAGGATGAAATTTCCAATATTTTATTGTCTTATCACTTCAAATAACTCGTTATTTTTTCACAAGGGTTAAGTTCTCATGTAAAAACAACAGCTGCTCTGTATGTTCAGGAGAGAGCCGATTTCTAGCAGCACTGGCAATGTTTACGAGTGTAAATCCTTTGAGAAATAGGTATAAAGCCTAGAAAACCAAAAAACTATCTTACAGTCATAGCTCACAATATTAACCCAGCTAGCTGGTTAAAAACACATTTACTAAGCCCAACATAGGCCCACAGTCCAATTGTATAACAAACAAAACTATGACATCCAATGCAGTGTTGCCATCTTTAATGAAAACGATTATTGCTTTGTTGCCAAATTTTCAACACAGAAAATAATTCATGAATATGTTACAAAAATATGACAAACAAATAAACCCTAGCTGGATATCGGTATCGGTTATCCGCCGATACTGTTTTTAATTATCGGTATCGGTATCGGCCGATACTGTTTTTAAATATCGGTATCGGTTATCGGCCGATACTGTTTTTAATTATCGGTATCGGTAATCGGCTAAAAAGCGATATCGGTACATCCCTAATATATATAGTTGCAATCAAAATTTATTTGTACTCCATGGGGGAATAATGAAAAAGTACAATGGTTGGGATACGAAAGACAACCATTTTTTTCCTGCCATTTAATAATGACAAGCAGAACACGGTTGAATCATATGCACAGCAACTGCATGCAATTTACGAAGGAAAATTTGCCTTATAGTTTTATAAATAAATAAATAAGAGTTTCAAAATTATTCGTACGCCTAAATTTATTGTCGTGGTCAACTTCAAGCCCGTTACACGTTATAAGTTTGCGGAATGCTCCAGAAATAGTATAGTTTATAGTTGTCAAATGTGTAGTTCACATTGAAAAAGAATATTCTAGAATGGAAAGACTTGAGTATATAATGCTAAGCCAATTTAAATTTTGAGTTAGTTTCGTAAATCATGATGGAGGAGGAGTTATCGGGAGATCTTTGTTAAAAAAAAAAAAAAAGACTTCGCTTGAGCAAAGACGGCAAAGGCTACAAAGACATTGGAAAATGTTTCAGCATTCCAGTGTCGACTACAGCTATCATTTGTAGAAAAATGAAAACGCTTGAAAATGCCTAGTACGGTTACTACATTGCCAGAGCGAGGAAGAAAGAAAGTCTTTTCCGTAAAAGCAGTTCATAAATTGGTCCGTGAAGTGAAGGAAAATCCAAGAACGAGTGGGTATGAAGAGTGGAGATAAGAGTGGGTATAAGGTTTAATTGCTACAGATCGGCGAAAAAGATGGGATGCATTCAAGACTCCCCAAGAGAGAAAACAAAACCATTTTCTTAAGAAAAAAAACATCGAATGAAGCGTCTAAAGTACGTGAGAACTCACCTTCAGGATACGCAACGTCAGTGGGGCACAAATACTGTAACTAATGATACGAAAATGGAGCTGCTTGGGTAGGGCACGCACAACAATGCTTTTAGGTATATTAAAAAAAAAAAATTAACAAAGCATTAAACAACATCTAATCAGTTCAGTGCGTTGATTTAACTATCATGAAAGATCTTCATCTACTGTAAACTACTTTCAGTAGACTTTCACAATAAGCTTAGTAGACCTACTTTTCTACGCACGCCCTATACGAGACCTAACCTTTGGATGTTTCAGGAGTGGAGACTGAAACAAGGCAGGAATGAACGTTTCTAGAAACTTTCTGATACCGAATCAGAAGCGATGCTGCAAAAGCCACAGGGTAAAACCCATAAAATTAAAGCCACAGGGTAAAACCCATATAATTAAAAAAAAAAAAAAAAAAGGGGTAAAACCCAAATAATTATTGGCATTAGCTTCATAAAGCTTCAGCAAATGGTTATTATATTTAATCAAGGATATTATAAACTTATAATTTGTGGAAAAATATATAAAAGAAAAGGTAAAAATAATAGCAATATTACAACCAAAATAAAGGCCAATATATATATATATATGAAAATTATTTCACGAACACGTGAAAAATATTTATGATGAATAAAACCACGAAGGAAAGGAAACACAGTGGTGCTCAAGCGCTTTCGTCTAATGACATCCTCAGGAACACTGAAGTAAATAAAGAGTTCAAGACTATATACCGGTTACAAAAAAAAATAAAATATATATATATATATATATATATAGAAATAAAAATTGTGGGAGGAGCATACAAATTTGTAAGGAAAACTACCAATTTTAGCACTTTGCCCGAATTCAACACAAGATCAAATGGATTGTTTACAACCAATTTTATAGATAATGCCTGAATGAAATATAGGTCACAAAAAAATAATAAATAAAAAAAAAAATAAATTGAAAAATAAAAATTGTAAGAGGAGCATACAAATTTATAAGGAAAATTATCAAAGTTTTTGCACTCTGCCCTTCTTGTCTAAATCTGTTCTGAACGAATTCAAAACAACGGGATCGAGTTGAGAGAGACCTTTGCTCGTGTTAAAGTTATTTACAAGTTGGATAATAGCAGACTCAAGAATATTTCTATTAACAATGTTGCCAGGGTGAAACAAAACTGAAGCATTATTCCAATCAATACAATGGGATAACTCTGACAAACCAATTTTATAGATAATGCCTGAATTATTGGTAGGGCTATTTTTTGCTATGATATTTTTCATAATATTGTTATATGAAAATACTACATTAATATCCAAAAGTTTAAGTACATTAGCAATGCCTAAAAAGCCCGGGAAAAATGGAAGTACTAAAATATTATTTGACAAAGTACGAGTGCTATTATTCACACGATGGAAGGTTCATTTTGCCTTGTTAAGACACGATTCCATAAACTCAGGTGGGTAGCACACTAGCACAGATCAATTCCAATACCGTTGATTTTTTCCAATTCGGCATCGATGTATTCCGGACTGGCGATCCTAAGAGCGCGGAGAAACATTGAAGAAAATATGGCCTTCTTAATAGGGGTCTCATTTCCAGAGTAAAAGTGTACGTAGGACAAATTGTTTGTTTTTTTCCGATAGATACTAAACTTAAAACCTGGGCTTTCCTTATGTACACGCACATCCAAAAACTGAATTGAGTTGTCTTGTTCCACTTCTAAAGTAAACTTAATGGAGGAGACTTGATCATTTAACTGAAGGAGGAAGTCAATCCAGGTCGCGATTCATGGGCCAGATAAATAAAATGTCGTCGACGTACCGCAACCATGGGATGCCAGCCCCAAGGACTCTCGGAATGTAAGTAATTTCGAAAAACTCCATATAAATATTGGAGAGCACGGGCGACAAGGGGTTGCCTATGGCCATTCCAAAAACTTGTTGATAATACTCGCTATTGAAAGTAAATTTAGTGTCTTTGATGCAAAGCTTAATAAGTTCCAAAACGATGCGTGCAGGTAGTGGCAGGTCGTACTTGTGTAGTTCTCGGAGAGAGTCAAGCATATCGTCAATCGGCACTTTTGTAAACAATGAACAAGCGTCAAAAATGATCAATCTATCGTTGGTTTCAGTGCGTACATTATTCAATTTTTCAGCAAGATCCATGGAATTTTTTTACATGTGAATCAGAGATAGTCCCGAGAATCGGGGACAAGACTTTGACAAGCCATTTGGAGTTTATAGGTAATAGAGCCCCCCCGCAAGGGGGTTCTAAGCTCGTGCTCTTGAGTGCTCTTTGGTACGTGCGCCCTCCCGGTCCTAGCATCCAAGGATAATGGGGGCTCGACCTTGCAATCCTTGGTCTTTTTCTACTTCGACTGTCCCCTCCACCCTTTCTTTTTCCTCTGTCTTTCCGCCGATATATGCCCTTTTAAATAGAGGCGAATCGGTTCTTCCCGAACTTAAAAAAAAAAAAAAATAATAATAGGGCGCATAGGGTTGCCAGGTTTGTGGGTTTTAATAAGACCGTAAAGGTAGGGCAGAGAAGGTGAAGTGGACATGAAAAGAGGAATTAAGTCCTTATGATCTTTCAGAATGCGTTTCAAGCCACTATTGAATGATTTGATGACGTCATCCTGCAGGTTCTTCCTAAGTTTTCTGTATGTGGCGGGGTCTTGGAACAGCTCGTTAATCTTTCTAATGTAGTCCTCTTTGTCCATAACAACTATGGTGTTAACTTTGTCTGCTTTAGTAATATGGAGCTCACCATCTTTTTTAATTGAGAGGCTATTGCGAAAACGTTTAGGAAAGTTCATCATAAATATTTTTCACGTTACTTTCGTGAAATAATTTTCATAATGAACACCACGCGTTGCTTCGGCTTGCTGTTCCCTCTGTCTCCGTTTTCTTCTACATGAATGAAGGGGCATGCAATTCGTACCTGACGAAAGTTTCTAACCGTCTTGAGCAGGTCCTTCCCAAGTCCCTCCTTCCGATTCGCCTCAGACAAATTGACGACCATCCGTTCAACAACTTCGGCAGATTAATTTTAAAGAAACATATTGAAGCCACCAGACAAAATGAGTGGTCCGCCTTCAAAGATTTACGCATTGCAAAACGTAATTTTGTGACCGTTATTCCCCAACCGTGGATCCAACCTTTGTTTGGTGAAATTTACGAGTTGCGTCGGAGAACTACTTCACTTCGTAACATTTTGGATCGCAAAATTAAAAGTCTCATTCGAAATAGTCAGTGGAGTAAAAAAAAGCAAGCTCAAAATGTGTTTTGAACCTTTTTGAAAAACATTAGTGACGATGCAAAAATTGCCCTTGGATTTGGTATGTCTTTTTATTCTTAAAAAAAAAAACCTTCCGCTTTACAAATTTGAAAAACTGTGTAATCTTCAAGTCTTTGGTTAACATAGTTAAAGGCCGTCTCTCTAGTGCTGCGAATAGTGCTTACGAAGAAGATAACTTTCCTAAACGTTTTCGCAATAGCCTCTCACAATTAAATGATGGTGAGCTCCATATTACTAAAGCAGACAAGGCTACCACCATAGTTATGGACAAAGTGGACTACATTAGAAAGATGAACGAGCTGCTCCAGGACCCCGCCACATACAGAAAACTTAGGAAGAACCTGCAGGATGTCATCAAATCATTCAATAGTGGCTTGAAACGCATTCTGAAAGATCATAAGGACTTAATTCCGCTTTTCATGTCCACTTCACCTCTTCCCTTCCTTTACGGTCATTAGCTCGGTGGGCTCTATTACCTATAAACTCTCCAAATGGCTTGTCAAAGTCTTGTCCCCCATTCTCGGGACTATCTCCGATTCACATGTAAAAAAATCCATGGATCTTACTGAAAAAAAATGAATAATATACGTACTGAAACCAACGATAGATTGATCAGTTTTGACGTTTGTTCATTGTTTACAAGTGCCGATATGCTCGACTTACTCTCCCGAGAACTACACGAGTACGACCTGCCACTACCTGCAGGCATCGTTTTGGAACTTATTAAGCTTTGCATCAGACACTAAATTCACTTTCAATAGCGAGTATTATCAACAGGTTTTTGGAATGGCCATGGGCAACCCCTTGTCGCCCGTGCTCTCCAATATTTATATGGAGTTTTTCGAAATTACTTACATTCCGAGAATCCTGAGGGCTGGCATCCCATGGCTGCGGTACGTCGACGATATTTTATGTATCTGGCCCATGAATCGTGACCTGGATGACTTCCTCCTTCAGTTAAATGATCAAGTCTCCTCCATTAAGTTTACTTTAGAAGTGGAACAAGACAACTCAATCCCGTTTTGGATGTGCGTGTACATAAGGAAAGCCCAGGTTTTAAGTTTAGTATCTATCGGAAAAAAACAATTTATCCTATGTACACTTTTACTCTGGACATGACACCCCCATTAAGAAGGCCATATTTTCTTCAATGTTTCTCCGCGCTCTTAGGATCGCCAGTCCGGAATACATCGATGCCGAATTGGAAAAAATCAACGGTATTGGAATTGATCTGTGCTACCCACCTGAGTTTATGGAATCTTGTCTTAACAAGGCAAAACGAACCTTCTATCGTGTGAATAATAACACTCGCACTTTGTCAAATAATATTTCAGTACTTCCATTTTTCCCGGGCTTTTTAGGCATTGCTAATGTACTTAAACTTTTAGATATTAATTTAGTATTTTCATATAACAATATTGTGAAAAATATCATAGTAAAAAATTGCCCTACCAATAATTCAGGCATTGTTTACAACCAATTTTATAGATAATGTGATTTCTTTTACATTGGTCAGACAGGAAAGGATTTGCACACGCGTGTAAAACAGCATCAATATTCCGTTAAAATGGGACAGTCGTCCAATGCCCTTTTTGTCCATTTGTCAGTTATCCCATTGTATTGATTGGAATAATGCTTCAGTTTTGTTTCATTCTAGCAACATTGTTAATAGAAATATTCTTCAGTTTGCTCTTATCCAACTTACAAATAACTAACATGAGCAAAGGTCTTTTTCAACTCGATCCCGTTGCTTTGAATTCATTCAGAACGGATTTAGACAAGAGGAGCAGTGCTAAAACTTTGGTAATTTTCCCTTATAAATTTGTATGCTCCTCTTACAATTTTTTTTTTTTGTGACCTATATTATCATGCAGGCATTATCTATAAAATTGGTTGTAAACAATCCATTTGAGCTTGTGTTGAATTAGGGCAAAGTGCTAAAATTGGTAGTTTTCCTTACAAATTTGTATGCTCCTCCCAAAATTTTTATTTCTAATAATATATATATATATTATATATATACACTTTTTTTGTAACCTGTATATAGTCTTGACTCTCTATTTACTTCAGTGTTCCTGAGGATGTCATTAGACGAAAGCGCTTGAACACCACTCTGTTCCTTTCCTTCGTAGTTTCAACAGTACCCTTAGAAAAACTTATTTTACGTTAAATTTACAACAGTAATACATTGGCTAATATGGAAGTGCGTTACACTCGTGAGGAAAAGGCTTCCAGAGGCCTTTTCCTCAGGAGTGTAACTGGCTTACATATTAGCCATTGCATGTTATTCTACCTGCAACAAAAAAAAAAAAAAGTCCCAAAACAAGACCAATTTGAACAGATTTGTTTTAGTTATGTATAATTTTTGTAAATTTAATTTAAAATAAATTTTCCTATAAAACTGGACTTATGGGACATCCTGTATATATTTTGCAGGATGTCGGAGAAAGGTTTAAAATTAAATAAATATTCATATCTCTTGAATAAACTGACTTTAGCATAAACACTTTATGACAAGTTTATAAAAATTATACATTTAAATTTAATTAATTATTATTAATTATACATTTAAGTTAATTATTTAATACGAATTGTTTAAGATCTTGTCTAACTCGTCTTTCAACATATCTATCAGGGTGTCTACTAGGTCATACGATCATAAAAAGTAAAAGAAAAGTAAAAAAAAAAGTAAAAAAAGTTTAAAAAAGTAAAAAAAAAGTCAAAATTTACTGTTGGGTCATAAATTTTTTTTTTGTTACTATTGTACACTGGTACTTGTGCAATGACAAAAATAATAAAATAAAAAATATGATGGAATATTAATAAATAAATGTATACTAACATTTTTTATTATTTGTCCACAAACGTCAATTGTCTGTCATCAAGTCATAAAAAAGTCAAACACACTATAGCAAATCATAAAAAGTTATAATTTTTCAGGTTATAAGATTTGTAGACACCCGGTCTATGGTTAAGTACTGTTTACTACTTTAGGTGGCAATTATTTCATGTTTGCTTTTTGTGTATGTGGTTACCTCAAATATTTGTTCTATATGAAGCCCTTCTAGGAAGAAGTGGCTAAGCAACAAAATTTTAAAAAAAACCAGAAAAATGCAGTTAAAAGTTGTACCAATTTGAAAGTGACATAACTTTTGAAGACATTTCAATGAAATATGTCTTAAACATACAAGTACAAGAATATGTCTTAAACATATTGTAATAATTAATTAATTAATTAATTAATTCATCTTAAAATGTAATGATGATATTGTTTGATATCCTTTATCTAAGGTCATATGACGAAGGGAACCTACATCTTTACATAGGGTCTGAACTGGATCTGCTACATAATCTGGACACAAAGGATGGTCTCCCATCCAACTACTCTCCAGACCCAATGTCGTTTACCGAGCCGCTGATCGACGGGAAGCGGTGTTACGATACTGACCATGATACAGCCCAATTAAACCTAAATATACAGGGTGATCCATTTGGGTATGGATAAAATAAAATTGATGTGAAATGGAAACAGTAACACTGTATAGTTTAATATTTAGCAAACAATGCCCACAAAGATGATAGACTGCGACAAACCTAATTAGTCTTCAACACGACCCCCTTTTTCAGACATGACAGAGGTCATAATGAGAGGCTAATTCTTACGACCACCTGCGTGTGGTTTAGTGATAGACCCCGTTTCTTCAAATGTGCGGTACCACTGCACTGTGGAGTCATATTTAGGAGCTTTTCAAATACCATACACACGGCAAAACTCATGCTGTATGGCCCCTGACCACTGTCACACACTCAAACTTAGCAAACCAAATGACACACTTTGCACATTGCTGTGCATTCACCAGCATCTTCAAAACTGGCATATGTCTCATAAATCTGACAACAGATGGCACAGCCTATTACAAACTCCCACATTTTATGACCATACATGCAAAAGATGAGTGCTGTATCACTTCTCGGTAGATTCTCACAGCATTTTTATTTTATTCAATACCCAAATGGATCACCCTGTATAATTATTATAAAGCATTTGTGCTCAAGTCAATGGTTAAAAGATATGAATTTTTATTTTATTTCAGACCTTTCTCTGACACTGTGTGTGTCTGTCTGGTCTGTGTGTGTGTGTGTGTGTAAATAAAAATGATGCATTTAGGATAGACATAAAACAAAACGCTTATCAAAGACGAGTGACCAAAAAAAAAATAAAATAAATAAAAAAAAAATAAAAAAATAAATAATAATAATAATGGATACAGGATGGTTACAGTTTGATAAAAATAAAATTTATGTATGCTTCACAAACTTCACATCCAACTCGCCACTAAATTTCTGACAAGTCAAACACAAGGAGACATTTACAAGTTCTTCTGAAAATTGCTTCAACATCATTTTCAGACTTCTCTACAATACTTGAGAAAAACGTTCCATCACACAAACAATGGGTCAAGATACACTAAGTCTTTATTGATATTTCTCCCAATTAATTACAAGGTTGTTCACAAGTTCTTGATGTGTAAAATTGATAAGGAAGGTCACAGGAGGCAAAGACACCCTACTTCAATTGCTTCCAGAGTTTCTGTAGTCTAATAAATCAATCACCTCCCACTAATCAAGTTCAATGGATAGAGACAATTATGTTTCAACTGTAGTCAAAGTGGTAATATTTAGTGCAACTTTTTAAAATTTAGTTAAGAGCACTAAAAGAAGTAAATTAACATGCAGAGGTGTGTGTGCTTAATATACCTTTAACTTCTTCGACTTTTTGCCCAAGAGCCGCTACATCATCATCCTCCTCCTCCTCTTCTTCTTCTTCCTCCTCTTCAGATGATTCTTCTTCCTCCTCCTCCTCTTCAGGAGGAACTGTCTCTCCCTCATCATTCTCTATAAAAAGGCATTCATTAAATAATAGTTTGAATAACCAATGTTACTCTTGTGTGTAATTTAGCTTATTTGATACTACTAAATTATTCCAGGTAAAATACAACCCATTCTTAAGGTTTATTGGTGTACCAATTAATCAACATTGGCGGAATTGGCCAAATTTAGCCGATTTTCTCACCGATTCTTTGAAATTTTAAAATGTTCACTACAAAACAAAATCTACATTTATAGAAAATTGAACAGACAAATGACACTATAATAATTTATACCCATTTCAAAGTGTAATTATATAAAAATATTTTGCATTCAAGAAAAAGGGAAAGCTTAATTTATAACTTAAGTTCCCCATAAATTTACATTGTCCCTAACTAGCTAATATATTAAGTTGGTTTAATATATAAATTATGGAGTATATACATATTATGTTGACTATTTTAAATATTTTAATAATTTTATAAACCTAAATTACTGTATATATCCATTTTTTTTTTTAAAATTCAAATTGGGCACCAAGGACTTGAAATTTTAATGAAAAATTTTGTTGTTGTTTACATTGTTCAAGAATGAAAATAGCTTCAACATAAGGAAAAACAATTACTTTAAATATTGGTATTCAATTTATGAAACTAAAATTAAATTATTTTATCATTTTACTGAGTAATAAAACTTTTTCACATTATTTTAACTATGGTATATGAGTAACAAATTCTTGTGCTGTATATTGTGGAGTGAGTGAAGGAAAAGCATTTAAACAAATCTGAAATGTAAAAATATGAAAATTGAAAGTTTTCATATTAGATTAGTAAAATTTATGGAGAGAAATGATTTTTTAAAATATAGACAAAGAATCAGCATCGGTATCGGCTAAATTTTGGAATCGCTACATCACTATATAAAGTTAAATACCAACATGACTTACTGGCAACTTGAATCCTACTAACTTAGTGTACAGTAAAGAAATTCTTAAACAGAATAACTGACAAAAGAAGACATCTAGGCTAAGCTTGTCTTGTGTGATTTAAAACTCATACTAAATATTACGATAGTATTATAAGAATTACCTTAAAGTACGTAATATATAAATAATCATAATCACATCCTATGGATCGGGTCTTAGGCTTCTCACACAGGGTATTGTACATATACTGACTTGTACTTTTTCTTTAGAAGTGTCTATTAGTTTTACTGTGCACTGAATTTATATAATTCTTTATAGACAATAGGCTTATAAGAAGCCCAAATTTAGACATTTATTCCATGATTATTGGCTTATTTTGTTGATTTATATATAATGAAGACAAACTTTGAAAAATAAAACAGTATCTACTCTGCTGCTACTAGATGACATTTAAATTAACACCAAGTAGCTAACTCTATTTGGAGTATGTTAAGTTAGTGGAATATTTTGAAGTTTGGTAGTAGGAGAAAAAGTTGAATGCTAAAAAATTACTATTATTAAAGAATCAATTATTTGTAGAGTTAATTATGAAGTAACGTGTTTTAGAACCATCCTAAGCTATTGCAAAATTTTTTAATTTTAGTAATTGTGAGAAGTAATTCAGAAACAAATATGCATCAACTGAATTTATTTAATTTTGAAATATCAAATGACTTGCATGAATAGTAGTGCTGAATTAGTTTCAGTACAGACTAACAAGAAACAATGTACAAGAAGTCGTAATACACTCTCCCCAAAGTATTTTGCAGTTGCAGTTTTGCAGCTTGACAGACACAATGGAGTTGGCTGATTTTACTATGGAAATGAAGACTCAACATCAATATTTAAGAGGTTCCATTGTTTGAATTTCATCTTTAATCCTTTGTGAATTTTATGTTGACTCTGGAATTGTACCCATTTCTAGGTACGTATCAAGTTTGAGATTCCGACTTGTAAAGAATGCATACAGACTTCAACTTCTTTTAATTTGGGGTTTCATTTCAGATTTTAGATTTTTAACATTTTATTTAAACTTTTGCCTGTGAACTGAAATTGTTATTCTTATTGAACTCTTAATTTGTTTTCTGAAAACTGAAATGAGGACTATCATCATACTGTGAATTTGGCCTGCCTGAGAACCAATCTTCTGCTTCAAATTTTTGTTTTAAGGAAATCATACACACACACACACACATTATATATATTTATTTATATATATATATATGTGTGTCTGTGGTGTAGTGGTTGGCATCAGTGATTATGAATCCACTGGCCCTGGGTTCAATTCCTGCTGAGGGCAGATGGCATTCAGCTCACCCAGCTGTTCATCCTTCTATACCCTTTCTATATGGTAAATAAATATTGGTTGGTAGATAAGTGAGTATCCTGGGTAGCCTAATGGTTAAGACACTGGACTGCTGATCAGGAGTTCACTAGATTGAGTCCAGGCAAGACTTTATAATTTCTTGTGGTTGTGGTTCACATTCCACATTTAGCTGTGTGTCCAAGGTGGGGCAACAAGCCCTGAACAATTCAGGAAGCAAAACTATTTTTCTTTTTATAGCACACATACACACCCATACATGCGTGTACAGGGTGTCCACAAAATCCTGTTCATTTTAAAACTTTATTAAACAAAACCGAGAGAGATAGAATGACGCAGTTTTTTGCATTTTGTTGCTTAACTAATGACGTTTTTTTCTTGATTTACACATTGTAATCCGAGTGTCAAGTTACCATTGATAGAAACTTGAATGAAAATGGCGACTACATAGGAGAAATCTCAATGTGTAATCTAGTTTGCCAAGTCAAAATCAGTGACAACTGTTCAACGGAATTACCACCATCAATATGGTAAGGATCCTCCCTCCAAACCCAGCATTAGGTGGTGGTTTTGCAAGTTTCGGGAGACAGGAAGTATGACTGACTCACCAAGACTCATCCAAGAGACATTCCAATGCAGCCCTAGAACATCTATTCATCATGCCTCAAGTGAACTGCGGCTACCAAGATCAATGGGGTACACAAAGTTATACACGAGAGATTGCATCTTTATGCATATAAAGTGCAAATAGGTCAAGCTTTACAAACCAGATTACGCATTGAGCTTTCTCCTATGTAGTCGCCATTTTTGTTCAAGCTTCTATCAATGGTAACTTGACACTCGGATTACAATGTGTAAATCAAGAAAACAACTTCATTAGTTAAGCAAAAAACTGCATTATTCTATTTCTTTTGGTTTCGTTATAATAAAATTTTAAAACTGGAACAGGACTTTGTGGACACCCTGTATACATATAGTAAATGGATTCTTAAATTTTATATTATTAAAATGAAACCAACACTTGAGCTTCAGACTGAAAATACATACTCTAATTCCACACACAAAATAAGTTAACACACTAACCTTAGGATCAATTATTATCTTTCATGACAAGGTTGGGAGTATATATTTAATGGTACATCACTCCGTACCTTTCCCAAACATCCTCATTTCTCATAAAGGCAATTCATTTTACACCATGCAATACTTCTTGAATTATTCATCTCAAGTGCTCTCCCTTTTGACACTGAACTATAATGCTAAACATGCGTGTCACATTCATACGCAAGTGTTGGCACTTCTAAATTTTCTTCATTCACACACAATATTATGAGCTGACTCACTCTCTTAACAAGACTCTTACTTTTATTTCCACTCACTTTCAATACTCTTTCACACATGCATCAAGAAAACTTATCACTAACTGCTCTCCTTAATTCATTTTCCGATTCACCCAGAAGCACCATGTCATCAGTATATGTCTGATACAACAGCTGCCATGCATTCTCTTCCAAATCCAGGTTTACTACCTCTCTAGCACTCTCACTTCTTTCATTTCAAGAATTACCCATATATACATTAAACAACCACGGAGCCATCACATAACTCTTGTCATACTCCATTTATACCAAACCAGTCACTGAATTCACTCCTAATTCCCTTTGTAAAAATTTGAGAAATTTGTTACCAGTTATGAATGTCAAATTGACTTTAAAATTTCTTCAATGCTTCATTGACCCATTAGTGTCCATTGGTAGAATTTCCTACCAACAAAATTGTCAACAATATCTTTGGTACGAGTCATTGATGTTACGCAATCTAAAAGATGGCATCATATCAATGACTCGTACTAAAGATGACATGAATACGAGAAAAAGTTATTCAATAATGAGGAGCAATTTTGTTGGTAGGAAATTCTACCATTGAGCACTAATGAGTTAATGTATAGTACAATCCAACTTATAACAATTTATAATTCTCTTTATAAAGAATTAAAAGATCTTTTTACAAATGATTTGTTGCTTGGTTGTTTTTATGTACAGTCTTTTGAACAAATTAAACGTTAAAATTTTTGTTTCTTTAACCTTGCAATTTTAAATTAGGTTAATTTAGACCCTCCTAGGAAGAAGCACTTGGCTAAATAACAAAAGTAAAAAAATGCCAAAAAATGCATTTAAAGTTGTACCAATTTGGAAAGTGACGTAATTTTTTAAGATATTTTGAGTTGAAATATGTTCAAAAGTTACAACATTTCAAATTAGTCCAATTAATGTTTATTAATCAATAGAAAAGGACAAAGTATGACAAACTGCTAAGCTCCCCTACTTTCCATCTGTTCCCGCAACAATGGCTATTATTATTAGCACAAGAATCGAAAAATGTTTCTAATTAAATGCTGAATGTGGTACGGTAGCATCTCATTTCCTAAAAATATCTTCACTTATTATTATTTAGCTCTTAAAAGAAAAATATTTTACTTTCAAGTTATGATCTAGGATGAACCATAACTTACACCTCAAATCTATATTTCAAGAAAATAGGCAGTGGTGGGCACCATTAACCAAAAAGTTAACTTCAATAATGATAATCCGTTAACCCCAATTTTTAACTCTGATAACGATAATTCTATAATTTTACTACAAAATTAACGGAAGTTAACGATAATCCATTAACGATAACTATTTCTTTACTAACATTTTTAAAAAAATCAAGGAAAAAAGCTTTAAAACCCATAGGAAATGTTTATTTATGCAAAATCTAACAATAAATAGGTATTTAACAATTTTTATCAAGTTTTGCAACTTTTTTGCTTAATAACTTTTTTTTTTATTTTTAATAAAAAATGTACTGATTACATGTTTTGAAACCCTTGTAACCACTAACCATTAACTAAATTTTAATTTACCAGAGAATTATTATGGCGGGAACTGAAAGGTAAAATTAAATTTTAGGCACATTTATTAAAGACTGACACAATGTGCTGGTTGCCCTTCAGAAAGACCAACTTCTCAAAGTTAGGCCCAACTGCCAGTCTTGACCTCTTGGGCCTCAGGATATCCTTGCCGAGAGAGAAGAGCCGTTCCACTGCAGCAGAGGACGGAATTGGCAGACTGAAGTTATGGTGGTTTGAATTCATTCGCGGAGCGGTGATCTTGCGTGAATGACTCCTCGCAGTTAACGTGTTAACGGACTTTAACAGACTAAATATCGAGTTATCGGAAGTTAACTGGTCCGATAACGATAAATGGAAATTAACTTCCATTAATAGTCCATTAAAAAAGTTAACTTCGTTAATTAACTGTTATCGGATTAATGCTTTAGTGCCCAACACTGAATATAGGCTAAGTCCAAAATCCAAAAACCCACAAAAAGATCTATGCAAAAGACTGTCTATAAAGAGAGAGTAATATGGTACCTAAAAGATACAACGCATTAGTAATAATTCATTTTTAGACATTTAAAAACTACGGCACTTTAAAAATTTTCTCAAATACCTTCTTGGCTATGCTCATTATCTTCAGTGGGTTCTTCCTGGTCGAGCAAAGTCCAATCCGCTAAGGACTCATGGTCACCTTCTGTTCCTGCACTGGAGTCAGACATGCTGCTTACTCCGTACGTTCTATTAAAAAGGACAAAAAAAAACCTCATAAACTCATTATTGATGGTTGCCTAAACTATTTGTACAACACTATTAAAATGAAAAATACTGCCATCTTCTCGTTATTTTTTATCAATGACAAAGTAACATTAAAGATAGCCAAGTACTTTAATAACCCTACTATAATATCAGGTCATCCATAAGTAATGGTGTTTTTTAGATCGGAATTTGAAGGACAAAAAAAAACCTCAACTGAAACTTTTTAATCCAGTATATATTTTCTAGCTGAATCAATGACACTCTGCCAATGTCCTACAAGCTTTTTAATGCCATGTTTATAAAATTCAGGCGGTTTTGAGGCAAAAAACGTACAAAGACTGGTGTACAGGTCATCTAAAGAAGTATACTGTTTCTTGTCAACATAGTTTTGCAGACTCTTGAAAAGATGATAATCTGAAGGCACAAGGTCTGGAGAATATGGAGGATGCGGAAGTTTTTCCCACCCAAACTCCTCAATTTTTGCAGAAGTGATCCGAGTGGTATGAGGATGTGCGTTGTCATGGTGGAACACGATTCCTTTCTGATTAACCAAAGAAGGTCTTTTCTTTTAGTGCAGTGTTCAATCGATCCAGTTGTTGACAGTAGACGAGCAGTGATTGTTTGGTTGTGTGGTAAGGTTTCAAAGTGTATTACACCACCTTTATCCCAGTATCCCACCAAACACTAAGCAACACCTTCTGAGGGTGAAGATTTGGTTTTGGCTGTGGTGTCGCCGGTTCTCCGGCACAAACCCACTGTTGATGGCGCTTAACATTCTGGTACAGTATCCACTTTTCATCACCAGTCACTAAACGGTGCAAAAACGGGTCTTGGAGTTCACAGGAATGTAGAGGAGCTGTGCTAATGTTTACCCGCACCCTCAGATTGTCGACCAACAATTCATGTAGCACCCATTTTCCTAACTTAGGCACTTTCCCCGAGTTGTTGCAAATGTTGATGGATGGTGGATGGGGATGAATTGAGTTTCTGGGCCAATTCTTCAACAGTTGTTGAACAGTCTTCTTCAAGTGCGGCTAACAGCAGTCACCATTCCCAAACTTTTGAAACCATCTTTGACATTTCCTTACACGCAGAATATCATTGCCATAAACTTCCTGAATGTTTCGCGTTGCTTCAGTAGCACTATTCCCTTTTTTGAACTCGTAAAGCATTATATGCCTGATATGCTCTTCTGATACCGCCATGTTTATGAGGGGTTCACATAAAGCAAAACACACATCTTCACTGGTTAAGGTCTGTAAAGTATGTAACAAAACACGATAGATCTCCTCTTAGATATAACCTTCGGAAAATTTATGCTTAAACTAGTAGGACTAGTTTAAACTTAATCTATCATAAAAAACGACATTACTTATGGGATGACCTGATAGATTAAAAGCTAAAAATATACCAGCAGTTTTCCTTGCGCAATTCTTACAGTAAATTAAAAATAGGGTCTAATGCTATTTAAGTATGGTACAGTAAATAAAACAACAGTCAGTCAGTTATAAAAACTTGAACTTGACTAAAATTACGTTACAAAGGAAACAGCTACTACGTAAAGTAGCTATATTTAAATATTCCTTATTACTGAACAGGCAATGTTGTGTCTGAAAGTTTTATAGTTATCCTACTTTATACTCACATTTGAGGTAGCTACATTGAAGTTTTCACTCAATTAGGTTAAGTAAATAAGCTAATTAGGGCCTAGTTAGTTGTGGTATGGTACTGAGTACCAGCATATTTAGGTCACACACTGAACTATTTAGAACTGTTAAGCGCAGAAATTTAAACTATTACATAACATAGGCCTAGGCAAAAAATTGAAATCCAAAGCAACCAAAATAAATGGCACACAAAAGAGGTAGATCGAACATTACAAAGAAAGCCTAGTCTCGATGTTGAAAATTTTTAAACTTAACGCTTACCCATTGTACACAATTTATTAGTTCACAAACAAAATTTGGATACTAAGGTTTTAACCCTTTGCCTGTCCCGTGCATCACGTGTGATACATGCATCACATATGATACACAGAGCGCATCATAAATAATATTTAGTGTGATACATTCTATGATCACATATTACCCACCAACTAAACCAAATAAACCTCCTATAACCAAAAGTCTGAAAACAAGCATGGACGTTTGGACCAAACTTATGAAAATGCTTTGGACAGGCAAAGGGTTAGACATTTGAATAATTGTTGCATCATTGGTCCTTATTAATTTTGGTAATATTAAACTAATAACTATACCAACCAGTTTAGTAAGTTAGGTAAAATTTATTAGAGCACAAATAGGCTAAACTTAATGGTGAAAGCTATAAAGAAAATTACAACCCAATGTGAACTCACATTAAATGCATTTTTCACAATTTTGTCGAAGCTTAAACCTATGTTTTCATACTCTGTTTAAAATAGCAGATAAATTATATAACCTATTTAGTTATATAACCATTTTTAAATGGCAAAACAACCTGAATAATAAAGATTATGCAGCCTTAAGCCAATTGGACTTTGAATAGCTTAACCCTTTACTGCCCAAACGGACAAATTTGTAACCTTTCAAATACACACATTCATAACTTAACCCTAAAAAATATTTTGGCAGTAAAGGGTTAAAACTACTTCTAAACCAGTGTAAGGATATTTCTACAGTGACGAGCCCTATTCCTCACAATCTTTTAAAAATGGGGATCAGTATGCCTTCTGCAGTAAGAGGAGTTATCCAACAGCCCAAAAACCAATGAACAACAGAAGTAGGTAGCAGCTCTAGAATGACTGATGAATTATCCTGAATGAAATGTACAAGATCTACCGCAGAATATGGATCGAGACCTACATCGGCCTATCAATGATGACACTTTAAATATGTTAGCTACTTTATGGAAGATTAAGAACTTTACTCTTCCCTCAGCTATAAAATTCTACGGATTCTATTTCATCATTTTAAATGTAAAATACTGTACATCCTAGTTCCTACAAAAGACAGAAAACCAAAACCATTCAGAATAGAGAAGTTAGTTCTAATGACTTATATTCAGCTAGATTTCTCTCACTAATCACTAATGCAGTAATTATTTTTCTTTCCCCTAGCAACAAAATTTTTTTTTTTTTTTTTGACAAAGATTTCCCTTAAAAGCATCATCCAACAGACTAGAAATTTATAAAATAAAATTTTGATTAAGCTTTTTGCTTTCTAATCTCATTAATATGGTAGATCATTGGCAGTAGATACTTCACGTCCACCAAGCCAAACAGGATAAAACAACAAAACCGAGTTAGAACAGGGGCCTATTGTTTGGTTTAAAAAAATTATGAATGAAGCATAACAGTTCTCTTATTTATATATAACAATAAGCGACAGAGCCAAAACGAAAGATAGTGTATGTATAGCAATTCTAGAGCCCTAAATCTTATTTAAAATGATGGCTAAATCAAGCTGCTGAAACTACAATTTTTCAGTTAGGACCTCCTATTTATTAAATAGGCTGGTTATACACATTAACATAGTACCTATTTGGATCGAATAAGTCTTATACTTTAATTAAGACTGGCCTTATATAAATAGGCCTACATAAGCCCCCACAACAAACCCAGATAAACTTCCTCAAAGCATAATTAAACTAGCTTAGCCTATTTTAAATTCCTACATAAACTAGAATTATTAAACGGAATACTACGATATTTTAATTTGTAGTAGCCAGACTTTGAAATGGTGTAGACTACTGATTTTATTGAAACAAAGTGCAACTCAGGTAATAACACACTAAAAAGGTTTATGTCCTACACGAGAATAGCTGATGCATTTGACATGTTGCCAAGTAGAATAAAAAAAGAAACTCTGAAATAGAATTGGATACACACAATTTTTTGGCAATTGTCATGTGTGAACTTAGTAAAAGGAATAAACACAAATGATGAGGGTATTTATATAATGTTTATACAGTTCTCTGCTTACGGATGAATGTGACATAAGGTCTATGCTGCATTTTTCAATCAGTAGTTACCGGGCAAGGTATATAACGTGTCTAGGCCTAATTTCAAACTCCATAAGAAGTGAGGTAGGCCATTTTATTAATATTTAGCCTATTTATACCAACACTTATATTGTTTATTGTAGACTATATCAGGTAGATCTAATTAAGTGTATGCAAAGGTGTTAAAAGAAAATGTCAAAATAAACATTAGTCACAGTTGTGTAATGGATCTTATCATATTACTAATGGCCAGACAACGGAATACCATAACCACATTAATCCTGCTATGACTTGGACTATTTTAATTACAACAGCAAACAGAAATCAAAGAATAATAGAATTTCATAGAAAACTTTGACTACAAGTACTTGTACCAATCTGGAATGTGTCTCGTATATTTAGGCTAATCTCTCAATTGAGTTCTTGGATTACTGTAGTTGATACAGACTCCATACAGTAACTTCAGATTAATACATTTAACCAGGTTCACTATTTTTGTGGCTATAACAAGCCTACCTAACTTTAATTTGCAACAAAAATCTATAAAATAGGCTACAATATGATGATATAACAATTTTCCACTGATATATATATATATATATATATATATATATATATATATATATATACTCTTCACTTTCAATAAATATAAGAAAAAATTTAACATTTTAAAAACATGTTCATGATGAAGGTATCTCCACCTATAATTTATCAGTTGCAGGTAAACATACATGAATGGTTTCTCATGTCTACAAACTCCAAAGATGCACATGTGCACATACACACAAAAGAAAATTGTTGGGTAAGCTCAGCTCATTATATTTTAAATTCTTAAAACAATAAAATTTCTTATTTTGGATGGTTTATACATTTTTCTTTTGTTTACAGTCTATATTTTATATTATATATTTATATAAAACCTTGGTTAAACCTTGGTTTTGCTTACATTCCTATAACACAGAGCTACAATGCTACTGCTACATTAGAAACACCATGAAAATTATATCAAATTAAAGAAAAATAAAATTTAAGGAGGACAGATACATCTGAAAGCAGCATTTAAGAAATCCATTAGCAAACACTCTGATATTGCGCATGAAAAAGTTTTTATATGATAAAAATTGAGGAAAACAAATTATTATTGATTGACCAATAAGGAGATTATCGTTACTGCATGGGTGGTGTTGACAAACAACTAGCTGCGAAAGAAAACAAAATTTTGCCAGGAAAAAAGCAAGAACAAAAACACACTATGAGAGAGAAGAGAGAGAAGCAACGAGAAAAGGCAACACCCATCTTGTTTTCCATGAGCTCTGATGAAGCCCCCCCCCCCCCCTGAATATTCTACTGACTGCCAACAATGAAAGCATGAAGGACAAGAACTTGAGCTAAAATTACCACAACTGATTTACGTGATACTCTAGACAGAACATAGAAAAATGAGAGAGCTACTTTTATAATCACAAAAACTGTTCAGGCTATGGACTATAATGTTCAAGTTATCATTGTCATAGGGCACTATTAGGTGAGCTAGAACTTGCAACAGTATTGCAGAAACAACAAAAGTTACACTTTTCAGCCAAAAGTTTCTCTTGTACTACACACTGGGATGGAAAATTACTGCCTGAGATTACAGAAAAATATCAAAGTTGACAGGCTACCAGACATGGAGTAATAGTAATAGACTATTACAGGATTTTTCAAGTAATAGATCATAATTTTTTGGCTGTAATAGTAATAGAAGGCAAGGTAATAGATAATAGTCTATTACTTTTCTATTACAGTGGCACTTCATTAACTCTGGGTTGTCAAAAATTTTCTCATAGTTGCTGTTGTCATTCAACCATTTTCTTTGACAAGGGAATAACAAAAACCAACCATATCATGCTTGTTTATTATGCACTAAAAACCTTGCATACCTGTATAATGTTTCATTATTACACAAGATAATAATATTACTGCAAAATGTATATTAAATAATAATATACTGATGAATATGCATCAAAAAATACTGAAATACTGTATCTGGCAACCATACCTCCGCCAACTGTGGCTGTGTTGATTGTGTATAGTTCACGCCTGACCAACTGCCAGGGTCCAAGAATTTTTTTTTTAATTTGTATTTGGTATTTTAGAACCACAATGTCAGTCTGGTATCACTATAAGGAAATCAAGGATGAGGGTGAAAGTAAAAGAGCTGTGCAAGCACTGTACTCTGAAATCCCATATTCTGGTAAAACATCATCAAATTTGACAACACACCTAAAGGTTGGTATTTTTCAATCTAATTTATCCATCTCAGCTGTATTTAGCATCATTGAATTCCTTTATCACTTGGTTAAAGTGATAAAAACCAAAAACCTTTTAAATATAAGGCTATTTAAAATAGCCTAAATTAAATTTCAGTTCCAAATAACTCCCTTAAAGTTGTTGTTCTTATTATGAGACAAGCCAAAAATATTGTATATTTATAAACATCATTCAATTTTCTTCAAAAAACTATAATTATTGCTTACATACAGGAATGGGAAACTGATAGATTTTTAAGTCTAGTTTTCAATTTCAGTTTCGATTTAAGTTTTTAAGTTTTTTTCAATTTTAGTTTATTTTTTGATTCGAGTTTTATATTTTTTGGTTTGATTCCATTTTTTTTTTCAGATTTCTTTAAGAATTTCTTTGTACTGGCTATTTATATTATTTTTGGGGAGTACCCTATTGACAAATTCAGATTTAATTTTATATTTGTATTTGCATTCGATTTCTGTTTTTCAAAGAGAATATGCTTTAGTAACTATCTTTATTTTTGTATTATTAAACATGTAAGCATCTATAGCCAACTGAATCAGCACGAAATACTCCCATATTTTTTATTTTTTATTTTTTTACTTATTCGCTTCAGTTCTTTCACATGAAGTTTCATTTAACAAAAAACTTTCAATTTGAAATGTTTTATTAATTCGTACACTTCTTAAATTTTAAAGCACATGACATATATAAATATATAAATAATAGATTAGAGTAACATTCCAAAGGATTAACATTTGAGTTGAAGTTTGGTCATTCCCACAGATTATCTCACTCACTTATGTAGATATAGATAGTATAGCTATTATCAAACTGAAAAATTTAATGGTCAGAAAAAACTGAGGGTGTCCTTACTAGTGATTAAACTTAGGTCAATGAAAGGAGCACAGTCATTATTGAAAATTATTTTAATATGGGATAAAATTTTTACTCCCTAATCCTTTTCTTTCATTTTTAAAACCATGGTCTCTAGTACTTTCAGATGCATTATTTTCTACATCGAATTAAAGGATAAATGGATATTTTAAATCCATACAAATGTTAAGTTGCAAAAAAAAGGAAAATAATTCATGTTATTTATATTTTTTTGCAATCCAAATGCTCCTCAACGCAAAACTTATTTTTAATCTATTCAAATTCAGATTTCAGTTTTTAATTGTTTTTCAATTTCAGTTCAAATTTCAATTTTAGTCGTCAGAATTTTTTTTCAGTTAGTGTTTTTTTTTATTTCAGTTCATAAAATAATATCAGTTTTATCAGTTTATTGATTCCAGTTCGATTCAGTTTCCCATCCCTGCTTACATATGATTGATATGAATTAGAAGCAAGTTAGAAGTGATTCAGAAGCGAGTTAAAGTTTGCTTGCTTTTCTTGTTGCAGAGGAAACACCGTAAGGTGTACCTCCAGGCCCAGCAAAAGCCAACAGCAACACCTTCTAACCAGACAACTATGGCAGAGTTCACTGTCACTGCAAAGAAGCATGGGGCCAAGGATCCCTGACAATAGAAAATCACAGATGCCCTTGTGATGTTTATTGCTGGGGATCTGCTACCTCTGACTACTGTGGAGAGTAGCAACTTCCGCACCCTGCTTGAGTTCCTGGATCCTCGCTACTCCATACCCAGCAGGAAATACTTCACATCAACTTTGTTGAGGAATGAGTCAATGGATGAGAGTTCAGCAATGAAACAACAACTACAGCAGGTCCAGTCAGTATCACTCACTATTGACCTCTGGTCCAGCCACCAGACGCATGGCATCACAGGCAGGACACTATATCCTAAACTGGACAATGCAATCAGTGATATGCTGCAACTGCTTCCATGGTTGCCACACAGCCGAAAACATCACCCACCAAGTGGATGAGACACTGGCCTGTTTTGACATCACTCAAAAGATCACCAACATCACAACTGATAATGCAACCAACATGGTGAAGGCCTTCTCACTGGTAGGATTTGAAGATATCAACCCTGAGCTTGCAGAACCAGATACAGATGACACAGAAGATGAGATTCCTGAGCCAGTAGACATCAGTCAGGACATGCAACGCTGAGCATGATCCCTGCTTTGCCCACACGTTACAACTCTTAATTAAGGATGAACTCAGCAATGTGGGATCAATCAGCAAAGTGCTAGCCAAGACAGCAAACATTGTTGCACATGTGAGGCATTCTACACATGCGTCCGACATTCTGGAAGGAGAGACCAGACTACAGGCTGCAAATGCAACACACTGGAACTCTCAGCTCATGATAGTGCGTTCTGTGCTGAAAGCACCTGCCAGTAAGCTAGAGCAGCTCAACTGTGCTCAGCTCACCAGATATGAAAAGAGCATCTTGGAAAACATATGTGAAATCCTGACACCATTTGAAAGTGCGACAAATCTGGTGCAGTGACAGAACCATGTCACAGCAAACCTTGTTATGCCATGTGTCAGAGGTTTGAAAGCCCAGCTCCAGCAGCTGTCTGGAAAGTTTGACTGCAAAGTTGTAGCATCCCTGATGTCTTCTTTTGAGAAGCGCATATGCCCTTATGAAGATAAGGAGGTCTTTCTTCTGGCTACAGCTCTAGATCCACGCTTCAAGCTTAAATGGTGTTCTGGAGCACAGTTTGAGAAGCTACAGAGTTGAGCTGATTGCCAAGGCCAGCCAGGTTCAGCAAGTTTCATCACCACCTCAACTGAGTCCAGTGAGCCCATGCCAAGAAGTCTAAGGGAAATGTGGACTTCCTGGACCTCTTCATGGAATGACAGCCTACCACCACAACCACTACCTCAATCCAGTCAGAGATACAGGACTACCTGACCAAGCCCTGCCTGGAAAGATCCAAGGACCCACTGCCATAGTGGGAAACCAATGAGTCCTCTTTTCTCAACCTTGCTCAACTGGCAAGAAGGTATTTGGCAATTCCAGCCACATTGGCCCCTGTAGAATGATTGTTCAGTATCGGAGGAAAGATCTTCAGGCCAGAGAGATGTTAGATGTCGCCTTTCAGACACAGTATTTGAACAACTGATGTTTCTGAGATGCAATGGACATACTGTAGTGTGAACAAAGCATTCAAAAAATTAACTAAATCTATTGTAAACTAAAATAAACATGTATGTGAACTAATATTATGGCAAATTTTTCCTTCAATAAAGTAAAATTTATCAAGACCTACAGTCTCTGAAATTGTAATGATTTGGTTGAAACAAATATTTGTTAACACTGCTTCTAATTGCATTTAAATAGACATAAAATCCTTTTCAAATGAATGAAGTACCCCACATACAAAAGTAATAGTAATAGATGAAAATTAAAGTAATAGTAATAGAAACCCAGTAATTAACCCCATGTCTGCAGGCTACCCATTCTTATGACTGGTGAACAAACTGAAAAGCTGCTTGGAGTTCCAAAGTTACTGAGAAGTACTGGTGAAGCAATAGTTTCCGCAATAATTAACACTACACAAGTAGAATATTGAAGATATTGGCAACGCTTTCATTTGATACAACAGCATTCAATACAGGAAAAAAGGCAGGAGCATGCGTTCCCTGATTGCAGAAACACTTCAGAAAAAATTCCTTTGGCTGCCATGTCACCATCATATGATAGAGATTGTAGCAGCAGAAGTATTCATAATATGATTTGGAAATGTTGGGGGACCTAATTTCTCCTCCTCAAAAGGTTCAGGCTCCTGGCCCACAATTGATCTTACAAATTTTGAGACTGCAGTCAATTTGTATATCATCAAAGAGAGAAAAAACAAAACTGTAACCTTCAAGGAACAAAGCAGAAAAGAGAAGTCCAGACAAACAGATCAAGGCTGCCAAAGTGGATGAGCTTTCTAAGCCTCTCAACTCATTACAAAAAATACTGAAGTTATCTTAACAAATTCAATATTGATGGCTCTTTTTGGCAAGAAGATCCAACAGCCTGGGAAGCAAATGACACCTACAAAAAAGGCAAGAAAATACCAAATACCATTAAACTTATGAATGACTGCACTGAATGAGGAGTCGCTCTAATTACAGAATACATACCTCATCACAAAAGTTGAGCAGCAGAAACAATACTTACTCCAGGTAGTCAAGGAGCACCATGCTCACTTCCTAAAACCTAAGAAGTCTTTTTTACTATCCTCTATGCAAACCAGACCACAGTGAGCAGTTGGCAGAGCTGCTCCGTGAAACTCCCACCACTGAGTGGATAATACAGGGTGTCTCAATATACATGCAACCCATGTCACTGCTAATAATTCTGCCAATATTAATGTTCTCGTTCTATTTTTTCAGATTTGAAGAGAGGAGACGATAACAACTAATAATTATCAATCAAAATGCCTTGGACAAAGGAGGAAAATTTTTTTTGCGTCACTACTTATTTGGAGACGAAATCATTCAAAACTGTGCAAGCGAAATTTCGCAGGAAGTTCAACTTCAACAATTATCCCCAGAAAAGCCAAATTTATCGTTGGGCACACAATTTCAAGCCACAGGATCAGTAAACAATCTCAACAAGAAAGCAGAAACACCCAGATCTGGCAGGAAGGTGACTGCAAGATCTCCTGACAATGTGAATGCGGTGAGAGATTCTGTCGGAAGGAGTCCGAAAAAGTCAATCCGAAGACGTTGCCAAGATCTGGGTCTTTCACATGCGTCAGTGCAAAGAATCTTGATCAAGGATCTTCAGCTGTACCCATACAGGATCCAGATCAAGCATAAACTCACACCAGCTGACATGGCAAAACGTGGTGTGATGTGCTGGTGGTTCGAGAACAAGATCGAAGAGGATCCTAACTTTCTTGATGATGTTTGGTTCAGCGACGAAGCACACTTCTTGCTCAGTGGATATGTCAATAGCAAGAACAATGTGTTCTGGGGCACACAAGCCCCAGACGAGGTGCTTCAGAGGCCCTTGCACTCTGTGCAGGGTGTTAGGGTGATTGACAACTTCACTCGTCGGCTTCAAGTGTCTGCAGCGCAACGGCGGTCATTTGGAACATGTGCTCTAATAAATGTATCCTTTGATCTAGAGACCTCAAATCTTCAGTTTTTAATTGTTATCATATCAGCTTCCAGGAAATGTAATCTTGTTTGGAGTTTATTTTCTGAGTAATAAATTATTATCATGTCAATGGGTTCCATCTATTTTGAGACACCCGGTACCTAGGCTACTAAATGTAGGGGATCTAGATGCCTGTTGCAGAGGTTAAGATAGATTTGGCAAAACAGAGACATGTTATGAGCAACCTCTAAATATTCTCCAATCTTGAAATTTAGCAGTGTATTTTTTCATTAAACTTCATAAAGTGATTGGGTAAGACTAATGAAAAACTGAAAAGAAAATTTTGGGACTAGCCTAATGTAGGGTACACTGCCCAATGGGGGGACACCACCTATCCAGTAGAGGTATAATCAGCAAAACAACTGTAAATACCTGTAATAGGTCAATGCAGTATATCTCAAATAATACCTTTATTATCATGTTATTCCCACAAATTATTGTCAATAGTATGGATTTTCTTTATATAGTATTGGGTCTCTCTCTATTGGATAGGTGTCCCCCCCCCCCCCCATTGAGCAGTCCATCCTATAGGCCTATTAATTTATATATAGTAAAACTATAGGCTATAAAAATATTACAGTAAACCCTCTTTACTTCAGCCCAATATTTTGCTTTCTTTATTTCATGGGACCCTAAATTACATCTATTGTTTTTATATCATACACTCTACTCACTATTTCACACTTCATCAGCCAATATATTGCAAAAATGATAGTTCACAGTAATTCTCAGTCCCAATCTCACGAAATAATGAGGGTCAGTAATATCCTATTTTGGCATCCCAAATTATTTAACAATTACAAAATAAATAAATAGCATCCTAAATACAAGCAATTGGAGAATGTGCACGATAATGCAGTATCCTGCGTGATACACTTCTCTATATATTAAAAATAAATATTCACATTTTTGGTAAAAGTTGCTTAAAATTAATTGAAACCTACATGAAAATTATTGACTACCAGATTAGGTTAACTGTACACCCTTGATAATTAGTTCGGTTAAGTCATGATATTTTTATTAGTTTAAACAAAAAAAAATCACAACTTAACCTAACCAATCATCAAGGGTGTACAGTTGACCTAACCAGGTATTCCAGCCATGTTTTCTTGTAAGAAATCAACAAAAATTACAGTATTCATCTAAACAACTTAACCTAACCAATCATCAAGGGTGTACAGTTGACCTAACCAGGTATTCCAGCCATGTTTTCTTGTAAGAAATCAACAAAAATTACAGTATTCATCTAAACAAAGCTAATGCTGTTAAATAATTTGGAATGTTAAATTCATTTATTTTTGGTTAGTTGAATAATTTGGGACACCAAAATAGGATATTGCCTGAGGGTCTACTGATGGTTAAAATAAAAATTTATAGCAGTCTATAAGAATAATATATATAAGGATCATAAAAGTACATAAGTAAGTACATAAGAAATTTTTATAGTGGGCACACTAGGGGCCACTTCGGCCCATCGAGGTGGCTCCACTATGTAAAAACTGCCTGTACATTGGCAACAACCAATTTTTACAAAACTAATTATCAATTTAAAATTAATTATCAATTTAAAACTAATTAATTATCAATTTAAAACTAAACTCTATATCTATTTATAGTATTAATTACTTTTCAGCCCAGAATGTTTCCCGATAATTTTGAGGGGTTCTACATTGTCTCAACAGGTACACAACATTTATCAATAACATTTCCATCACAAATGTTGGTGCTCTTCCAATACATGCTCTACCATAAAATTTACATTCCAATATGTGCTAACTAACGAAAATATCACGACCTAACCTAACCAATCATCAAGGGCGTACAATTGACCTAATGATTGGTTAGGTTAGGTCATGATATTTTTGTTAGTTAGCATATATTGGAATGTAAATTTTACGGTAGAGCATGTATTGGAAGAGCACCCAAATGTTTAGTTTACGAGATAGTTATTTTGTTAAAAAAAAATTTGGTAATTATTCGTTTTAGTGCTTTTTCTCCTTTCTGAACCAAAACATATTTTTCTGGTATTTTTTGGTGTGATTTGTTCAAATCTGAACTTCGTTTCTTTGGGAAATGAGCCGTTTTTGAGAAATTTTAAAATTGAAAATTTCTCAAACATGGCTCATTTCCCAAAGAAACGAAGTTCAGATTTGAGCAAATCACACCAAAAAACACCAGAAAAATGTGTTTTGGTTGACCTAACCTAACCCGAGTTTTTTCGCAATTTCTTACCTTAAATAGCACCATTGGGGTGTTTATACAAATCCGCGGCGACCAACATGAATTTGTGGAGACGTTGTTGAGAGGGATATTCACGATTAAACAAGTACCATGCAAGATACTTTGAATAGGATTGGGTTTTGTTGCCAGACTGTAATATCCAGCTCTTCACGTCTTTCCAACAATGCTCAATATTTTGAATGTGAACGGTGTCTTCCACGAACCGCTGTGAATGGTTGACTGTCCAGTGAATGTAGCCTAGATTTCCAAGTTGAGAATACGCACGCCACTCGTCAGAATAGATTGTAGTAAAACACTAGGTAAAACACAGACTCGTAAAGAAAGCTTCAGCACCGGCTTCTTTCTTATAAATATCTTGTATTAATTGATAGTAATCCAAATCACAACCTCCGCAAACCATAATGAAAACCAGACTGAGAAAATGAGTATGCATTATGAGAGATTCAAAATGTACGTCTCTGATTGGTCGGATAAGGTCACGTGAAACAAAAACCAGATTTAATTGGTTGTTTTGACCTATGTTTCCTAATTTTGCCACGAGATGTCTCCCCATAAAACTGGAGAGGGCGACGTTCGTTAAAATTTTAATAGCGTTAAGAACTAAATACTCGGTCAATGGCCTATAATAGCTACTTTTTACGTCTAAATTTTTTTTTTTTTTTCATAAAAAATAATTATTACATTTCCTTGATTTTTATCAGTTTCCCTGAGGTTTCAAGGTGTCCTGAATACAAATTTATATGTTAAATTGTCATAGAATGTCTCCTCCTATTGAAAACGAACAAAGCATTAAAACGAATATTAACCAAAAATTTTTTTTTGAAGGCACATTCTATCACCACCATAACAGGAGGTGGCACCATCTAGCAATGAACTATGTAAACATTTTTGAGGTAGCCAATCACAGGCCTCTATTTCGTCACGTGACCTAATCCAGCAAATCATCGACCGATCTGCTTCCTCATTCATCTCCTATTTTTAGTTCAAATTCAGGGTTAATATGTATTTTATCCCACTCAGTCATTTTACACACCAAAATACATTTTTCTAGTAGTATTTGATGTGATTTGTTCAAATATGACCTCCATTTCCGTCGGAAATGAGATCCAACAAAGTTATAGTACTTTGAAGTTTGGCTCATTTTCAAGGGAAATGGAAGTCAAAATCTAAGCAAAACACATCAAATATTACTAGGAAAATGTATTTTGGTATTAATTAACCTAACCTAACCATGGCTAAATGGGCCTAACCGTGGCTAAATGGGTCTAACCGTGGCTAAATGGGCCTAACCGTGGCTAAACGGGCCTAACCCTGGCTAAACGGGCCTAGAGTATTACCTTATTATGGATTAGGTCGTTTAGCCAGGGTTAGGCTCGTTTAGCCAGGGTTAGGCTCGTTTAGCCAGGGTTAGGTTAGGTTAGGTTAATTAATACCAAAATACATTTTTCTAGTAATATTTGATGTGTTTTGCTTAGATTTTGACTTCCATTTCCCTTGAAAATGAGCCAAACTTCAAAGTACTATAACTTTGTTGGATCTCATTTCCGACGGAAATGGAGGTCATATTTGAACAAATCACATCAAATACTACTAGAAAAATGTATTTTGGTGTGTAAAATGACTGAGTGGGATAAAATACATATTAACCAAATTCAGAATCGCATGGTGTTCTCCCTTTAAATGTAATGTATCCAATTTGTATAATTTATGTCTCAAGGGTACAGGGGCAGAGCCCCCATAAAGATCACGCATCACAAATTGATCGGTATAGGGTTTTATATTTTTTATTTTTGAATTTCCGATGCTAAAATAATAATGTAATAACATTCATGTTAGGTTAGGTACTTAGGTTTTCCATGAAACAGGTTTTTCTCATGGTTTTTGATGTGTTTCATGACATTCTTACCTTCATTTTTATTGGAAATGACGAGTTTTTCACCCCCAAAAAAGTGATTCCCCACAGGTTCCCAAATATTGATAGGGTATATCTTAACTGGTCATTTCCGACGGAAATGAAGGTCACATTCGTATGAATCACATCAAAAACCATGAGAAAAACCTAGGTTTCATGGGAAATAGCAGTCTGGGCTGAAAAGTAACAATTACCCTATTTATAACCGACATGCAAATATATCAGATCCAAAGAATCCAGTCATTTTCATTACAGTACCTATCAATACCAGTACCTTGCCAACCAACATAAACACAAACATAATTATTTTAACTTACTTATACTGTAGGCCTAAGTCAAATTTCAGTCCATGAATATTTACATATTGAACCCACAATGAATATCAGTCAATCAAATCATGGAAGTTAAACTTAAGCTACACTTTGTATCGGGTGAAACAACAGCCTAGCCTAAAACATTTTACTATAGGCTAAGCTTACTCTACACTAACTTTAATGTTCTTTTACGCTTTACCAAGTTTGCCATTGGAAACTGTACAGAGGTTAATTTGAATTAGGCCCTAGCCTAATAAACTTGGAAAGTAAAAGTATATTAGGCCCTACTTTTAAGCATATATAAGGCTAGGGCCTAAGCAGCTATTTTTGAAGTGTTTAAGGGTTAAAATAAAATATGAAAACCTTAATCACTCACACTAGCTTCTATATAAATCAAATGCTACTGAAATAAGTTCTGAGCTTAGCCTATTATTCTTTTCATTTTCTTTGTCCTTGTCCTTAGATACTTTGTTGATATTTTGTAACTCATCTCTTCCAGAAGCCCCCAAACTCCCCTTACAAGGAGTAAGCTGCATTCTTCTTTTAAAGTATGATGGTACAGCAATATATATGATGATAATGATAAGCTTTATTACAGGATATAAATCCCACAACATAATACAATATTCTTGAAGGTAACAAGCGGTAACATAAATCAAATATTACAATATACAGGGTGTTTCATAACATGTGGGACGCACTTTCAGGATGGATTCAAGACCTGAAAACAATGAAAAATGTTTATATAAACATATGCCCGAAATCGCTTTGTTTCCAGGTTACAGCCCATTTTCTGTTCCAGCAATTCTTTCCGCAAACTGTCTACAAACACTGCTTGCCGACAATGTTTGTGAGTGTGTACGAGACTTATTTCATGTATGGCCTTGCCGATTGTAATGTTTCGTACACTCTATGACATGTTTCAATATCGCTGAGTGTAGAGCCATCAGTCAGTCAGAGGTGCATCACGGTGTTTTACTGTTCGTATTCGTAACTTCTTACCGTGAAAAAGTGCAGTCTTGTGAAAAAACCTTAAACGTTTTTGTGCTATTCATTGATAGTATGCATTTGAAGTGAGAATGGAGGCTTATTCAAACAGAGAAATGGCAGCCATGTATCCAGTGGCGGTTCCTCATATGGGCAATATGGGCAGCCGCACAGGGCGGCATTTGTGGAGGGGCGGCATGAGCGCCTGCAAAAAAAATAAAAATAAAAATAAGAATAAATAAATAAAGAACAGTTGTCAGTTGTGATTCGGGTTGTGTCACTGGAGGGGAAGCCCCATATAAAGGAACATTTCATGGGGTTTTTGGAGGCAGAGGAGTCCACTGGTCAACATTTGGCATCTCTGATTCTGAAGAGACTGGAGGAGCTAAAAGTTCCTTTCATGGACTGTAGAGGACAATCATACGACAACGGGTTCAACATGAGGGGAAAAAACAAGGGTGTTCAATCCAGGCTCCTAGAAATTAATCCCAGAGCTCTGTTTGTTCCATGTGGGGCTCATTCTCTGAATTTGCTTGTGGCCGATGCTGCTAAGGGATCTATTGATGCCACAAGTTACTTTGGCATCTTGCAGAAGCTTTACAACTTGTTTTCAGCCTCCACACAACGATGGCCATTTTGAAAAAACATGTGAACATCACGTTGAAGATGTGGTCTGATACAAGGTGGGAAAGCAAGATCAAGAGTGTGGAGCCCTGAGATATCAGGCAGCTGCAGTGAGAGATGCACTGATCGAGGTGAGGGACCACACCAAAGATTCTGTAATAAAGGTCGAGGCTCAATCTCTGTCAGAGGAGGTTGGGTCATACCGCTTCGCCATTTGTTCAGTGGTGTGGCATGACCTGTTGTGCCAAATTCAGCATGTGAGCAAGCAGATGCAGTCCCTAGCATGCACGTTGATGTTGCAGTAAATCTCCTAAAAAAAACAGAGAGGTCTCCGCAATTACAGGGCAACAGGTTTTGTGGCTGCACAAATGGCAGCCACAGATATCTGTGAACAAATGAATGTGGAGGCTGTGTTAAAACAAAAACGGCTGAGGTCCACAAAGCGGCACTTCTCCTATGAAGCATCTGATGAGCCCTTGATTGATGCTTTGAAGAAGCTGGAGGCGACATTTTTCAATGCAGTGGTTGATGCTGCAACATCAGCCATTCAGGAAAGATTTTCCACGTTGGAAATTGTGGGAGAGAAGTTTGGAGTGCTGACACATTTCCAAAATCTCACATTTGAGGAGCTGACAGAACAATGTGTGAACCTTAGTACTACACTACACTTTAAGGGACAATCTGACTTGGATGGCAGAGAGCTTGCACAGGAGCTGAAGAACTTGCCTGACTTGCCATCAAAGACCATATCCTTGCTTGAACTGCTGACATTTATCCATGAAAGGGAGCTCTCTGAAATATATCCAAATTTGTGGACTGCTCTCAGAATTGGTCTTACTCTTCCAGTCACTGTTGCTGAAGCAGAGAGGAGCTTTTCAAAGCTGAAGCTCATCAAATCCTACCTGAGGTCAACTATGTCACAGGAACGCCTTACCGGTCTGGCCATCATCAGTATAAATCATACAATTGCTGAGCAGATTTCATATGATGATTTAATTCATGACTTTGCATCAAGGAAGGTAAGAAGAGTCAGGCTTTAGATGGCAGTTGTGCTGTGGTGCAATTTATTTTGTTTCTTGTTCAAAGTGTAGCATAATAATTACCCTCTCTTAAGTGTATTATTCTATTTATGTGATAGAGCATTTGTATAATTTAGAAATTTGATTCTCTAGTTTATTTATGGCAGTTGTGCAATTTAATTTGTATTTTTCCTGTTCATAGTATCATAATTACATTCTCTTAAGTGAGTTATTCTATTTACGTGATGAAGGATTTGTAAAATTCAGAAATTTGAGTCTTTGTTTTGGTTCTGAAGTTCCAACAATTAGTCCAATAAAAAGTTATTTTGTGAAAGAGTTATGTCTGTCCTTTATTTTGGGGGGATTCGAATGTGTGTGTGTTGGCGAACAGGGGGGGGGGGGCGCTGAAGGTGAGGTTCGCCCAGGGCGTCATGTAAGCTAGGACCGCCACTGCATGTATCTCATGTATGGGCTTGCCGAGTGTAATGCGGCCGCAGCAAGACGTCTGTATGCGGAAAGGTTTCCGAATTGCCGTCTGCCAGATAAAAAGACCTTTAAGAGAATAGACGAGCGTCTTGGTGATGCAGGATCATTCAACAAACGAGTTTCAGATGGTGGTAGACAAATCAGCGCCAGAACTGTTGAGTTGGAGGATCGGGTCCTGAATCGCGTGGAGGAACATCCTGGTGTCAGCACCCGAAGGATAGCAGCAGCAGAGGGTGTAAGATACACAAGTGTGTGGAGAATTTTACGAGAACAACCGCTTTACCCATATCACATTCAGAGAGTATAAGGCCTTACTGAAGCTGATTTCCCACCACGAGAGGCTTTTTGTACTTGGTTCCTTCAACAGTGCTCGCGATCCTCTTTTTCTATCCTCCCTGTTGTTTTCTGATGAGACTGCCTTCACAAGGAATGGCGTGATCAATTTTCACAACACTCATCACTGGGCCGAAGAGAATCCGCATGCCATCATCCAGTCAAGGCACCAACAACAATTTAGTATCAATGTATGGGCAGGACTTATTGCCGA
Organism: Bathynomus jamesi; assembly: GCA_023014485.1. Taxonomy (NCBI): domain Eukaryota; kingdom Metazoa; phylum Arthropoda; class Malacostraca; order Isopoda; family Cirolanidae; genus Bathynomus; species Bathynomus jamesi. Next base: position 711,873 of record JAJOZX010001510.1, on the reverse strand, counting down.
CAACTTAATCGGTCCTTTTGCTTTGCCTGGAAGATTAACAGGAGAATCCTATTCCAATTTTTTAAGGAATGATTTAAGCGATTTACTAGATGAAGTTCCACTTGGTGTCCGACGTCGTATGTGGTTTGTGCATGACGGCGCTCCGCCTCATTTTAGTCGAGTAGCCAGAGACTATTTGGATGACCATTTCCCTGATAAATGGATAGGCCGTGGAGGACCCATTGCGTGGCCTGCTCGCTCCCTGGACCTGAATCCACTCGATTTTTACCTGTGGGATCATCTGAAATCCATCATTTACGTGACACCCATTGACGACGTTGAAATGCTTCGCCAACGTGTAGAACAAGAATGCCAGAAAATCCGAGCAATACCTGGAATGTTTGAACACGTCAGGCAAACTATGATGAGGCTGTTCAGGCGTGTATTCAAGCGCAAGGCGGTCATTATGAGCACTTCCTTTAAAGTAAGGCGGATACTTGCTGGAACACAAAACGGGTTGTAACTCGGAAACAAAGCGATTTCGGGCATATGTTTATATAAACTTTTTTCGTTGTTTTCAGGTCCTAAATCCATCCTGAAAGTGCGTCCCACATGTTATGAAACACCCTGTATATACTAGCTTTAATTAAATAACTTTCTTGAAATGGAACAGAACAACATAGTTTAATATCAGTGTTCACCATAATACATAACTCGGACTCCAAAGATTCAGGGCTAACAACTCTTAATGTTCTACGAAACAATTAAAAATGAAGATTTTATTGAAGGGTAGTGATCAGAATAAAAGCTCTTCTTAAACTTTAGCCAAGAAAAGTGATCTACCTATTCCTGTCTGTCCTAATTCCCTTTCACTTATTATAGTTTTACACTTTTAAGGTTTACAAAATATTCACAAAGAATACAGTTATAGTTAAAAAAAATAGCAATATAGAGAAGGGTAAGTAATATAATTTGAGAAAATGTGAGAAAATAGACGATTTTTAGGATTTAGTTGTACATTTAAATTTTATTTGCATATTTTATTTATACATTATACATTTTATATGCATTTTATTGCACCTTCGTATTAATTTTATATTACAGTTTTCCTTAATGGTCTCCACAAGTTATAAATTACACAGGTCAACAAAAAATTTTTTTTTCGTTGCCAAGGAAATTCGTACGAATTTAGGGTATTTTGGGGTTGCTGAATTCCAAAATGAAAGTAGTTTTTCCGATTTGGCTCTAGTTCTTGAGATAATGAATACCCTCAATTAATAGGAAACGTAACCATAACGCGTGCATATGGGAAACTACTGGAACATTCTAGATGGTGAGACACGCGAATATTCTTAGTGTTTACTCCGCGATCATTCTAGAATATTCCCCCTCCGTATATAAGTCATCGGCCACCCAACCAGTAAGTAGGCTCCGCCTGAACATTAAATTTTTTGCATTTTTACGTGTTTCAATGGGGTACCAATTATCTCATAAATTAGAGCCAATCTAGCAAACCCGATGTCATATTCGGAATCAACACCACAAAGTTACCCCAAAATCACTCTAATATGATTGGCAATAAAATGAGTGTTGACCAGTGTTATCAGTCGTTGTATAATGCTTATTTTCTGTAGAAATTTCTCAAAAATGCTTGATCATCGAATGGTTATCAACTGCGTACTTCCTGTCACATCAAATGATTTCACCTTTAGTTTGAAATTAGTAATAGAAAAGTAATTATAATTCATTAGAGAAGACTGTGTAAGTTGGTATTTAAAACTCCATGAAAGAGTTAAAAAAGTAAAATGAGTTGTTTAAAAGGAGGACGAGATTGTAGACACCAATCGACCAGGAAAGTACTCCGGGGTGGATGTTAGGTAGAAGACAGGCCCGGAGTGCTGGAACTCCCGTTTTTCCTGTCTTTGTCCTCTTAGCTGATCTTTTTCCGTGTCTCATCTACACTGTGAGCAATCCAGCATGTTCTCAACACACACACTTTTCTCTCTATTCTTTACTACACACACATGCATCTTACACATTACGTAATCTTTTTGGAATTTTAAAAAAAAATTTCAAGAATCTCGGAGTCCCCTGGGGAGGGGACTATAAATGTTTCCACTTCTGGCTATCCCACTGCCGATACCGGGAACGCAGACTCGGGCAGCGGGGCTGGTTCGGCTACTACCCATTCGAGATGTTCTGGGCTTCTGCCTGATTCACTTTTCATAAACCTCTGCAACAGTCGCAACCTTTCCTCAAACAAATTTCCAATCTGCTGAACACCACATCTCCATCTGCTCCTCTAAACCTCACCTTCTCTTCTTCACTGAAACTCAAGTGTCTGAGACAACTGATAGCAACCCCTTTTCTGTATCTTTTTGCTTTCTTCATACTCAATTTCATACCATGAAAACGTAGAAGACATAAAGCAGGACTGATGAATAGCTTGGACAATTTGACTAACTAAATTTTGAGTTCTTTGAATTAGATTGTATTGAGCACGTCTTGTTAACTCCGGGAAACTCGAAACATTGTGTTTAGCGAACATTTTCGAAGCTGAACATCTTGGAAGTAACTTATACAGCAGTCTAAAAGACCTGTTATAACGTATATTTAGGGTTTCGCCAGACCCCTTTTTTTTATAATTAGCTCACAGATATTAGTGCAGAAAGTACGAAAATGAGTATTTTAAGTTTCGCTTGTACAGAATCTGAAGTTCCTTTTATAATCATGTTTACCTTAGCAAAGAATCTTCGATATTGTTTTCGTATGTCTGAGTAGTTTCTCAAGGAGCTAGTGATAAGTCTACCCAGATACCTAAATTCCTGTACTTCCTCTATTGGTTCACCTTTCATCGTGAAAATAATATTAGTTGATTGATTTAAGCTTTTGGGATGGAATTGCCTAACCTTTAGAGTTTGTGACGTTAACATTAATACCATACTTCTGTTTGTTTGGTGCGGGTGGTTTAGCCTCCTTCGCAACATCTGAAGTTATGTGACGGAGGGGGATCTACAGCTTTACGTGGGATCAGAACCACGAGTCACGACATAATCTGAACGCGGAGGACAGTCCCCATTCAATTGTTATCAAACCCGATGTCGCTTAACTTCGCTGTTCGACGACAAACGGTGTTAAGACATTGATCAGGACGTAGCCCTCATGGCTCTGTGAATATAATTCGCAGATTTTTAGAAGGTGATCCAGACCTTTAATTTAAGGGCTTATTGCTACCACGTCATCGGCATAGACCAAGTTATTTATCATTATCTTATCTATACAACATCCCAGTTTTGCCTCATTAAAAGAAGTAATTGTTAAATAAGATACCAATTAAACAGCAAAGGGGAGAGCAAAGTGCCTTGTTTAACTCCGTATGAGGAACCAAAACATTCGGGCAATACACTGCCTCATCTAACCATAAAAGTTTGGTGTGTGTGTGTACCAAAATTTTACTACATTTAAAACATATGATGGAACATTCCTGTCTTCTAATTTTTTTAATAAAATATTGTGATTCATTCTATCATATACTTCGCTTATATCCAAACAGCAACCATAAATACTTGTATTACTGACAGTATATTTAAATACAATCTCTTTCAATACATAAATACACAGATCAGTTCAATGGGGCCTTTAAAAACCAAACTGATTAGGAGACATCCATAAATAAGCATTTAATCTGCGTAGCAAAGGTTTTTGAAGTAATAATAATAATAATAATAATATTAATATTATTATTATTATTATTACTAATACTGCCAATGGAAAAAATAACAGGAATTACAAAGGGGATATTTCTTCTTAACCAGAAGAGCGAATATCATACTAAGATTATAAGTAATTTGGGTCTTACCGATAAATGAATAACGCTGTGTTGTCACACGTTTGTACAGAAAACTAGATATAATTAGATATTACGGATAAAGAAAACTTTACAAAGAACTTTTGTATATAAAATAACAAAAACAAAAGATGAGAGCAGTGGTCACGATTAAATTCCCTGAAATTATACTCTCTGAAAAGACGATGTTGGCGATATATGATGATATATTGTAGGTGTGGGAAATATTGGAACACATTTTTCATAATGGAAAACCGGAACAAGGCCTTGCTGTCATGATCAGAAGATTTTGTACGCCATTCTTAATATTTTAAGTCCTCCCATAACTGAGGAGGTGGGTTGCAGAACATTGAATATCTTTTGAAGTGAAACCAAATCAAGTCAGCCAATTTTTGTTCCTCTCTCTCTCTCAACCATATGCAGTTATGGAGAAGGTCTTTTCTATAATCCTGAGTTAATTTTAACCAAAATCATTTACGTTTGAAAATGACAATTTATTTTTTAAAAATTTCAAACAAGGAAGTGATTTTATCCTTTACAATTAATTTTTTGCATGGTTTATTGCTATAATGAACACCACGCCCATATATATATATATATATATATATACATTCAACTGCAAAGAACACGCAGTATAAATAACGTAAAGAACGACGCTTGTATAGGAGATATTCCGCGCAAGACGAGAGAGAGAAAACGGAACAAATGAAAAAATGAAGTAACCACCTGGGAATCGAACCCGGGATCTTCCGATTGCCGGTCAGACGCGATACCATTACACCATGGACTTCACTCTTTCAAATGCCGTAATTCTTCTACATACTCGCAGAAACCAATGCCCCAAGGGGGCACCTCCCGCATGCCGTAACATTATATACATTCAACTGCAAAGAACACGCAGTATAAATAACGTAAAGAACGACGCTTGTATAGGAGATATTCCGCGCAAGACGAGAGAGAGAAAACGGAACAAATGAAAAAATGAAGTAACCACCTGGGAATCGAACCCGGGATCTTCCGATTGCCGGTCAGACGCGATACCATTACACCATGGACTTCACTCTTTCAAATGCCGTAATTCTTCTACATACTCGCAGAAACCAATGCCCCAAGGGGCGTCGTTCTTTACGTGATATATATATATATATACTGAACTAAAATCTCTCCAGTTCTTGAGAGCACTTAGCCTACATGCAACATGCTATTAACGAAAATGTTCAAATTTCGCAGGTTTGAACATTCTGCCTAAGTATGTACTGGGCGTATGTAAGCCTACAGTATTTTCGTCGTATGCCCGACTCCCAAAATAGACGATGATTGACTCTAAAAATGTGAGCACATCAAAATCCAAAAATAAATATGATGCATCGTCAATCAGACGTCATAAATATGACGATTGAAAATTGGCGATAAATTGATGATAAATAAAGATAAAATTTTTAGGCTATACTTAAATATTCCTCAGCTGAAAATAATAAAAAATACTTTTATTTATTTCATATGTTACTAAATATTTGACTTGTATTTATGGGATGTATCATTATTTTCAAGAAACTGGCATTGTTATTTCATGTAGCTTAGGCTAGGGCGCTAGGCTATCCTAGACTTTACAGTACAGTAAACCCTCGTCCAATGTGTGTTTGTCCAGCGCGAATTTGCTTTTACACGAAAAAATAAATGCGAACAATTATTTGCCGAAAGCGGAAAATTTGATTATACACGGTCCGCCAAACACCCTCTAATACATTAGTACTGTACGCGTGCCAATGCGCGCTCTGGTGTTTTCTCCTACACTCTCCAACACTCCCTCTCGCGTCACCCCTCGCATCACCCTTTGTCTCAGTCCCGCTACCGCGTTAAGTTCAGTGAAGTTGCGTTGGATTGTTTTTGTCGTATTTTACCGTTGTTTTGCTATTACCCTTAGACAGCAGTATGGCACCAAAACGTAAAGCATCTGAGAGTGATAGTGAAGAGAAGAAAAGTCGTAAAGTTATGACATTAACCGAAAAAATAAAGATTCTAGATAAGTTGCGTGGTGGTATGAGCATAACATCATTTGGCCGCGAGTATCACGTGAATGATACGCACCATCCAAAAGAGTGAAGAAAAGATACGTGCTATTTTCATTGGATATATTTTTATTTATCATATGTAAATATCATTATGTTTATGATTTTATTATGTTCTTATTTCATATACAATATAGGTAGGGAAATTCATTTATGTGGGAATAAAAAATCTATGTATCTAAGTATTAATGGGAGACTTTACGCGGCCGCGTTCACGTATCTCCATTTATCCCATAGGCATAATGTATTAAGTTTGTCCAACGCGGATTTACCTAATACCCCCGCGTTGGACGAAGGTTTACTCTCCAAGATGGCGTATTCTTTTGAAATTGTGTTTCACGTTTCCAATATTTTCGAATTTCTTCATTTGTCTCTATTATGGACCTGCTTTAGATTTTTTGTTGTTTTTTTTTTACTCCGAATTGCGCGTTAAAATCAATTTGCCTTTGCGCAACATTTTTTTAGGTTGAACTGTAGAATACACCATACTCAATCAGTGGCAGTATTAAGGATTTTTGGGTCCTGGGGCTAAAATATTTTTGGAGGCCCTCAACAAGACAAATCTTCGCGTCATGTAAATTAATAAATTAATTACACCAAACCAATTACACAACTAGCAGTCCACTACTTATCTACAAAAGTTGATCACAAAATCATCCATCATCATTACTTAACTCTTTATTCTCTTCTTTTAACCACCTACTCTCTTCTTTCTCTTGGGCTAACCTTAGAGTGGATCTTAGGGTCTTTGTTAGCCTTAGCTTCTGTAGATATGTAGATCCAGTCTACAAAAGTTTTTTGCGCTGCTTCATGTCACTACATTTTCCAATCACAAACTCAGTATTTAAATTCTGCAAAATATCGTTTTCTATGAATAACAATGGCTGACTTTACCATTTTTTGGGGGTTACCATTTGACGTTTAACATTTTCGTTCATGTCCAAATAAGGAAAAAGAAAAGAAACCGCTCCCCAGTTGTATTTGACACCATCAAACACGAGTACTCCGAAATTTCAGACCCTGAGACTGAGTAAAAGTACAAGTACTCCGGAATTTCAGCCCCCCCCCCCCTTAAAACAGCTGGACCATGGGGCCTGGCACCCCCTGGCACCCTCCACTTTAATACCCCATTGTCTCCAATTGTAAATCCACTCCTAAATCCAACATATATAATTCTATTCTATCCTATAAACCATGCTCATATAAAGTGAATTTTGACAATTTGAACCCTCCCTATATATATATATATATATAATATATATATATATATATATATATATATATATATATGGAGAGAGAGAGAGAGAGAGAGAGAGTTAGTTTTGACTGATCCAACCACACTTTAAATTAATATTTGAATCTATGACACTCTATATTTTAGGTTTGTATTTAAATCTTTGAGTATCTGTATAATATTATCTATCTATATTATATACAGATAATATTATCTATCTTACATATTACCTATAAAATATTATCGGTCTAAATTACTGGATAAAGAGAGGAAAAATTATCTGAAAATTAACTTCCTGTTTTTACTTTATTAAACTTGATGATTGGTTCAAGTCTGATTTTATATATATATATATATATATATATATATATATTAGTGATGTACCGATATGTCGGTATTGGCCAGAGTATCGGCAAAATTGAAGTATCGGTATCGGTATCGGCATCGGCTAAAATTTTGGTATTGGTACATCACTAATATATATATATATATATATATATATATATATATATGGTAAACAGTTACTGGTACGCATCGATTGTACATTAACCTTTTCATTACGAGTGGTTTCCAATTGACACACTAACAACATTGTTACGTGCGTGAAGTAATTTATTTGCTTGCGAATACTGCGTGAATTCTTGCATGCAATTTCAAGGTCTTGCATGCTCCCGTGATCTGTTTTCTCACCGCCAATTCATTTAGGCCTTAAGGAATTTTATTTTCCCAAAAGTCTTTAATTAAAATCGCGCAACAAGGAAAGGAAAACAAAAATAATTTTTATTCAGGAAATTTCCCATAATTATTGGAAGTATACGATAAAATTAGCCATAATATGCGGCTTGTAATTGCTATAAAAATATGCATATTATTATTGTTATTTTATGGTTGCAGGGTCTGTGTGGGAATTCTAATATACCTTTGGTTAGCTTCCGCCCGAATTGTTCATTCTGACGAAGGTCAAGCTTTTCACTCCGCTTTAGACCTACAGTTTAACGTGGAATCCGAACCACGCCTCACCAGCAGCCCAGCGTCTTAACCACTAGGCTACCTAGGGTACCCATTTATCTACCAACCACTTTCTTTATTGTGTGGAAGGATGAACAGCTGGGTTTTGCTGCGCGCTGGCTGCCGTCCGGTCTCGAACCCGGGGCCGATGGATTCATAGTCAGCGACGCTAACCACTACACCTTTATACACACACACACACACACACACACATATATATATATATATATATACAAATACATACACACACATATTTATCTAAAATTATGAAATGTGTGGTGGGCAATATTTATTCCAAATTGTAAAATGTATTTCAAAATTAATTGGTTTCGGTACAATACGTAATATTAATTGGTTAAAAAACAACAACATATATATATATATATATATATATATATATATATATATATATATATATAATATATATATATATATATATATACAGTATATAGTGTTGTTATAGTCTGTATAATGTAAGCTTTGTCTAATTTTTTTTTGGGGGTCGGTTTTGGTGAAGGTCAGATCAGGCCAATTAGTTTCTATTTAAAATATAAGTGAATTATTATATAATAGTCTAGTGATAATATATATATATATAATATATATATATATATATATATATATATATATACTAATCTACAAGTCAGGGATCTTGGAATAATAATGTTGTCGGATACAGAATTCAGAGAGCACTATAAAATCAAAATTACAACGGCTAGAAAAATAATGGGAATCATCTGGAGGAGCTTCCGCAGCAGAAAAGCAAACATCATGCTCAAATTATGGAAAAGTCTAGTCCTACCAATAATTGAGTATTGCTCAGTACTCACAAGCCCACACAGAAAAAGAGACTGCGAACAGTGAAGCTATACAAAGGACATTTACGTCTAAGATAGAGGAAACGGAAGGTGAAGACTACTGGTCTCGACTACAATCCCTAAAACTCTACTCTCTCGAAAGAAGGCGCGAGCGGTACACAATAATATACATATGGAAAATACTTGAGGGCTTTGTCCCTAACCTTAGAAATGAAATAGAAACAAACTGGAATGAGAGAAGAGGCAGATTTTTCCAGAACACCGACCTGAATAACTTCAAGAACCAGCTGGACAGATTCCTGTGCAAAGTCCCTGACCAGACATGCGTGGCTGGCTACGAGGGCAGGAGGAAATCAGACAGAAATTCTCTCCTTCACCAAATCACGCAAATGAGGCGGGATGCTGCAAAGGGGTCGAACTGCAGGTCGATCCTGAACCGTCGTTCGAACTCACACAAAGTAACACAAAATAAGTAAGTATATACGCAATACTTTAGTTTGCATCAGTTGTGGGGGGGAGGGGGAATTTGGTATAGTTTATATATATATATATAATATATTATATAGTTTATATATATATATATATCGGGTGATTTTTTTAACATCTGATACTTTAAGTTTTTGTTTTTTATTTTATTAACTGAAATTAAAGTATTAAATTTTTTGTACCTTTTCTACACATGGGGATTTAGTCCCCCCTAGTGCAAAATATGTTTTATGTGATGTCCTTTCAGTTCATTAACTCTTTGAAAGCACACGAACAAAAAAATTTTGCAGTACTCTGGACAGAGTAGCTGTTGAAATCTGAGTAGTTTCTTGTTCAATTGATGCTTGTTCAATTCTTCTAGTGTGTGTGTGTGTGGGGGGGGGTTGTGTGTGTGTGTGTGTGGGGTTGTGTGTGTGTGTGTGTGGGGGTTGTGTGTGTGTGTGGGGGGGGGGTTGTGTGTGTGTGTGGAGGGGTTGTGTGTGTGTGTGTGGGTGGGTTGTGTGTGTGGGGGTGGGTGGGTTGTGTTCAAACATTCCATCTTTCAAATAATCCCACAGATAAAAATCACAGGGATTTAGATCTGATGATGTTGTTGGTGGCCATGATATTCCATTATCATAAACCGCGGGAAATCTGTTGGACCGGACTCTTTCGTATGTTTGCCCTTTTATTATTATATATATATATATATTGTACTACATACAATGTCATTTTACATTTTCAAGGTCACTCACCGATGACGTGACACACATGTTCACCGTCATTTGAAATATGGTAAAGTATTTGCATTTTGGAAAAGATATCCTTTTTTCTCTGTGTACGTAAAATCTGGTGAAATACCATTTACTCTACATTATTATATTTACGTACATGTAATATTTACGTACATGTAATATTTACGTACATGTAATATTTCAGTATCTACACTTTATAAAAAGATATACAAAATCATTTCAAGGTCACACACATATTATAGTAGTAATGCGCATGCGTAGGTCATATTAATTCAATTTATATGATAATGAAAGTAATAATAGTATTATACAACCATTAAGTTCATGTCTTGAATTGGATCGATCCTGAATTTAACTCGGATTCGATATTATTCCAATTAAACGATTCAGGATCGGATTTAATTAGCGTTAGTATGAGTCGGTTAATTCCGGTTCGATTTAATTACGTTGTAATTAATGGAATGAATGTAATTGTTGCTGAATGTAATTTGACGTAATTATTAATTAGAAACTTGTTTTATATTAACTGGAGAGAGAGAGAGAGAGAGAGAGAGAGAGAGAGAAGAGAGAGAGAAATTAGTTTTAAAATCCCAGTTGGTATGCTAAGAGAGTAGTTAGGTTTCAAAATTTACTTTTGGCAACCCTGCGCTTCATTTTAAAACGGATTTTCGTGATCGCCAGACGCGCGCTGCGTTTCAGTCTTTTTTATGTAAATTCTGTTAATTATTATAAGTCGTATTAGGCCTACTTAAGCTCTCTCTCTCTCTCTCAATATCACCTTCATCTTAATTCGACTCACCTTTAATCATCGTATTTAAAAAAATTTATTCAATAAAATCATATTAAAATTTATTTCGTGTTGCGGTCTCCTATACGTTAGACTTAATCAGGCTGAGCAGAGCTGGGCATTTGCGGCATATTTTGCGGTACTGCGGTACTTGCGGTACCACCGCACTACCACCCCGGGCCCCCATAACGCAGTACCGCAAAGGATCGCTGAAAGTACCGCAGTACCGCTACCGCATTCAAATTTCCGCGTACCGGTTTGGTACCGGTTTGGTAGTGCAGCAGTACCGCAGTACCGCAATATGCCGCAAGTGCCCAGCTCTGTATAATCACACACACTTCTGATGATATTTCCTCGAAATATCTCAAAAAATTCAAAAGGTTTTCGTCACTTTCAAATTTGGTACAATTTTAACTGCCTTTTTTTGGCGTTTTTTTAAACTTTTGTCGTTTAACCACTTCTTCCTAGGAGGGTCGATTCGGGGGGAAATTTAAATTTTTTATGGATAAGTAAGGAAAAATGCCAATTTCAGAAGGCAAAATTATTTGACTCACACACACACACACACACACCCACACACACACACACACACATTCACAATGAAGAGAAATGCTATAAACTACAGCATATTATTATTATTATATTTTCCAAATATTTTATGTTTCTTGTTTTTAAAATCTGAAAAATTTGTCAAAATTCTCAAGAAATTTTTGTAAAACCTTGACACACCCCAATCGCTGAAAGGTTAGGTTAGGTTAGATTTACATTAACTTCGATCATGATTTGGATTTCGAGAAATATGTATGCAGGGTCTCGAACGTAGTGAATAAACGCGATTAAAAAAAAAAAAAAATTGTCACCATTTTGGCCAGTATATATATATATATATATATAATATATATATATATATATATATATTATTTCTATATATGTAGTTTGCTATATTATAAAAAAAGTTATATATATATATACTGCACACCCACACACCCACAGGGCGTTCATAAAAGATCTGAACGATTTGATTCGTTAATATTTTTCATACTATATAAGATATAAAGCATGAAGCAAGTGTAAGCGATAGAGCAACTAATAAAGTTTTATTTTGTACAAGACCAAGGTTGTTAACATTCATGAACTACGAATCAGGATCAGGGATGCAATAGCGATGGTCGATGCTGGCATGCTTGAACGCACATAGCGAGAATTTGAATATCGATTGGATGTTGTACGGACGACCAATGGAGCGCATGTTGAAGTTTATTAAACATGTATGTAAAACCTTTAGCTGTGCGGAGTCACATGGACAAACTTGTTTCTTTGTATGTTATTGGGTTATCACATTAATAAAGATTAAAATCGTTCAGATCTTTTATGAACACCCTGTATATATATATATTTTTTTTTTTCTTATTCTTAATTCGTAAAAGCCATTTTTCAACCTTAGTCTGACAGCCTAAAAACATTTTTATTATTTTTTTATGAGCTTTGATAATTTTTAAGCAAATATTTTTTAATATTTCTCTTTGGAGTTAATATTATCAAGGTTAATAATGCTACTTAGTACGCATGCGCGGTTGGCCTATTTATTATCTTCAATCATTGTAGTCAAAATTTAAATTTAAAAGTCTTTATTAAAAAAAAATAAAATACAATTGACGTAGTTTTGCAATTTTTAAATAGCTGATATGACGTTAATTCATAGAACTCTTATCTGAATATGCCGTTGGAAGCATGGAAGCTTTTTTTTTTTTTTAGGCAAAATTAAAGACATTTAATTTATTTCTTACATAAAAGAAGTGAAAGTGGCAAGTGATAGTAACAATGATAACAAATAATAATAATAATAATATATAAAGTTTACAAATTATTAAAATTACACACACACACACACACATATTGCGCTCTACCTTTTAAAATATCGCTCTGAAAATCGACAGGAATTTTACCATGAACATTCAGCAGATATTCGTAATGGAGAAATTGACTTTTGACTCACCATTTTATTCTCGCTCGTCAAATAATAATGCTGTGATTTCATATGACAATTGCCGTTATTAATCTTATACAGTTCTTGCTATATATATATATATACACACACATTTTCAACTGCAAAGAACACGCAGTATAATTAACGTAAAGAACGACGCTTGTATAGAAGACATTCCGCGCAAGATGAGGAGAGAGAACGAACAAATGAAAAAATGAGGTAACCACCCGGGAATCGAACCCGGGATCTTCCGATTGCCGGTCAGATATGATAACCACTACACCATGGGCCTCACTCGATCAGAAGTCGTAATTCTCCTACATACGCGCATACCTCATTTTTTAATTTGTTCGTTCTCTCTCCTCATCTTGCGCGGAATGTCTTCTATACAAGCGTCGTTCTTTATGTTAATTATACTGCGTGTTCTTTGCAGTTGAAAATGTATATATGTGCGGCATGCGGAGGGGTTGGGTACGATTCGATGTGGCCGACTCGATGCGACCCAACTCGATGTGGCCGACTCGATGTCAGGACAACTCGATGTGATATCCCTAAGGGATATTTTCGTTAGTTTTAACGAAAATATCACAACTTAACCTAACCAATCGTCAAGGGCGTACAGTTGACCTAACCGGGCATTCAGTTAACCCACATTAAATATATAAAGAAAATGAAATCGACTTGGCCTGGCATCGACTTGGCTTGACATCGAGTTGTCCTGACATCGAGTCGGCCACATCGAGTTGGGTCGCATCGAGTCGGCCACGTCGAATTGTCCCTGCCCCGCATGCGGGAATTGCCCCCCTCGGGCATTGGTTTCTGCGCGTATGTAGGAGAATTACGACTTCTGATCGAGTGAGGCCCATGGTGTAATGGTTATCATATCTGACCGGCAATCGGAAGATCCCGGGTTCGATTCCCGGGTGGTTACCTCATTTTTTCATTTGTTCGTTCTCTTTCCTCATCTTGCGCGGAATGTCTTCTATACAAGCGTCGTTCTTTACGTTATATATATATATATATATATATATTATATATACTGTATATATATTATATATATATATATATATATATATATACTGTATATGTGTGTGTGTGTGTGTGTATATGTTGTGTGTGTGTATGTGTGCAGAAACAAGATTGATGGTCATTCCATAAAGACGTCAACTCAGGGCCACACAAGAACGTTGCGTGCATACACGCAAGAAAGAAGTGCCACTATAAAAATAAATTTTACGTCGTGGCACTCATGCAATGTCCACTACAGTGGTGTTCACCAAATAATTTGCGTAGATATCGAGATAAAAATTGAAAAGGACGTCTATAAATCTTTTAGAAATTAATTTCCATTTTTTTATTTATGAAATCGCCAAATTATTCTTGCGTGGGGGGAAATCTCGTATGAAATCCTTTTTGATTGACCTCTGTCAACATCTGAGTCAACCTCTGAGGTGTAGTTTAAACTATAATTTTTTTTTATGCACGAAGGAGGGACCAAGGGCGAATGTCCGGAGAGGGAGAGACGAGGAGACGCTAAAAAAAAAAAAAAAATCGCATATCTACCAGGTGTGTATAAAGTAACGCGAGTGAAAAGAAATCCGATTTGAATTATATAAACGGGAGTGAACATGGACGAGTAATATTTATTACATGTACTTTATAACAACTGTAATGTACAACATGTACTTTATAACAACTGTATATTTCGTAGTAAAGTCTGTAAGAGGCGTTGAAAATGTTTTTACGGAGTTAAAAAAAACCAGTTCACACTAGTTTAAACCAGTTCAAATCGGATTTGTCTCTTCACTTGCGTTACTTAATACACACCCTGTAGGCCTGTACTACTGCTGCAGTCACCGAAAAATACAGGGTGCTCATAAAATTACCCGAGTGAATATGGTGCAGTGTAAATACATATTCACTTGCGTGACTTTATGAACACCCTGTGTTTGAAAAATGTCCTAAAAAATCCAAAATAGATTTGAAATCAGAAATTTTACTTGATTTTATTACGTTAATTAAAATAAAAAGTAATTAGAATTTTTTAATTAATATATTTTAATGTTTTTAATTATATTGCTTTATATATAATTATTTTATTATATAAATTGTTTAAATTCAGTTATGGAGGGGGACGAAGGGGGACGATTCTGAGTTGTATCATATACGAGGGTGGGCTGAAAAGTAATGCCTCTACGTGAATAATTCTGGATTGTGTAGAGGTAGCCAGATAAAACCGGTTTTGTGTCGTAACTTGATATCCCCCACCCTATTCCAGACTGTGTAGAGGTAATCGGATGAAACCGGTTTTGTGTTATAGCCTACGATCATTCCACACGTTGGTTCAGTATCGATTACAATTGAAAGGAGTAAAGACGTTCGCTTCAAGCAACGTACCGTAATTGAATTTTTGACCGCGGAAAGTGTTGCTCCCATAGACATTCATTGGCGAATGCAAGCTGTGTACGGCAAACAGTGTGTTGATGTGAGTACCGTTCGACGTTGGACGAGGCAGTGTAAAGAAAGAAGCAAGGCAAGAAGATTTGCGAGACAAACTGCGAAGTGGAAGGCCTGTAACGACAACCGACGAGTCTCATCGGAACTACGTTGACGAACTGATTCATGGAAATCGTCGCATCAAACAAAATGAAATTGCTGCAGTGTTCGATATTTCCAAAGAGCGAGTGGGACACATTATCAGTATTCTCGGTTACCGAAAGGTCTGCACCAGATGGGTGCCTCGCACGCTCACTGCTGAGATGAAAACTCAGACTACGCATTTGCCAAGAAAATCTGCAGCGTTTCGAAAATGAAGATGAATTTCTGCACAGCATTGTAACAGGAGACGAGACGTGGGTCTACCATTTTGACCCTGAAAATAAACGGCAATCCATGGAATATCGGTACAAAAATTCACCGCAACCAAAAAAAATTCAAAGTTAAAAAATCGGCTGGAAAAGTGATGATGACTGTTTTTTGGGATATCAATGGTGTTGTTCTCGAAGACTTTACGGAAAGAGGGACAGCAATCAACTCCGCACGTTATAATGAAACTCTGAAGAAGTTGAAGAAACGGATCAGGAGGGTTCGCATCCACAAAACGCAGTCATTGTTCACCATGACAACGCACGGCCTCACACCAGTGTTCAAACGCGAGGAACAATTGAGAATCTGCAATTCACAGTCTTGCCGCACCCACCAGATAGCCCCGATTTAACACCATGCGATTTTCACCTCTTCCTTAAACTTAAAGAACATCTCCGTGGAAATCGCTACGAGTCTGACGAAGAAGCTAAGGCCGCTGTGAAATTTTAGTTTCATAGTCAAATCTCCGAGTTTTACCGGAATGGATTTCAAAAACTCTTTTATCGTTGGCTAAATGTATGGAGGTAGAGGGTGATTTTAGAGAAAAGTAAATGTATCGTTTTGAAGAATAAACTCTAAGGTACATATCGGCTTTTGTTTCGATAAAATCCTTCAACTCGTTTAAGATTTATTTGAGTGGAAGCATTACTTTTCAGCCCACCTCGTGTGTGTATATATATATATATATATATATATATATATATATATATATAATACTAGATGCCTGGCTCAGGACGGTACTGGATGAGCCAGGTGTACGATATGCGATCGAGAACGCAAGAGAGCAATTCGCTCCTCCAATAAGCCAGCCCAAGAGGCGGGGCCACAAGCTGGACCTTCGTGTGAAGAGACCAACGCACGGAACTGCTACGAGGTTACAAGATTACTCTCTCTCTCTCTCTCTCTCTCTCTCTCTATATATATATATATATATATATATATATATATATATAACCACGAAGGAAAAAGGAAACACAGAATGGTGCTCAAGCGCTTTTTCCTTCGTGGTTATTTTCATCATAAATATTATTCCTGTGTTACTTTCGTGAAATAATTTCTTATATATATATATATATATATATATATATATATATAATATATATATATATATATATAATTATATATAATATATATATATATATATATATATTCTTAGTGCTCGAGGTGTAAATCATAGTAAATGCCAATAGCATATGTGCAAGTGGGAAGAAAGGCTTCACTGTTTCACACAAACGACCGCTCCTCCCATATATACACATTCACGGTACGGGCAGCTCGCAGCGCCATTGTCAAGAACATAGGGGTCAACGTACTAACGAGGTTCTTGCACGTAGTTCATCACCACTGGACGCGACGATGCTCCGTGTTATCATAATCAATCTGATTCATTATGCCTATGCGGGGCTATGTCATTAGTTTACTTTGCAGACACTCTTGGCTTTATAGATTCGGGTGCGTGACTCTTCAGGAGCAAGATGCACTGCGAGTTTGTGTTTCCTTCCAAGCAATACAAATCTTGAAAAGTTTTGGCTCTCTGACAACCATGATATTTTCCTTTAGAGTTGAGGGTGTTCCTTGTCTGTCCTTTAGTTTAGGAACCCATTACACAGTCTATCTTTCCTATTTTCCAGTGTTGTCTGGGTGGTTACTGGGTCCAGTTTGAGGTTAGGTACCAGTTTTTCTATTATTTTTCCACGTGTAAATATTGGCGTATCTCTCTCTCCTTCTTTCCAACGAATATAGATTTAATTCATATCTAATTTAATTTGCAGCCATCAATTTGGCTGTGAAATTTCTTTGAGTATTTTCTTGGTTGTTAATTTCTTCTTTTTTGTATGGGGACGTCAAGACTGAGCAGTATTCAAGTTTTGGTACCATACATAATTCACCGCATCTCCGTCTGTCCATTTGTCTCCTTTTCAGGTGCAAACGGCTGGACCCATTTTTATGAAACTTGATGACAACACCTTGTGGGATCCCTGGATTGGCTTTAGTAACTTTATTTTCAGATCGGGTGTCTCGAAAAAATGTATCTAACTTTATCCCCCCACCTCCCCCCAAAAAAATTATATGATGAAACAAGAAACACTTAAATTTCATCAAGATTTTGGCCTATTGGTCCTGGAATGTGAAACTCAAAATTTTAATGGTTGCTTTCTTTCGTGGAATTGTTGAGTTCTGGCTTTTCTCGCTATTAAAAAAATACAAATTTTATAGAAGCGTGGACTGATGGCCTTTCCTATCATTAAAGTCCACAAGTAGACCAAGTCCCAACACGCTTCTACAGAGTTTCATACACTTTCGTGGAATGAAGAAAACCAAGTTAGTGAATAAATTTAGAAAAGAACGTAGCCATCAAAATTTTTAGCTACGCATCGGAAGCCATGATAAGTAAAAAAAAATGTGACAAGTTGCATTTGAAATTTAACTGCTTCGTGAGCTTCAAGTAAAATATGTGAAGCTACATTTAAAATGTAAGTGATTCGTGAGCTAATTGTAAATATTAAACGGGTTTATGTATATAATAAATTTCGTCCTCCTTTTTGTGGATTTCTTGACTGGAGGACAAATGCGAAAGATGTTTTTGTATCTAGGAAAACGCTGTCATATGATCTATAATGCTTTTTTCTTTACAGAACCCTGCATGAATAAAATGAGCATAATGTGGATAACAAAATGGCTTGCTGGAAAGGCGAAATTAGTATTCGTCGAGGGACGCTTTAAGTGTAGGGAAACGCATAACCACCCTTGATAACCATCTTTTCCATTTTTCAATCAGGAAAAACACCAGCTTAATAGGTGTTGCAAGAAGATAATGCAGCCTGTAACAATTCACAATACACTACTCAGTGGGAGAGAAAAATAATTTCAAATAGGAGCACTAGTGAAGGAGTCTGGAAGCATCTTGATCGCTATTTGCGGAAATTAAGACCTCTATTCACGTGTATATCAAATCTTAAAGAAATATTGACGGGACTTTGACAATATTTCTACGATAGCGTCATCTAAATCTCGTCGCGTCGACGTCACAACGCGTCCAACCCATCTATGAAACACGTGGATTTTTTTGTTTTAATGAGGCTGTTTAAATTCCTTCGCATTAACTAAGCTCATATGACGGAGGGAACCTACAGCTTTACGTGGGATCCGAACCATGGATTGCTACATAATCTGAACGTAGAGGACGGTCTCGCACCCAACTGCTGCTCTCTAGACACTTTGTCGCTTATCTTTGCTGATCGACGGGAAATGGTATTACGACACTGACCAAGACAGCCGAGGCACACGGAAAGGCCATAAGATACCACTTGCGAGTTTTTCTTATTTATTATACGATATGTAATAAATAAGAAAATCTCGCAAACGGTATCTTATGGCCTTTCCGTGTGCCTTGGCTATGTCTAGGTCATCAAGTTACATATATCGTATGTAATTGAAAGTAAAATTTTATTTATTTCTTAGCGTTTATTTTAATCTTTCAGTGTTCTGTATTTGTCCATAACAATTCTGTTAAGATGAATACAAAAAACTTAGTAACTAATAGCCAAAGATTCAAAACATCTGCAGAAGTACCAACTTTTTTTTTTATCTCTGAAAAGTAGAATATCCTACTGATGTTGATGTTACAGTCTCTCCATCAGTATTTTGGAATAGATTCGATGGCTAAGTTTTTTGAGTCAGTTAAAAGGTCCACTGGAAAAGCATTTTTTTTTTTATTATTTTTTTTTTTTTTGTAAAATTCCTTCTTAACTAAATAAGGTACCGACTAATCCATGGATTCTCAGATGACCCAGTGATTTCCTTTTCAACTCCGGTCCTGATGGAACGCACCGGTGGGCTGTCCCAAGTCTCTTCTGAGGGAGGGATGAGAAATGGCGAAAGAAGCACGTAGAAATAAATGCTTGGGGTATCATCCTAATGTTTGAAACTGGGGACATTCATTAGTTCCAAGGGTAGAAAAGGACGCTAAGTCAACCAACTAACCAAACAAACTTAGTGGCAACACTTTGGAACTAACATTGTACTTCCGTACCATTCGCGTAGCTTAAAAAGTAAGGCTACTTTTATGGTGCAGGAAATAAACAGTTTTGCTCAAAGAATGACATATTACTGGTCATTTTTCTGGTAATATTTTTTCTGCAAAGCTTGAATTCCAAACCGAATCTAGCTCTTGATCATTGTATTTTGATTTTATTAATTGTGTTCATTATAATTAACGTTATCCGGTAAATGTCATGAATTTGCAATCACTAGCTAGTCTTAAAAACAACAATTAGGCTACCTCCCTTCGAATTTCTCATTAATTATTAACTGTTGTTATCAGGTAATTATACAAATTTTACACTTACTAACTGTATATTTATTATTCAGCGAGATTACAAATATCACACTTGACTTCCCAGGAATGTCTTCAGGAAAGGTTTAAACCAAATTTAACCAAATTATCCAAGCAGTGTCACGCTTACGTGTCATGAATGTTTTTTGATAACATTGTCACGTATGCGAAACCACGAAGCTAGTGACCATTTCTAATTGTATATATTGCAATTTCTTTCAAGTTATATGACTATTTTTTATTATACACACGATTTTGAAAGTAGCTGCAGGAGTATTTCAGAGTTTTGTGTCCTGAAACGATAATCCCAAGACGGATTTCCATAAAAAATATTAACTGACCTGAAGATATTTTTCGACTGATGTCCTCGGCTACTTCGAGGCTATGTCGCAATATCGTTTTCCTTCGAACGAAAGGCAAATTTAAGCGACGTTGGGTCTGAGTAGTAATTGGATGGATGACGTCTTCCGAGTTCAGATGATGTAGTGACCCGTAGTTCGGATCCCACATAAAGCATGACCCCCAAAAATACAACTCGCAGCTGATGTGCTCCCAAATCTTGGCTAAGGATAACTATTTAACCCTTTAGCGCCCGGAGGTCTTTTTCGAAACTGAATAAAATCGTCTGGCGTTAGCCAAAACAAAATTAGTAAAATAACACTGGGCGGTAGAGTGTTAAAAAGCTGAAAGGATAAATTGTTTTTTAACTTGTAAAAACATTGATATTAATTCTTTACTAAAAGTTTAAAGAATCAGAAACAGTGTGTGTGTGTATATATACACTGTTTAATTGAAAAAATAAAAAAGGACCAACAAGATTGATCACGTACATCAAAAATTGTACAATGGTTAAACTGCTTTTGGACGTGATTCGTTCTCATTCCTGATTTCTAAAACCAAACTTGTTTGAAAAATTTGTGCAAATTTCGTCGAGAACTTCTTCATAAAATGTGTTAATTTATCACAGTTAAACAGGTTACAAAATTTAAGAGATATGTGGAACGTGTTCCTTTCGCAATTGACATGTAAACACTGTTGTTTATTTGTAGAGAGAGAGAGAGAGAGAGAGTTTGGATTAGTATTTTATTTAATATATGTAGTAAACACTCGTCCAACGCGTGTTTGTCCAGCGCGAATTTGCTTATACACGGAAAAATAAAAGCGAACAATTACTTGCCGAAAGCGGAAAATTTGATTATACACGGTCCGCCAAACACGCTCTAATACAGTAGTACTGTACGCGTGCCAATGTGCGCTCTAGTGTTTTCTCTTACACTCTCCAACACTGCCGCATCTCCCTCTCTCTCGCGTCACCCCTCGCATCACCCTTTGTCTCAGTCCCGCTACCGCAATAAGTTCAGTGAAGTTGCGTTGGATTGTTTTTGTCGTATTTTGCCGTTGTTTTGCTATTACCACTAGACAGCAGTATGGCATCAAAACGTAAAGCATCTGCGAGTGATAATGAAGAGAAGAAAAGTCGTAAGGTTATGACATTAGTCGAAAAAATAAAGATTCTAGATAAGTTGCGTGGTGGTATGGGCATAACATCATTTGGCCGCTAGTATCACATGAATGAGCCTACCATACGCACCATCCGAAAGAGTGAAGAAAAGATACGTGTTATTTTCATTTAATATATTTTTATTAATCATACGTAAATATCATTATGTTTATGATTTTATTATGTTCTTATTTCATATACAACAGGGCTTCTCAAACTTTTTTCACTTGCGACCCCTTTGGATCAGACAAATTTTTTCGCGACCCTTCACTCAATGTCATAAAAGCAATAGGTACTAACACTGTATATTTATGAAAAAAATAATATTTTCAAATGTTTCTGCGACCCCCAATAATATTTACGCGACCCCTAGTTTGAGAAGCGTGGATATACAATATAGGTAGGGAAATTCAGTTAATGTGTGAATAAAAAATCTACGTATCTAAGTATTAATGGGAGACTTTACGCGGCCGCGTTCACGTATCCCCATTTATCCCATAAGGTATTTGTCCAACGCGGATTTACCTAACGCGCCGTTCTCGAGGAACCTAACCCCCGCGTTGGACGAGGGTTCACTGTATATACGGGTCTGTCAAAAAAAACTAAGCCAATTTGAAATCTCTATAAACTGCACAATTTGATAGCGATTTCAAATATTTTTTTACACTAAATAAATAAAAGACTCATAAATAATCTGTGATAATTTTATAACTTTATTTTAAATATTTTAGGAGTTATACGGTTATTTCTACAGAGTGCGAAAATTTCAGTTTTTCTCATTATGTAATATCTTCTTTTTTCTCTTTTTCAGAATTTGTTTAGGTTTAAAATTTTTCGTGAATACCTCTAAATATGCCATTCTCACATGAAGATAAAATAATTATAAAGCATTACAGAGTTGAAAAAGGTTATAGTGCAAGGAAATTACTTTCTGAATTCGATTATAAAGGATGGGCTAGATCAGGTTTAGATTACTTATTGAGAACTATCGATGAAACAGGAAGCATTGAAAGGAAGGTTGGTAGTGGGCGACCAAAATCAGTTAGAGTAGATGAAAATATTCAGAAAGTGGAGGAACGTATCCTTAGTCAAGAGGATCGACCTGGTAGCCACATGACACCTGCTCAAATATCAAAAGAACTAGAAATATCAGAATCAAGCGTAAGAAGGATTATTAAATCTGATCTGCAATTTAAACCATTTAAAAGAGTGCATGGACAAAGATTGTCAGAAGTAAACTGTCAGAAAAGAGTTGAGAAATCTAAACGTATTTTACGTATAATAACTGAAGATAAACTTTCCAAGACATTTTTACGGATGAAAAACGTTTTACGGTAGAGCCACCAAGAAACTCACAGAATGACCGGGTTTATTCTGATGTTGCGAAGAAAAATGAAATCCAAGATGAAAGACTGTACGCAACAAGGAGTCACTTTTCTTCTCGCGTCATGGTTTCTGTTGGAGTGTCCAAGTTGGGAAAAACTTCAATATTTTTTATTGAGCCAGGAGTGAAAATTAATGCTCAATATTATTCAAATACCCTGCTTGAGAAAATGCTTCCAGAAATGAGAAACTTGGCTAGTCAAGGTTACTTTATTTTTCAACAAGATGGTGCAACATCACATACTGCCAAAACAAGACCATCGAATGTTTGAAAAAGAATGTGCCTGAATTTCTGGAACCGAATAATTGGCCACCTAACAGCCCTGACCTAAACCCTGTAGTACGCGGAATATGGGAAAACTTGGCAGAGAGTGTGTATAGGAACAGAATAAGGGATGTCAATCATTTGCGTGAGTTGATTATCGCAAAATAGGCAGAGCTCCCCAAGAGCAAATAAATTGAGCAATAGACGAATTCAGACCAAGATTAAAAAAAGTGATAGAAATGCAAGGGAATCATATTGAACAGTTCTTTTAATTTTATTAAACTAAAAATTAATTATCTACAGTATATCGTAAAAAAAAAATTTTCATGTTAAGTAGGAGAATCTCACTTTTTAGTTAATTATTAATAAAAT
This sequence comes from Bathynomus jamesi, assembly GCA_023014485.1. NCBI lineage: Eukaryota > Metazoa > Arthropoda > Malacostraca > Isopoda > Cirolanidae > Bathynomus > Bathynomus jamesi. Next base: position 688,202 of record JAJOZX010001510.1, on the reverse strand, counting down.
TTACAATTCTGAAGATATCGTCATAAAAATTTAAAGGATAATAGGTGATTACCTATACTTTATTGTGTAAAAAATTCAACTTAATTAAATAAATGGTTTTGTTTTAATAAAGGTTTGAATTTGGCTTAGTTTTTTTTGACAGACCCTGTATAATGTGTAAATGAGTAAAAACACATTCATAAATGTTTTACAATAATTAAACATGTGCTGAAGGTACTTGGCATAGCGTACTTACGATTTTAAAAAATGCATAAAAATATCAAACCTATGATTTTATTTCGGGGGAGGCTAAAGCCCTCGTAGCCCCCCCTCCTGTGTACGTCCCTGTGTGTGTGTGTGTGTATATATATATATATATATATATATATATATGCGCCTCGGTAGTGTAGTAATTAGCATCGCTGACTACGAATCTACCGACCCCCGGGTTCAATACCCGGTGACGGCAGGCGGTGCGCAGTAAACCCAGTTGATTATCCTTCCATACAATAAAAATTGGTTGGTAAATAATTGGGTACACTGGGTAGCCTAGTGGTTAAGACGCTGGGCTGCTAATTGGGTAAGGTGACCAGAGTCCCGATTTTCGACAGGACAGTCCTGCTTTGGAGAAGTGTGTCCCGCTGACGTATGATGTTCCGAATTTGTCCCGCCGCTTTTGGAGATATTGAGCAAAAACGTCCCGCAAAAATGTCCCTAAAAAATGTCCCGCAAAAATGTCCCGCAAAAATGTCCCGCAAAAATGTCCCGCTTTATTAAAATTATTCCCAATAAGCTATGTCTTGAATGGTTATTGACATACTTCGATTTTTTTTAATATAATTTTAATTTTAATATAATTTTTAATCTAATTTTTAATATATAATTTCGTCGTGCTGAGGTTATTCAGCAAATTTGCTAATTAATGTTTTTATTGGTGTTTTCAAGCATTACGTAATACAAAAGGAAAGTTGTCAGTTTGCACTGGTGGAAAAGTGATAATTTCACTCTGACTCTGTCTATTTCGTTATTGTCTATTATTTGATTTTTAGTGTTAGTATATATTGTTACTAATATAGTAATAATATAGTAATATAGTATTTTTAGTAATATAGTATTGTGTGTGTGTGTGTGTGTGTGTGTGTGTATATGATGAATAAAACCACGAAGGAAAGGAAACACAAAATGGTGCTCAAGCGCTTTCGTCTAATGACATCCTCAGGAACACTGAAGTACATAAAAAGGTTACAGCCTATATATAGGTTACAGAAAGAAAAAAAAGAAAAAATAATATACATACATATATATATATATATATATATATACACACACATATATATTATATATATATATATGCAATAAACGGAGAAGTAAAAATAAAAAATAAAAATTAAAGGATTATCAGAGAGGCATACAGATTTGTAAGGAAAAAATATCGATTTTTAGCACAAGATCAAATGAATTATAAAAATACAAATTTATACTGGAAATCTGCCCGGGTTTTAACACTCTGCCTTTTATGGTTAAGTTTCGATGTCTATAAAAATAAAATGAAAATTAAAAGTTAATAAAGTAGCATACAAGTTTACCAAAGATTTAGCGTTCTACCCTTCTTATCTAAATCTGTTTTGAAGGAATTCAAAACAACAGGATCAAGTTGAAAAAGACCTTTGCTTATGTTGAAGTTATTTGAAAGTTGGATAATGGCAGACTCAAGAATATTTCTATTAACAATGTTGCTAGAGTGGAATAAAACTGAAGCATTATTCCAATCAATACAGTGGGATAACTCTGACAAATGGACAAAAAGGGCACTGGACAACTGTCCTGTTCTAACGGAATATTGATGCTGTTTTATACGTGTGTGCAAATCCTTTCCCGTCTGACCTATGTAAAAGGAATCACATTGTTTACAACCAATTTTATAGATAATGCCTGAATTATTGGTAGGGCTATTTTTTACTATGATATTTTTCACAATATTGTTATATGAAAATACTACACTAATATCCAAAAGTTTAAGTACATTAGCAATGCCTAAAAAGCCCGGGAAAAATGGAAGTACTAAAATATTTTTTAACAAAGTACGAGTGTTATTATTGACACGATAGAAAGTTCGTTTTGCCTTGTTGAGACAAGATTCCATAAACGCAGATGGATAACACAGATCACTTCCAATACCGTTGATTTTTCCAATTCGGCATCGATGTATTCCGGACTGGCGATCCTAAGGGCGCGGAGAAACATTGATGAAAAAATGGCCTTCTTAATGGGGGTGTCATGTCCCGAGTAAAAGTGTACGTAGGACAAATTGTTTGTTGTTTTCCGATAGATACTAAACTTAAAACCTGGGCTTTCCCTATGTACACGCACATCCAAAAATGGGATTGAATTGTCTTGTTCCACTTCTAAAGTAAACTTAATGGAGGGGACTTGATCATTTAACTGAAGGAGGAAGTTATCCAGGTCACGATTCATGGGCCAGATACACAAAATATCGTCGACGTACCGCAACCAAGGGATGCCAACCCCCAGGATTCTCGGAATGTAAGTAATTTCGAAAAACTCCATATAAATATTGGAGAGGAGGGGCGATAAGGGGTTGCCCATGGCCATCCCAAAAACTTGTTGATAATACTCGTTATTGAAAGTGAATTTACAGTCTTTGATGCAAAGCTTAATAAGTTCCAAAACAATGTGTGAAGGTAGTGGCAGGTCATACTTATGTAATTCTTGGGAGAGAAAGTCAAGCATATCGTCAATCGGCACTTTTGTAAACAATGAACAAACGTCAAAACTGATCAATCTATCGTTAGTTTCTGATTCACATGTAAAAAATTCCATGGATCTTACTGAAAAATTGAATAATGCACGTACTGAAACTAACGATAGATTGATCAGTTTTGACGTTTGTTCATTGTTTACAAAAGTGCCGATTGACAATATGCTTGACTTTCTCTCCCAAGAATTACATAAGTATGACCTGCCACTACCTTCACACATTTTTTTGGAACTTATTAAGCTTTGCATCAAAGACTGTAAATTCACTTTCAATAACGAGTATTATCAACAAGTTTTTGGGATGGCCATGGGCAACCCCTTATCGCCCCTCCTCTCCAATATTTACAGTATATGGAGTTTTTCGAAATTACTTACATTCCGAGAATCCTGGGGGTTGGCATCCCTTGGTTGCGGTACGTCGACGATATTTTGTGTATCTGGCCCATGAATCGTGACCTGGATAACTTCCTCCTTCAGTTAAATGATCAAGTCCCCTCCATTAAGTTTACTTTAGAAGTGGAACAAGACAATTCAATCCCATTTTTGGATGTGCGTGTACATAGGGAAAGCCCAGGTTTTAAGTTTAGTATCTATCGGAAAACAACAAACAATTTGTCCTACGTACACTTTTACTCGGGACATGACACCCCCACTAAGAAGGCCATTTTTTCATCAATGTTTCTCCGCGCCCTTAGGATCGCCAGTCCGGAATACATCGATGCCGAATTGGAAAAAATCAACGGTATTGGAAGTGATCTGTGTTATCCATCTGCGTTTATCTGAATCTTGTCTCAACAAGGCAAAACGAACTTTCTATCGTGTCAATAATAACACTCGTACTTTGTCAAAAAATATTTTAGTACTTCCATTTTTCCCGGGCTTTTTAGGCATTGCTAATGTACTAAACTTTTGGATATTAATGTAGTATTTTCATATAACAATATTGTGAAAAATATCATAGTAAAAATAGCCCTACCAATAATTCAGGCATTATCTATAAAATTGGTTGTAAACAATGTGATTCCTTTTACATAGGTCAGACGGGAAAGGATTTGCACACACGTATAAAACAGCATCACTATTCCGTTAGAACAGGACAGTTGTCCAGTGCCCTTTTTGTCCATTTGTCAGAGTTATCCCACTGTATTGATTGGAATAATGCTTCAGTTTTATTCCACTCTAGCAACATTGTTAATAGAAATATTCTTGAGTCTGCCATTATCCAACTTTCAAATAACTTCAACATAAGCAAAGGTCTTTTTCACTTGATCCTGTTGTTTTGAATTCCTTCAAAACAGATTTAGATAAGAAGGGTAGAACGCTAAATCTTTGGTAAACTTGTATGCTACTTATTAACTTTTAATTTTCATTTTATTTTTATAGACATCGAAACTTAACCATAAAAGGCAGAGTGTTAAAACCCGGGCAGATTTCCAGTATAAATTTGTATTTTTATAATTCATTTGATCTTGTGCTAAAAATCGATATTTTTTCCTTACAAATCTGTATGCCTCTCTGAAATCCTTTAATTTTTATTTTTTATTTTTACTTCTCCGTTTATTTGCATATATATATATATATATAGAGAGAGAGAGAGAGAGAGAGAGAGAGGAGAGAGAGAGAGAGAGTGAGATATATATATATATATATATATATATATAATATATATATATATATATTATTTTTCCTTTTTTTTCTTTCTGTAACCTATATATGACGCGTTCGGTGGAGAAGGGGCGAACGCCACAAAATTCGAAAAATGAGTTTTTTGTCGTATAATTATCCTTTAAAACCTTTGCTTTACCTATGCAAAAAATTAGATGTTAGTCTGCACTCTTTCACGGTAAAATTTAGGTTTTAATGTATCTCAGAGAAATTCACTCCGCATCATTGCTTCACATTGAACACATCTATCTACTTTCTGGTCACTCGACAATGCCCCGTGATGCTCAATTTGGCCAAATTGAACAAAATATACAAAATAATTACAGCAATATTATTTACACCAAAAAAGATTATGTTACGGCCATAACTACAGCCGTTTCGCAGCGCTTCCTAGTTGTAGAAATGAAACAGGCTGATTTTCTCGATTTTGACGTCCTAAAACGTGCATTGTCATTAGGAAATCAACAACTACTAAATTTACAGATGCAAGAAAGTTAATATTTGACTTCAACACAAAGAAGGCTACGTAATATCTACTGCATACCGCACAACCCCAGATAATAGCCATCCCGTCAGACTGCAGAAAGGGTAAAAATCTTACAGTGTCAGTTTATTCAATCTAGCCCAGCAGACACTGCAACCAAAGTATTCCCAATTGCTGCCAATAACTAAGGAAAAAATAAAAGATCTCAAAGAATTATCAGACCTAATGCCTGCAACTGCAGTGAACTATTATACAAGATTGTTAAAGGAACTGGAAGAAACCGAAACAGTTGAAGCAGGTAATACAACATTCGACGAAGAGGACCAAATAATGGATTACACCAGTTAACATCAGAAGCTATCAATAAATAATATTGTAAAATTTCTTGGCGTTTTATTATATCGACATATTACACAACAATATTTTACTCAAATATGTGTTCAAATTCATACAACATTTCAATAAACCGGAAAAATACAAAGGTTTAAAGTTTACAAACTTTAACTGCATTTTGTGGCATAATTCGAAAATGTTGCGTTCGCCCCTTCTCCACCGAACGCGTCATATAGGCTGTAACCTTTTTATGTACTTCAGTGTTCCTGAGGATGTCATTAGACGAAAGCGCTTGAGCACCATTTTGTTTCCTTTCCTTCGTGGTTTTATTCATCATAAATATTTTTCACGTGTTATTTTCGTGAAATAATTTTCATATATATATATATATATATATACACACACACACACACACAATGGGTGTCCGAGAATTATCTGTACAATTTTTGGCTGTTATTAAAAGTCAACCATGAAGTGTAGAAATTCCAGTGTTGTCCCATTTTACAGAGAATCTCATTAAGTTTTTTCTGATACCACGTTTTGACAAGTTTTTTAGAAATGTACGCGGGTGACAGACATTGATGATTTAAAAGCAAGAATCACAGCTGCTATTGAGCGAATTGATGTGGATATGCTGCAGCGTACATGGCAACATTTGGAGTATCGATTGGATGTTTTGCGAATCACTAATGGTGTACATATCGAATGTTTGTAACAACGTTACTTTAATAAAAGAAACTTTTGAAAATACAGATTCTAAATAATCTTGTTTAAGAATTTTACGTGTGTTAAAAAAATCTGGTCACTTTATTAGATTGGGAAGTCATGAAATCGAGTCCCGGCGAGGACTTTTTAATTTCTGACCACCCGTGGTGGGTCGTGGTTCAGATTCCACGTTGAGCTGTTGGGTCGAAGATGGAGTAACAAGCTTGAATAAACAATTCGGACGGCAGCAAAACCAAGGTAACCAGGGGTTCGAGGGTCAGTACGAAAGTAAGGCCTGTTATTTTTCATATTATATCTACTTTATTTATTTACATATTTTTATGCGCCTCAGTGGTGTAGTGGTTAGCGTCGCTGACTACGAATCCATCGGCTCCGGGATCGAGACCCGGTGACGGCAAGGGGCGCGCAGCAAAACCCAGCTGTTCATCCTTCCACGCAATAAAAAAAATTGGTTAGTAGATAAATGGGTACCCTGGGTAGCCTAGTGGTTAAGACGCTGGGCTGCTGATGGGGCATGATTCGGATTCCACGTTAAACTGTAGGTCTAAGGTGGCGTGACAAACTTGACCTTCGTCAGAATGAACAATTCGGGCGGAAGCAAAACCAAGGTTAACCAGGGTATACATATATTTACTTTATATTTTCCACGTATATATATATATATAATATATACACACACACAAACTCAGAATGGTCCCCTGAGAAATTTATATGTTAAACACAGACCGTGCATGGAACAAGGAACTCTTCTGGGAAAATTAAATCCACTATAGTCCGAATAAGTAATGGTAAATTACAAATACCATAGTTTTTCTTTTTCATGATGCTAGCCCGACGTGGGCAACGGGTCCAGTGTTGCCAGATCTACAGATATATCTGTAGATCTACAGATTTTATGAAGCAATTCAGATTTTCAGATTTTTTCAATAATTTATGCATAATCTACAGATTTTTAATCCAGCAAGCAATCATTATTATTTACTTCCAAAATTTACAACAAGGAAATATTAGGCCTACAGTCTCAATCAATAGGACACAAATGTTCTCGGTATTCAGTTTCAGAAGTCGAGTCGACTCGCTTCTGACTACGATATACATGCCGATTAAATCATTTAATCGGCGCTGATTGGTTGATATTCCCTCTACGTCATGGTAGCATGGAATGTTTTTGTTTTTGTTGAAAAAAATGATATTTATCTGTTTAAATCTAAAAGGATTTTTTTTGGTTTCATTTATGTGTATGAATTAAAGAAGTATTCCGGTGTTCTTATAGTTATTACAGCAATAATCAAAAGGTATTTCCTTTATCACAAAGTAACGGAATTCAATTTGTTTACTTTCATTTACTTTACTTTTTTTATGTTAAAGTGCCATATTTATATAAGTTTATAAGAATAAAGAAAATATTATACAAGATTTTATCATTGATAATACCTTAAGACAGTAAATTAAATAAAAATATGTCAAAATTATTATTTAGATAAATATTATAAATCTACAGATTTCTACAGATTTTTTAATCAGATTTATCAGATTTTTAAAAATTCCATCTGGCAACACTGAACGGGTCTCTCGCAAAGAGATCCCATAAATATAGCTTCCCTCACCAGCTATCTGCAAAGCAGACAGGATCCAGCTTTGGAACATGGACCTAGGGTTTAAAGCAAGCCTAGTCCCTACATTCAGAACCTCTATATAAGTAAAAGACTCGTTGCATTCACGTCGGATTGAATAAACAAAGAAAAAGGGGTAACTATTGTATTTTTAGCCAAAAAAAACAAAACTTAAACCTCAACCGGGACATTGAGCGTCCACTTTTCAAGGCACGTAACACGTCCGTTTAATATACACAAACTCAGAATGGTCCCCTGGTGCCTTGAAAAGTGGACGTTCAATGTCCCGGTTGAGGTTTAAGTTTTGTTTTTTTTGGCTAAAAATACAATAGTTACCCCTTTTTCTTTGTTTATTCAATCCGACGTGAATGCAACGAGTCTTTTACTTATATAGAGGTTCTGAATGTAGGGACTAGGCTTGCTTTAAACTCTAGGTCCATGTCCCAAAGCTGGATCCTGTCTGCTTTGCAGATAGCTGGTGAGGGAAGCTATATTTATGGGATCTCTTTGCGAGAGACCCGTTGCCCACGTCGGGCTAGCATCATGAAAAAGAAAAACTATGGTATTTGTCATTTACCATTACTTATTCGACTATAGTGGATTTAATTTTCCCAGAAGAGTTCCTTGTTCCATGCACGGTCTGTGTTTAACATATATATATTATATACACACATACAGTATATACACACCCCTGTAATTTATATTGCAATTATACTTAGTGAGAAATAAAATAAGAGGCATTACTTTCGTACCCCCCCCCCTCGTGTGTGTGTGTGTGTGTGTGTGTGTATATATTTTATTTATCAGTAAATTTCTTCTACATACAAAATTATTACAGTTTTTAACATGAAACAATGGTTTTCTTCTGGAAATAGCAATTAATGACGTATACAAAAGATATGTAATAGTTTTTTCAAAGTCATTCTCACGAATTTGAAATATCTCTCTCTCTCTCTCTCTCTCTCTCTCTCTCTCTCTCTCTCTCTCTCTCTCTGAATGTAACAAACGCTTCCGCCATTATTTTTATTATTATTATTACGTATAAATCTAAAAATGACAAAAACACGAAATAAAAAATAAACGCTGTAATAATACAGGGTGGGCCATAAGTCCCTTTACCGAAGTGAGTTTAATGAAATTTACTTCGGTAAAGCGATTTATGGCCCACCCTGTGTATATTCGTTGAAACCTAGTTTAGTTTGTAAGAAATGGTTATTTGTTAATTTCGGTTTACATTCGGGAGTTAATTGAATGTAATCTCTGTATTTATTTGGGACTTTGTAGACTTTTTTTCGCTTTTACGTCTGAATCGAGTTGTTGGGGGGATTACTACCCACTCAATGTCATTGGCATCGGTGGTCCACAAGTGAGAATGTACAAAAGTGAAAAAAAATCCACATTTGAGAAAAGCGTGTCTTGATTTGGGAAATAATGTTTTCCTCGCTGAGTGGAAATGTTTAATATTTCCAAACCTAACCTATTTTAACCAATCAGAACCTAACTTATCATATCCTAACTCGTCATAACCTAACCTAACCTAACCCGGACGAAAGTGAGAAAGACCCTGGATAAGAATGAGAATGACACGAATTGAGAATAGACCGATTTGAAAATACCTCCTTTGAGATTCTCACATTCTCACTTTCCCTTTCTTGGGCGCGGAATGGAATGGGAATGACGGTGAGTGAGAGTAAACCGTTGGGGGAACACATCGAATTGTTGGGTAACACAAAGCGATAAGTGACTAACGATTTCGAAAGAAAACAAATGAATGCTGAATCATTATTTCCGTACAGATGGAATGCAACTTAAATTTAACAAAAAAGAAATCCAAGAAAATGACGTACCAAAACAAGAACTAAAACTCTACGTATACCTTTCTTTCGTACGTTATATACAGGGTGATCCAAAACGGCGTTCCTAGAAATAACTTTTTCCATAAATACTTTTTTTTTGCAACACCTTTATGCATCACTATATATATATATAATATATATATTATATATATATATATATATATATATATATATAATAGGGTGATTACAAAGTCCTTGTGCAACTTTAAACTTACGTACATGTGTACATCTTTTGATGTACACATGATAGAAACAACCTGTAAACGCCATATGAAAGCATAATTGTTAAAAATTTTAACACACTACATTACAAATTTGTAGGCCTCAACATAACCGCCATCTTTCCCGAAACAATCGGATACGATCCGATTTTCCAAAGACCTGAAAACATTCTCCATTTGTGACGGTGATTTCATGAACCGCATTTGCAATCTTGGTCATAAGTTCATCCAAAGAATGTGGTTATGATGAGTAAACAACCCTCTTAACATGGCTTCATAAAATGTAGTCCAATGAGGACAGGTCAAGTGAACGAGGTAGTCAAGCAACTTGACTGGGAAGATTTTAGTCAAGAACTGTTGTACATTCAAAGCAAAGTGTCAGGGAGCACCGTCTTGTCACACACACACACACACACACACACACACACACACACACACACACATATACCGGGTTGCCCAGAAAAAAGTAAGCTATTGATTTTAAGATTTTACTTCAGTTTTATAGAAAGAAATACAAAATAAATAATACATGTTAATAAATACTACTGTTTATTGTCTATATTATGGCATCAAATACTCAAAATATCTACCACCTTGTCGGATACAGCTCCAAACGAAAGCGCCAGTTATCAATTGCTCTATTTATGGAATTTTGTGGTAGCGAATTCCATTTTTCCACAATCTTTTCTTTTAATTGATCAATGTTAGCGAAATTAATATTCCTATACATTCTTTTCTTCAGTTCATCCCATATTGCATAATCAAGAGGAGACAAATCTGGGCTGTTGCCAGGACAATCTTTAGGTTTTATGTAGTCAGGAACTTCTTTGTTTAAATATTCATAAGGTGAGCAGTATGACTTGTTGTACCATCTTGCTGAAATGTATATCGATTTGCCAAAATTTCGCGAATTTTTGGTCGATGTTTCTCTAATATACAGGGTGTCCGAGAATTATCTGTACAATTTTTGGCTGTTATTAAAAGTCAACCATGAAGTGTAGAAATTCCAGTCTTGTCCCATTTTACAGAGAATCTCATTAAGTTTTTTCTGATACCACGTTTTGACAAGTTTTTTAGAAATGTACGCGGGTGACAGACATTGATGATTTAAAAGCAAGAATCACAGCTGCTATTGAGCGAATTGATGTGGTATGCTGCAGCGTACATGGCAACATTTGGAGTATCGATTGGATGTTTTGCGAATCACTAATGGTGCACATATCGAATGTTTGTAACAACGTTACTTTAATAAAAGAAACTTTTGAAAATACAGATTCTAAATAATCTTGTCTAAGAATTTTACGTGTGTTATCAAGAATTTTATTAAAAGATGAAATTGTACAGATAATGTTCGGACGCACTGGAATTTCTAAAAAACTTGTCAAAACTTGGTATCAGAAAAAACTTAATGAGATTCTCTGTAAAATGGGACAAACTGGAATTTCTACACTTCATGGTTGACTTTTACTAACAGCCAAAAATTGTACAGATAATTCTCGGACACCCTGTACTACTGTTGCAATAATAAACAGCATTCATTTTAACACCGCTTTCAACAAAAACATCATCACTTTTACCCAGTTTTGAGACACAGCAGGAGATCATTAGTTTTTTAGAAAAGTTAAACCGTCTTTTCGGTGATACTTCTGTCCTGGGTCTTGCTATAGAATACACTCGATTGTTTTGATAGGTGATCGAGTTGAAAATGATTTTTCATCGCTAAACCACATTCTATTGACATTGGGAAATCTTTCAAGAAAAGCTTGACACGCTTCCATTCTGTTCATCTTATTGACTTCACTCAAGATCCGCACTGGATAGCGTTTACAAACTGTCAATTGTGGACCTTCTTTGACAATTCATTGTGTAGAACTTCTTGAAATTCTGGTTTCTACCGCAATTTCATTTGGTGTCATACGCGTTCCAGGCTTTTTTCCTGACTTAGAACCACTTCCTCAACCATTGCAAGATTTTCATCAATGCGAACTTCTCTTTTTCTTCAACTACTTTGATTCTAGCAACCTATCCAGTTCTATCAATTTTACGAATCTGTTTTTCAACACCAGAACGAGTCCATGGCTCATTTGGAAACATTGATATAATTTTTCAGGCACCATAGAGTGTTTCTCAATACGTAATTGTTTTATCAATATGAGATCATCTTGACTATATGAAGGCATTTTTGATGGGTGATTAAATATTTTTGAAAAATCTGCAACAAAGATAAATGGAGTATATGAAAAACAAATATTATAAAGACATATAGAAGTGCTACATATAAAAGCATATTATTTATTTAAATCGTTATAAAAGCAAGCAAATCTTGACAATAGTGAATATAATAGTTGATAAAAGCAATAGCTTACTTTTTTCTGGGCAACCCGGTATATACGAGGGTGGGCTGAAAAATAATGCCTCCAACTGAATAATTCTGGGTTGTTTAGAGGTAGCTAGATAAAACCGGTTTTGTGTTGTAACTTCATATCCCCATCCCATTCCAGATTCTGTAGAGGTAACCAGATAAAACCGGTTTTGTGCTATAGCCTAATATAGCCTACAGTCATTCCACACGTTGGTTCAGTATCGATTACAGTGGAAAGGAGTAAATGACCTTTCACGTTCATCTGATATACTGAACTTCATAATGTTTGCAGATGATACAGTGTCTTTTTCTTGCAAAGATGTTAATTCAGTTAAGAATATATTTAACTCGGAATTTATTAGTGTAATGAAATGGTTGACCACCAATAAACTTTTCGCAAATACCAGTAAAATAAATATAATGATTTTTTACTAATAAAAGAAATGTATATCTTGATGAACTTAATGTTAATGAAATCGCCATAAAGGAGTGTACTGTAACAAAATTTCTTGGTGTAATGCTAGATAAGAATTTGCAATGGAGTGATCATGTTAATTATATCGCGAAAAAGATTTCAAGGATCGTTGCTATAATGTTTAAACTTAGAAATGTAGTCCCTAAACAGGTTTTATTGACTCTTTATCACTCTTGTTCTTCCCTATATGACGTACTGCACCCTTGTTTGGGGAAACTCCGCTAACAACGCATTAAATGGTATCTTTGTCATCCAAAAACGAGCAAAAACGAGCATCATCTAATGCTGATTTCCTTGATCACTCTAGTACATTATTTAAAGAGCTAAACCTACTAAAGCTCAACGATATAACCAAACTGGCACATTTTATTTTTATTTACGAGTGTAAGAACAAAATCATTAATTTGCAATGGGTAAATAGATATTTTGTAACTCATCAACAAATCCACCCGTATCAAACCAGAAATAGATCAAAGCTTGTTATACCTCAATTTAGATTGTCTTCATCTAAAAAAAGTACCCAATTTCATTGGATTGAAACTATGGAATGACTTAAATGCCGACATAAAAAATATTGTGAATGTAAATTTGTTTAAAACCAAGTTGAAATCCCGATTAATAATGGCATACTAACAAAAATCTAGGATTAATGTCCATTACTATTGTTTACTAATTATTAATCTCTCGTGTGTAATCTAGTATTAAAAACACATTTCTTGGGATTGTTCAATTCTTATCAGTAGTATAGCCGCAAAAGGGGAGAGTGCAGGAATGTTGCAGGTTATTATGTAATGTTGCAAATGGGGTGGGGGTTGTTGCAAAGGGGGAAGGGGGTTGTTGCAAAGGGAGGAAGGTAGGTTGTTGCAAAGGGGGATGTTGCAAAGGGGGTGGGGGGGAAACTTGGAGGCGGCGTTATCCCCCAAGAGAAAGGAGGAGGAGAGAAAGGAGGAGAGGTGTTCACCTGGCAGGAGCCAAGTGCACATTAAGACTTCCAGCCGGGCTGGCGTTGTTTTATAGGCTCCTAATCAGCCAGAATCAGCCAGTTGGCTGAGCCAAGGTGAGAGAGACGCCTGAAGGAGAGAGAGAGAGAGAGGACAGCTGAAGGAGAGAGAGCTGAAGAAGAGAGAGATGCCTGTAGGAGGGAGAGACGCCTGAAGGAGAGAGGATAGGTACACATGCAGGAGGTACTCATGCTGGAGGTACACACACACACACACATACGCACACATGCAGGAGTACACATGCAGTAGGTACACATGCTGGAGGTACACACATACGCACACATGCAGGAGTACACATGCTGGATGTACACATGCAGTACACATGCTGGAGGCAAACATGCAGGAGAGAGAGAGAGAGAGAGAGACCTGAAGGAGGGAGAGAGACACCTGAAGGACAGAGTGGAGTTCTCCCCAATTTATTTTCGTTTCCCTAACCTAAGAGGCCACTAAGGGGTTTACCAAAGGGCCAGAAATAGAAGGAGCAGAGCTCCTTACTCGGCCGGAGCCGAGGGGGAATGGTTCTTCACCAGCTTCGCGATCTTTTATAATCCCTATTCTGGCTGAGTTGCCAGCGCAAGGTATTCCAGATAGCGCCATGTATTCTAATAAGCATTGTGTACCACAATATGGTAGATGAATTAAATATTACACACTTAATTGAAATATAGATGTATATAGTGTTTTACAATAGATGTATATAGTGGATTATATGCAATATAACATTAACTTGAGCTTCCTTGAAGTTGAACGAAGCAAATAACGTAGTTATCCATAATTCAACCAACCATAGAAAACAGATTATAGAATATATATATATATATATATATATTATATATATATATATATATATATTATATATATATATATATATATTAAGCATTGTGTACCACAATATGGTAGATGAATTAAATAATTACACACTTTTGAAATATAGATTATATAGTGTTTTACAATAGATGTATATAGTGGATTATATGCAAATATAACATTAACTTGAGCTTCCTTGAAGATGAACGAAGCAAATAACATAGTTTCCATAATTCAGCCGAAAACAATTAATTTTATGGGTAACTATTTCGACATAAGTTTACTATAATTATATCAGTCTTTTAAATATCTTCTGTATACAGGGTGTCCCGTAAGTCTGGACCCATAGGGATTTATAATATATTTTTTTATTGTTATTATTATTTTATTATTATTATTTTTTATTATTTTTTTATTATGATTTTTATTTGTGGGGCCACTTGAAAGCCAAAGTGTACGAGGTCAAACTTCAGAACATTTTCCACCTTAAGCACGCATTGTGGAGGCGTGTCAAGAAATTTCTGCGACTGTGATTCAGAAAGTGCTGTCGCAGTGGAGATTGCGTCTTCAACTATGTGTGCGACACAAGGCGGACACTTGAACAGATTATGTAATAAATTTTTGGACTATTTTGTAATTTATTATTTTTCCCTATGGGTCCAGACTTACGGGACACCCTGTATATTATATATAAAATACCACAATATATTTTATAGTTATTCAGTAACACATTAGAAAGATTTACGCAATAATAGAATTAACAAAGTTACCCAATAAATAATTCGTTAGACAGAAACGAATTTTTATAAGGGATACCCAGCTTCATTAAACTTGAAGATGAACGAAACAAATAACATAGTTATCCATAATTCAGCCCTCACGAATAACGAAACGAAATGATCATTTACGATACAATTCGAAATACGATAATTTACGATACAATTCCACCAAACGAGATGAAAAGTTGAGAAACATACGAGCCTCATTCCCTGCGAAGAAAAAATGAAAAAACGAAATTAAAAGAAACGAAGAAAGTTGGATTTCCCCAAAACCAGTCCACTATAGCGAGGTTGGTTTCGGAGAAAATCTGCTTGCGAGAGACCTTTCTTAAAGACAGCCTTCGATAAGTACTCAATGTTCCAAATATTGCCATTATAATTACTTCTACAATGAATCCAATTAAATTCTGCTTATTAAATAACTTTTTTAGACACTTGATTTTTATTATAAATATTTAAGTCACGAATAACAGTGGGAAAAACGTACACACAATATATATATATATATATATATCTATATATATATATATATATGCTACACACAGACCGTGCATGGAACAAGGAACTCTTCTGGGATAATTAAATCCACTATAGTCCGAGTAAGTAATGACAAATACCGCCTCGGTGGTGTAGTGGTTAGCGTAGCGGACTACGAATCCATCGGCCCAGGGTTCGAGACCCGACGGCAGCCGGCGCGCAGCAAAACCCAGCTGTTCATCCTTCCACACAATAAAGAAAGTGGTTGGTAGATAAATGGGCACCCTAGGAGGCCTAGTGGTCAAGACGCTGGGCTACTGATGGGTCGTGGTTCGGAATCCACGTTAAACTGTAGGTCTAAGGTGGAGTGAAAAGCTTGACCTTCGTCAGAATGAACAATTCGGGCGGAAGCTAACCAAAGGTTAGCCCGACGCGGGCAACGGGTCACTCGCAAAGAGAATTTAATCATTGGTAAACTTCCTTCCAGACCACTCTTTCTATATATATATATATATATATATATATAGAAAGAGAGCGAGAGTTTTGTTCAATAAATAATAATCGAAAAAAACATCATAATGCACGATTTTCTATGTAGCAATACTAATTAACTCTTTCTCGCCTACGGCGTTACAAGAACGTGCACTCGCTCGTAAATTAGACCTCCAGTTTAACATGGGTTCAGAAATACATCTCGTCGATGGGGTTCGTTGCTTACTCTACCACATGGACTTTTATATGTAAGAGACCTAACCTAACCTACGAAATACATCTCGTCAGGGCCGATCCTAGAGCCATATATAGCAATGGAAATGAGCGCGATGTGTCGTTAAATACGTGATTTAAAATAACAGGACCATTTTACCCGAGGCAGTAGTATATCCGAAAAATCGTAATGCACGATTTTTTCTATGTAGCAATAATAATTAACTCTTTCAAATACGTGATTTAAAATAACAGGACCATTTGACCCGAGGCAGTAGTATATCCGAAAAACATCGTAATGCACGATTTTTTCTATGTAGCAATAATAATTAACTCTTTCAAATACGTGATTTAAAATAACAGGACCATTTGACCCGAGGCAGTAGTATACCCGAAAAACATCGTAATGCACGATTTTTTCTATGTAGCAATAATAATTAACTCTTTCAAATACGTGATTTAAAATAACAGGACCATTTGACCCGAGGCAGTAGTATACCCGAAAAACATCGTAATGCACGATTTTTTCTATGTAGCAATAATGATTAACTCTTTCAAATACGTGATTTAAAATAACAGGATCATTTAACCCGAGGCAGTAGTATGCCCGAAAAACATCGTATAACCTAACTATAATTTGCAACTATAGTTTACCTTGACTTTCATATGCTTCTATCCTGTTTAACATTTAATTTTATTTTAGTATTTATTCATGCCACGCCGCCTTAGACCACAGCTTAACGTTGAAACCGAATGTTCTTTTTAAAATATAATTAGGATATAATTTCTTTATTATAAAATAAGTTAACAATTATGTTAACAAACAATACTAATAATTTGTAAGTAAAAAATATAATATAAGGGACTACCATAGAAATGTAAGTGCCTATAATTCGATTTTATTATATGTTACTCGTCCGGTCTCGTTATAGCGGATTGGTACACGTCATAGCTCCACCCAGCTACATCGGCAGCCAATCACTACGAACATCTGGTCTTTTGGGCGGAGCTTGGCGAATGTGCATATAAAAGGGGATATTTTCAGTTGGGAGTAACAGTAGCTATTTTCGCATCAGTGAATAATCAACCATGGACCTGTACGTCTCCCCAGACTTGTATGAAGAACGTGATACTGCAGCATTAACCACAATTAGTCTTTTCAATGCGGCTGATTGTGGCGAACTATTTTCGACGCAAACCGTAGAAGATATTTGCAGTGACGCTCCTTACAATCCGACGCAAGGGACTACCATAGAAATGTAAGTGTCCATAATTCGATTTTATATATATACGGAGAGTTGTAGTATTTCGTCAAATAGATACTAGTCAAAAATGTCAATCAATGTTATTTCCCCATCATGCTAAAATCGAAATTGGTAATCGAACCAAAGATATCTTCACATAATGGGATCTGTCTGTCTGTCTGTATATGTTTTTCCTTTAAGGTCCGATGAGGATTTGACACGAGTTATACAATCTTTTGAAGGGAATACGGATGATATACTGATCAGTCAGCAGTGTCACACATCCTCCACCATGGACCTGTACGTCTCCCCAGACTTGTATGAAGAACGTGATACTGCAGCATTAACCACAATTAGTCTTTTCAATGCGGCTGATTGTGGCGAACTATTTTCGACGCAAACCGTAGAAGATATTTGCAGTGACGCTCCTTACAATCCGACGCAAGGGACTACCATAGAAATGTAAGTGTCCATAATTCGATTTTATATATATACGGAGAGTTGTAGTATTTCGTCAAATAGATACTAGTCAAAAATGTCAATCAATGTTATTTCCCCATTATGCTAAAATCGAAATTTTTATGGCGTTCACTCCTCGAACCAAAGATATCTTCACATAATGGGGATCTGTCTGTCTGTATACTCTGTATATGTTTTCCCTTTAAGGTCCGATGAGGATTTGACACGAGTTATACAATCTTTTGAAGGGAATACGGATGATATACTAATCAGTCAACAATGTCAAATAATGTAAGTGTTTTTCGATCTTTTTGGGATAAGAAGACGCAATATATTTTCATAAATTTATTAAATGAAAGAAATCAGTACAATAAACGAATATACAAATATACGAACAAAAACATTATAATATACAACGAGTACGTACAATTGGAAAACGGTTTTTTATCTGTCTGCATACCATTTCATCGTTTCGGTGAGTGTGACACGGGTCAAATAAATTTAAAAAATTTATAAATTCTTTATCATTTGACATATGCATGAGAAATGAGACACAGTACATTCCGCAAACATTAGTAAAATATCCCTGCATACGAAATGGGTTCCATACAACTTCGGGAATATGTAACTGAGCGAGAAATTTTACAATAATAGGGTCACTCCAGGGTTGAGTACCGAGTGAATCAAAATAGTACAGGCGCTGTCTATTTTTAAAATAGACAGCGATCCAGTGAATCCCTTCATTACCGATGATGTCTGTGTTCACAATAAGACTACCGCATTCTCGCGTACTTGGCAAACTCAATGTTTCATTCTTCGCAAACACGCCGATAAATTTGGAACGTGTGACTCGCTCCATTACTTTCTGAAGTGTATTAGCATCCATTTTAAAAGTCAGTGATAACGCTTCTAAATCTATCTACTTCTATTAGGGCTTGCGATTCGAGATATACTAGTACACTAATAGGAGCGTCTATAGGCTTGGCGAATTCCAGCGCACTGAGATGTTACCGCTCTGCTGTGGTGTTAAATGGGTATTTACGCTAGCAGATAAGTCAGGTGTAATGTCAAACGGATAAAGGTTAAATTGATCAATGAATTCTTCCTGCGTTACCCCATTACCAAGCTCATCACAATCACCTGCAATATGGGTCAGATTACTATAGGCTCTGGCACAAAGAGGTAACACAGCGTCTGATGAATAGTCCGTACCCATTGTTCCACCCAAAGCAGTGCCATTAACGTATAGAGTTATATTTTTAAGTCCGAAATTCTCGAATTTAAAGGCACTCTTTTTATATTTTCCATTCACCGAAGCGTGGTCCTGCATGCCGATTAATATCCTTTTAGGAAGATTTCCCAGGGCAATGTTTTCTATCTGCTTCGATGCCAACCCTGCAGGAACCGTATATAGTTTGATCTGCACTCTGTTAATAGGATATTTCACTGTAGCGTTTAGTAAATTTTTCTCAATTTCTAGTTGTTTTGGTGAACTTAATTTCACTCGCCGTACGCGGAGGTATGTGTCCATAATGTGAACCACAACGGACTTTGCACCCTCTTCTTGATTCGCATCCAGATTTAAGCAGATCTCAGGACTCGTGCGGGTGAGCTTTATTTTCATATCCACCCCGTTCACAAGCAACTTCTCCTGGAAAGTGAAATCTGTGTGCAACCGTCCAAAACACTCGTATATTTTCTTTTTAGAATTTTTAAATTTGTCCTTTATACTATTTTCATCTTTAGTTTGATAATATCCCTCCGCACTTAAAAAGGTAGCCTTCGCTTCTTTGGAAAAGTTGAGGACATTTTCCAAATAGGCTCGTAGATGATAGTACCCCGTGCCTGCCGATATGTTGGTCTGATTTAAATATACGTCACACTGGTTGAATATGGCGTGCAGAAAGTTTGTTTCAGGGTATACAGCATATTTGTCATCGCAGGCCGTTCCATCAGAATGGGCTATACGTAGCTTAGCGTACATGTGCACACAGCTTGGATCAAAAAAGTAAGGACCTGAGCTGGGTATCACGAATTCTATAGGTGCACTCGGGAACTAATTGTGTTTAAAGGGTTAATTGTAATAAAGTCACTGTGCTCAATAGAAACTTGGGTTGGCGGGAGCTCAAAAAAGGACAGCTCCGACTTACAGCATTGTGAACTACATGGGTGGATGAAGCGTGCCATGGCGAAATAGTGACTCCTCTCTCGACAAGTGGTAAACAAACTATGATTCATGAGATCAATATCCTTAGCTTATATCAGTCAAAAAAGTGGTCAACCATAGGTTTCATTCGCTTACAGCATTTCTTTTTTGATAGCCTTTTACGTTTAATACCACGTGACCCCTTCTTCTTCGGGGAGCCCTCCTCTTCTTCTTCCGCCACCACGCATTTTTCTCTTTGCATCTTTGATGATTTCGTTCCGTGTACGCTTTAAATGTTTTTTTAGGGCTTCTTTAGGTTTAGCCCCGGCCAATATGTCTTCTGCAGTGTTAAGGCCTGATTGTAGCGCTTTCCTTCCAAGGTATCTGGCACCCCTCTTCAGCAAAGGAACAGCCGTACGTAGTATGGATGAAAAAATGGATCCAAGTCCACTACCGCGCTGGTATCGCATCCCTCGATAGACGGTGAAAGGCTTTCTATCCATTATAACTCAGTGCGTCGAAAGTGTAGCTTCACTGTTAAGCTCCCGTTACCGAATGGGAAGTTTTCGCCCTCAATCGTTCTTATATATATGTGATATTGGTTATTAAATTAGTTGCGACATTCACATAATGGGGTCTGTCATATGTAATACTCAAACTCCTTCCTCTATGGTTGGGGATGTGAGCAATGCGCAGCAGGCGTGCCTGGGTATCCCCAACAAACTGGTGCTCCACTATATTACTGTAAATATAGCACATGTCTGGGGACCTTTCAGCCAATTTCTCCATCTTCAATTGATACATTAATCTGGACAAGTTATACTGTGTCTCGTGAAATGTGTCTCTTTGGAAGGCTGCGCTATATCGGCCGTTGGTTAGAATTTTGAACTTTCTATGTTCTTTAAGACATCTGTTAGTCTTTGATTTTAGGATTAGTGTATGTGCAGGGTTGTTTACGATTTCATATACTAAATCATTCGTAAGGTTTGAGTTTCTTAAACTTACGTTTAAGCCTCTCACAACATCCTCGGCCGAACCATATTGACCCGGCCCTAGTCTTACTTCTGTACTGTAATACCGTGCAATCTTAGTCCAAGCGATGCGCATAGTTTCATCCATAGCTACCCCAGCTTTTTCACACTCGTCAATGTCTCTAAGAATCGTAAAAACGGTTTCTTATGTTCAATATTTAAAAAGACGGTGTCCAGCTGAATTTCGCATATCCCCACCTCATACGAATCACGACCCAATTCAATGTGCCCATGGAGTTCTGTTACAAAGTTGGCTAGCGTGTTGTTAGGGTGTACAGACAGGGACGAGGAGGACGGGAGTGTGACGTAGAAATGGTTAGGAGCCATGTTGCATACTATTTAAGCTTCATTATTGCATCAGCTTTTATATAGGTGTTGAAGCTTTCTGGGTACCCTAGCCATTTCACCAGGTACATTTTTCTCCTTCCTGAACCTTTGCTTCCTAAAATTTTCTCAATTTTAAACACATTTTTTTCTAAATTAAACGCAACTTTCTGCAATTCCTCGCGGTAAAAGCCTCCTGAGATTTCTTCCCCATTCAAATCTTCAATGTAATACATCATTATCACACCTTTAGGTCTCACAGCCCTAACTTTAAAAATCTCGCGTGTCCATCCTTGCTCAAAACCCTTTGCGAATTTATTCCCCGAACGCGACAGCCTTACATAATCATTGGTTTTGAAGCGCACAGAGTGTGGTGGTGGTGGTGGTGGTGGTGGTCCATCTCTTCTCGGGAGCGTACCTCTTTCTAAAACTTCGTTAGGTGTTGCCCCAATCGTGCGATGGTGTGAGCGGTTGTAGGATGATGCCAATGGTTCCAGAATGTCTAGAAATCTGTATGTGTTTTTATGTGTAAAATAACGGTGCATGCGTTCCTTTATGGTGCGCTGAACTCTTTCAGCTAAAGAAGCCTTATGTATAGAATTGGTTGTGTAATAGCTGATATTAAACTCTGTCAACATATTCTGAAAAGCACGGCCTATAAACTCCTTCCCCATATCCGTACAAAAATAGCCAGGAACCCTGTTTTCTTTTAACATTAGCGTTTTGGTGGCTTTAGCAACTGTTTCAGGTGATTTATTTTTCAGAGGAACTAGCCACAGATATCTAGAGAATACGTCTATTATGAATAGAATGTAGCGGTAACCATCGTTATACACAGAATATCTTTGCATGTCTGTTAAATCTGCTTGCCAAATAGAATCAATCGAGGAAGCCGTTGTCTTGGCTGTTTTAAACCTTTTTCTCACAGGCTTATGAAGCGTATAAGCGTCCTGCTCCCTCAAAAATCTTTCAACATCTTTTTTTCCTACTCCGTAAACACTTCTGTACAGTCTATCTACGCCGCCGTAAGAGGATGGGGTAGAAATGTCATAATAACGTTTAGTTAATACGTTAGCCATTTGCGTATTTTAGAGGCACGTGGGTAGGGTTGGTTTAACCTCTTCTTGCTCCTCTTCAAAGGTGTTACCGCAGGGGGTGACGGCGCCTTCAATTGTGTCACAGGCGTTGCATGTTCCAAGTCTTTTAACCTGTTCAGATTTCCTATCAACGTTTTAGGGACATTTATTTGTTGTAGTCTTGCTTTAATATGCTTCCATCCTGATGGTGATGGCCTATCCCACTTTCTCACCAGATCATGGACAATGTCTACGATATTCGATCCCTGTACCTTTGATCCTTCCACAATGATCTCCCCTGTATCGGTCCATTGTATGGCGGGATCCTCATTCAATAGATTATAAAGACTTAAGCCTTTACTCCTCAATGTAAGTGGGAGGGTATTTTTTAATACATGTTCGATATGTTGTGTGGCTAATCTTTTTGGTTGATCAGCTGTATCGTCGGGTACAGGTCCTATGTCGCCATCGTCCCCCGTGCTGTGCCTAATAACCACAGGAATCTCCGTAGGGCTCTTATAATTTTCGTACTCGTGAAGAAATTTCTGCAGAGCTTCTTGGTATAAGATTCTTTTCTCATCAGGTGTTTTTTCACTGTTTAATAGGGCTAACAATTCGCTTTCCATTCTTTTAAGTCTGCTTTTACGGGGATCTAGATCCGTGTCTCTTTGCAGTGAAGCGTACACCTCGTGGGGAATCACTACCACTTTCTTCATTATATTAATCTAGTCAGTAAAGGGCCCAAAACTGAAAATAAGATGGGGAGAAATGACCCTCCTGTTTGCACAATAACTCGTTTTTTCTTCGCTACAGTTTGACTTTTACGAGCGAGTGTACGTATTATGTTCTTGTAGCGGCGTAGGCGAGCCTTCTGATGGGTTTTCATTGATACATTGCAATTTATAACGTTAAGACAGATTTCACAGATGCATTTTAAAAAGTCGGCGTCGATATTTTTAATAAACATCTGCTGCATTGCCCGGGGCAGTCGATGATAGATTTTTATTAATTCATGGTATTTCTTTAGTCTCTTTGTCATTCTGGAATATACACCGTTTCAGGCTCGTTTGGAAATATATTCGTTCGCAGAAGCACTCTAAACGTGTTTCGCGGATGAAGGTCGCAAAGCAAATATCCGTAACGCGTGCTTGTAGCTTCTTTATAAACTTCCAAAAACTCCTTACGCTGATTCGGGAACATTTGATTGGCTAATACCCCAATTTGTGATACATCTCTACGTTGCGCGAATAAGACTAGATATTGCGTATTTAACGACACATCGCGCATGTATCTATTTTTGAAAAATAGATTCTGATTGATGAAGAACACGCTTATGTTAAGATGGTGGGAGTATACTGTAAATGTCTCGGCAAACGTTTTATCCATCTCCAACATGAGATCGTCAATTACAATGATTGTATGTTCAGTTCCCTTTAGCGAATTAACGTCATATACACCTTTGTGGAACAAAATATCATCTTGGTACTCGTTGAACACTGATTGATACGTCGAATAGCACCATATAACTTTATGCACAAATTTCGAGAACATCTCGCCCTTTTCTTTAATGATTTTAAGCATAAACACAGTTTTACCACATCCTGTAGGTCCAGATATAATACATGTGGATGGGCTCGTGAATCTGAATTTTTCTACAGAGTCCATTTCTAACACGTCACACTCCTAAGTGGGTCATTTACAAAATATTACAAATTTTGAGTGCTGATCCTTATATTTCTTCTCCCACAGAACCGACGATGAGGTAGAGCACCCTATCATTACGGATGACGATGACAGTGTAGTTGTGATCTCCTCCCCTGAACCCTCACCAGCGATACAGGTTGCACGTCCAAAGCGGAGGTATGAGAACCCCACATCAGGTATAAAGCGGCCGAAATACGTACCTGTTGCAGCAGACCCCCAACCCTCAACCTCTTACGCAACAACCTCCCCAGCAGCAGCACCTAATATACCCCCTTATTCCGCCCCCCGTTCTGTTAAGTCTACAATAATAGATCCCCAACCCTCCTACGCAACAGGGCCCCCATCAGCAGCACCTAATATACCCTAATTCCGCCCCCCGTTCTGTTGAGGATGTTATTACGTTCGAGTTAGTGCGCGCCGCAGCCCCCCCCCCCCTTGACTAGAAATCGGTATAGAGTCAGGGTCGACCCTAGAGCCCTGTATAGCAATGGAATTGAGCGCGGGATACGCAGGGTAGTAGAGCGTATTATAGAGTTTGCTCTTCAGAATCGCGACGAGCGTGAGGTCAGGACGAGTCTGTCCTTTGGGTTCGGGTCAGATGACGGTGATGTAGACGATTATTGGGTGATAGTACCGTTTAGACGTTTGGCTGCTGAAGATGTAGAATATATATTAGGGCGTATAATGCAAGCCGTCCAAAGTAGTATAGCCTTCAATATGGACAACTTCACGGTAAATATTGACCGTGTATTCCGTGTTGCGGGTCATAGTGCCATACCGTACACTCTTAACTTCAATTCTCCAACTATTTACCGAAGGCATATAAACGTCGATCGTGGTTGCGGCTTTATAGCAGTACTCTTAGCACGTATGTTTACTGTACAAAATACACGGACTCAAAAAATTTGGCTGCCTACGATCGTTGAGCGTGCCCGTAAACTAGCTGTAGACTGTGAACTTGAATTTGACTGTAATATGGGTCCTGAAGAGCTGAGAAAGGTAGAACAGGAAATGAATGTGCGCATAGTTATATTTGGTTTGGATGATCGCCGCCGGACTGTGTATGTTTTTAAAAGCTGTGTGAGAGATCGTACAAGGCCCCTACTTATTTTAGGATTGTCAGGGACAACGTATCTCCCCATCCGTAATATAAGGGGGCTTTACGCGAGTTATGACAAAAGTCGAAAATATGGGAGACATCATGATTTGTGTAAGGGGTGCCTCGAGTTTGCGGATGATATAGTGAGACATTGTAAAGAATGTCACATGGTATGTGAGCAGTGTAAAAGCACCAAATGTGAAAGCCGTGTAGTTGAGAAGAGAGACTGTGATGTGTGTAGACGCACATTTTTCAATAATAGCTGCTTTGATCTCCATAAATCAATTGGTACGTGCAGGAAAATGAGAATCTGTGAATGTGGTATGTTTCACACAATGGATAATTGGGGAAAATTTAAGCACAAGTGCGACGTAATTCACTGTCCTACATGCCAGGAGGAATATAAGGCGGATGGAGTAAAGCATGTGTGTTATATGAAAGATGCTAAGCCTAAAAATAACCCTTGTATAACTGTGTACTACGATATAGAAACATATACGAACGCTGAAACCAAAGAGGTAATTCCACATTTACTTGTGAGCCAGACCATCTGTGATGAGTGTATGGGTATCGAATGTGACGAGTGCCCCAAATGCGGTAAACGGACAAACGTTTTTAAAACGAATGTCAGCGATAGTCCTGTGAAACTATTTGTGTCCTATATTGTCAAGTTAGCCGACAAGTTCAAAAAAATGACTGTGTATATTCTCGCCCATAACGGGGCAAAGTTTGACACGCAGTTCCTTTATAAGGAGTTGCTTGAACACGAATCCTCTGAGATATTTACAGGTGATCCATTGAAAAGAGGCAACAAATTAATACAGATGCAGATAAGAGGCAATGTACAATTTAAAGATACTTTATTATTCACACCTTGTAAATTAGCAAAGCTACCCAAGGTGATGGGAGTAGCAGCTGAAGTTTCCAAAGGATACTTCCCATACACTTTCCTCACCAGCGAGACTTTAAACTACGTAGGCCCACCACCCCCCAAACATTATTTTGACTGCATGGATGAACGTGAAGACTTTGATCGATACTACGACAGTTTTAATGAAAGTAACCCTTATAATATAGCTGATGAATGTGAGCGTTATTGCGTGAATGATGTGCGCGTGCTTAGAGTATGTTTCCAGGCCTTTAGAAGTATGTACATAGCCCGTTTCAAATGCGATCCACTGCAAGTCGCAACCACCATCGCATCATTATGTTTTACGGTGTTCAAGAATAACTTCATGCCTAAAGACACCTTAGCCATTATTCACCGAAACAACCCCCGCAGTTACGGACACAAGGCTATTTACTGGCTCATACACCTGCAGCAACAAACAGGTGTATACATAAAGCACGCCCGCAACACGGGTGAAGTACCCATTAAGATTAATGGACGTGTTTTTTGGGTTGATGGGTTAAGTGAAAACCGTGTCACTGGTGTGAAGACTGTGTATTCCTTTAATGGATGCTGGTGGCATGGATGCCCCCGCCTGAGTGCGGTATCGTCGGAGATATCCACGGTAGATCCTGCCGACTGTCTTGCAGGGACCCGCACCCGCGATCAACTTATAGGATCACAGTTCACTCACAAAGTCTTGTGGGAGCATGAATATGATGCACGGATGGAGACAGACGATGTATACCGTGAGGAAATAAAAACGATCAAGCGTTCAATGGTGCTGGATCCTCTCAAATGTGGTGATAGCTTGTTTGGAGGACGTACAAATCCTTCAGACTATACTTCCACCTACGGTGGGCGTGAAGCTCCATTACTACGATTTCTGTTCTTTATACCCATACGTGATGAAGAGCCATCCGTACCCCGTGGGCGCTCCTGAGAAACTGGTGGGACCTAGCATACCCTCCATCAATGAATTTTCAAAAAATTTGAATGATCATTACTTTGGGCTCTCTTTCGTAGACGTACTCCCCCCACGCAATTTATGGATGCCGATCTTACCTGTCGTTATCGACGACAAGCTCATGTTTCCCCTGTGCGTGAAGTGCGCGGAAGAGGATAACGGCGAATGTAACCATATACCCCACCAGCGTAAGATCAGAGGCGTATATACAAGTCCTGAGCTGGCCCTAGCCGTACGCCATGGTTATAGAATACTGAAGATACACGAGGTGTGGAGGTTTCAGAAGCTCCCCAACCTTTTCACACCATATATAAACGCCTTTTTGAAGGATAAGGTTGAAGCATCAGGGTATCCGCGAGGAGTTGATACCGAAGATGAAAAGTCTGCCTATATTCAACGTTACCGCGACCGCGAAGGTATACAACTTGATCGTGTCCAAATTGTAAAGAATCCTGGCAAGCGCTTTAGTGCAAAGTTGTGTCTAAACAGTCTATGGGGAAAATTTGCGCAGAATACCGGCAGAGGGAACATTCATTTGGCACAAAGTTATAGCGATGTCTGGGATTATGCCAATGCCCCCGATAAAGAGGTCATGGAGATCGTGAATGTAGGTAATACTTACGTAATAAAGTACAACAACACTGAATTTGCCACAGATACCTCAAGGGTTACAAACATACCTGTGGCGAGCTTCACAACAGCCTACGCCCGTATAAAACTTTGGGGTCTATTGCATTCTCTTGGGCGGAGAGTATTGTATGCCGATACAGATAGCGTGATATTCACAGAGAGGGAGGGTGATTACATGCCCGCTATTGGGGAGTTCCTCGGCGAGCTCACTGATGAGATCAAGGATGAGTATGGGGACGACGCATACGCCGACTCTTTTATCTCAACAGGACCTAAGACTTATGGGGTACGGGTCAGGGTAGGGGATGAAATGAAATATATCGTGAAGGCAAAGGGTATTACGCTCAACCATGCGAATCGGGAGGTTGTTAACTTTGAGTCGTTGAAGGATCTAGTATGTTTGCAACCTCACCAACTAATTGTAGGCACCCACAATTTTCGGGCGCAGAAGCTGGGAGGCGTGAAGGAACTTAGGGGTACGATGGTGTGCCGTAACACCTATAGGAAACGTTACCAGTTACCTGGCACCTATGATACCGTACCCTTTGGATACCAATGATGCTTCTAACTCACACGTCTTGTATATAATCGTATCTATTTGTAAATATTATATATATATAACTTGAATATCTCGAATCGTATTTGTAAATATATGAATATCTCAATAAATCAAATAGCGTTTCACTTTCTCCTTTGTGTGTGTGTGTGTGTGTGTGTGTGTGTGTGTGTGTAGGTGAAAGTTCTAAGCTCCGCCCACTGCGTGAGTCATGCTACTATCTGGGAGTCCCTGCGTGGTCAGTCGACCGCAGTAAGCCCGAGAGATCAGACGTGTATTCAGATCAGACGTATATTGAAATGGCTACCTTTAATATTGCTTGCACAACGTTTATGAAATGGTATTCAGTAAAGTGTGAGGATGTGGTGGATACCGAAAAAACTTCCTATTCCCCCCTCCTATGCCTCTTTTAAAGCCACATTGGATTGTGCGAAGTTCCAAGATGTACAAATACTCTACGGATGTTCTGGTGAGACTGTTGAAGGCTTTCGTTGCACAGACGATGTGCTGAAGTATGCTGCAGGGCTAAACTTTATAAAGTCTCACATACACCGTGAAGTAAAAGAAACAACGCGTGCAGAAGAGAAGCAGCAGGTATGGATAATGAGCCTTGTGGATGGGTGGTGTGACAAGCGGTATTACGTCATGCTACACCATGTCGATTACTCATACCCTACGTCTGAAAATGTGAATCTCGTGATCATGGACAATCTTAGGTGTTTTTATCACTATATTAACGTATATCATGATGAGGTTCATAGTGAGGTTGTGGCTAGTGCCATGCGTGAGTTTTTAACAGATTTTAGAGACGAGTATCGTTTGATGGGTAGAAAGGAAAAATATGAGCATATGTTCCTCTCAAATAGTGCGCCGGAGTGTGGAGATGATTAGCGCCTAGTTCTTATCCAAAGTGCGTAGGCTGGTAGTGACGAAACGGAAAAACAAATATGTGCAACAATTCGAGTCGTACGAACATGCCCATTCACGTATCATCGAGTCAGCCGCCCGTCGAACCGTTCCTGCCTGTGCCTCACACGGCTCATAGTTATCTCAGAGCTTGAACCGAGTAGACGTGCGCTCCTCGAATACGATGGAACTTCCTTTGAGCAGCATTCTCAACGCCTCGTACGATGTGTCCGTGACGAAATCGTTGCGCGTGTTCAGGCGTAATTCCGGTACCATTAGCTATGTACTGGAAACGGAATGTAGACCGACAAACAAACGGGTTTATTTAAGTATCGAGGAGATGAATAGAATCTTTGTGATAGTTGATAAGTGGTGTGAAGATCGTTATAAAATACCTGCTAACGTAGGTACAAGAAGAGAGCAGATTAGTGACGCGCCCTCATACGCCGTTGTATGTACGTTGTGTATAAATAACGATCGGCCATGCATTGATATAAGGCTGATGTGGAAGAATGCTTCTGATAATAACGCTCTTATTCCTACGCGAAACCGTTTCATCCTCGACAGAATGTTTGAAATCGTCGGATTCCGTAAACTGAAACCTATATTAGACGCGCGTGTTACGGATATGCTTTATTTTGATACAGTTCTTGAATACGCATACACTGCTCTGCTCGATGGGTTTACCGAGTGTAGGACTGGTGAGAATGGTCTAGTGCTGGATGTTTATTTAAAAAGTTTAGACTCTTTGAAATACCATGAACTTTGGTACAAAGCAATTGATCGGTACAAGGCTGAGCTCACCTACACCGTTCACCCTGAAGAACTATTTCTTTATATAACGCGCAGTTGCCGTAACGATTTAGAAGATTATTTCAATTGCCGTTATGTTGAGTGAAGAGTTCACGATTGAAAAGCTCGAGTCGGTAGAAATAAACCCTCGATTGGAAAAGCATTCTTATAAACTTGTGTTTAATAATGTAGCTAACGATGAACTCTTTGTGCGTGCTTTTGATTGTATTCTAGACGTATTTAAAGATGACTTGCCAACCGGTTGTAAAGTGGGGACAAAAATAGTACTGAAC
This sequence comes from Bathynomus jamesi, assembly GCA_023014485.1. Taxonomy (NCBI): domain Eukaryota; kingdom Metazoa; phylum Arthropoda; class Malacostraca; order Isopoda; family Cirolanidae; genus Bathynomus; species Bathynomus jamesi. The sequence continues at coordinate 657,825 of JAJOZX010001510.1, read as the reverse complement.
GATATGAAAGCCATTCATATCGAATACAGGTTTCCCTATACTTTAAGCGGTGAAATATTATTAAGCCGCATAGACTGCGTAATGCAGAGCAATAATGATGTAATTGTAAACTCGATTAAGACCGATTTTAGTATTTTGAAAAAAAAGTGAATTGTATATATATTTTGCTTGACGATTATACGCATATTTCTATTGATTTGTGTTTATATATATATATATATATATATATATATATATATATTGCTTGATATTTCTCCTGTACTGTTATGTACATATTGAAGTGTATATGAAATGTATATTTTATTTTATATCACCATAATTGTGTGTGTGTGTGTATATTTCTCCTGTACTGTTATGTACATATTGAAATGTATATGAAATGTATATTTATTTGAAATGTATATTTATTTTATATATAATTATGTGTATATATTTCTGTTATGTACATATTGAAATGTATATGAAATGTATATTTTATTTTATATATATATATATATATATATCCATAATTGTGTATATATTTCTGTTATACGCATATTCCTCAAATGTATATTTATTTGAAATGTATATTTTATTTTATATATATATATATATCCATAATTGTGTGTATATATTTCTGTTATACGCATATTCCTCAAATGTATATTTATTTTTATATATTATAATAAAAAAGAATGATGCAATGTTGTTTATTGTTATGCCTTCTACTACCGGTATTCTAATAATGTATACAACAGGTATCTGGCAATATTTAAGCCTTCTAAGCCAACTGGCTGATTAGGAGTCTATAATAGTGGTATACAATGGTATCTGGCAATATTTAAGCCTTCTAAGCCAACTGGCTGATTAGGAGTCTATAATAGTGTATACAATGGTATCTGACAACTCTGTCTTCGGAATACATGGCGCTATCTGGCAACTCAGCCAACTGGCTGATTAGGCGTATATAATAATAATGTATGCAATAATACTGCTAAAAAGAGGTATCTGACAACCATTTACAGCCAACTAGCTGATTAGGAGTCTATAATAGTGTATACAATGGAATACATGCGCTATCTGGCAACTCAGCCAACTGGCTGATTAGGCGTATATAATAATAATGTATGCAATAATACTGCTAAAAAGAGGTATCTGACAACCATTTACAGCCAACTAGCTGATTAGGAGTCTATAATAGTGTATACAATGGAATACATGGCGCTATCTGGCAACTCAGCCAACTGGCTGATTAGGCGTATATAATAATAATGTATGCAATAATACTGCTAAAAAGAGGTATCTGACAACCATTTACAGCCAACTGGCTGATTAGGAGTCTATAATAATGTATACAATGGTATCGCGGTATCTGGCAACTCAAGCCATTTACGCCAACTGGTGATTAGGAGCCTATAAAACAACGCCAGCCCGGCTGGAAGTCTTAATGTGCACTTGGCTCCTGCCAGGTGAACACCTCTCCTCCTTTCTCTCCTCCTCCTTTCTCTTGGGGGATAACGCCGCCTCCAAGTTTCCCCCCACCCCCCTTTGCAACAACCCCCTTTGCAACAATCCACCTTGCAACAATCCACCTTCCCCTTTGCAACAACCCCCACCCCCTTTGAACATTACATAATAACCTGCAACATTCCTGCACTCTCCCCTTTTGCGGCTATACTACTCTTATTCTCGTGTATAATATTGGTTTCTTGTGTGGTATTGGTATAATGTCTTCAATGGTGACCTTGCATTTGTCATGTTGGTAGTGGTAATTTAAGATTAATACATGCTTTAAACTATTAATAATACTTACTTACTTACTTATTAATAATTAATAACTAGTTTATTTTTAATAAGAGCCCAGTAAAGCCTATTAAAGCTTAAGGGCCAAATTAAATTAAATAAATAGTCGAGCTTCACAATTATTCATGTCATTGTAAATTAAAAAATTAATGTATTTATTTTATTATTAATAAAGGTTATTCAATTCAATTTAATTCAAGACGTTCGCTTTTAAGGCAACGTGCCGTTTGAATTTTTTGAACCGTGGAAAGTGTTGCTCCCAAAGACATTCATCGGCGAACGCGAGCTGTGACAGTAAGTGTACGGCAAACAGTGTGTTGATGTGAGTACATTCGACGTTGGCGAGGCAGTGTAAAGAAACAGAAGCAGGGTATGAAGATTTGCAAGATAAACCGCGAAGTGGAAGGCCTGTAACGGCAACCGACGAGTTTCATCGGAACTACGTTCACGAACTAATTCGTGGAAATCGTCGCATCAAACAAAATGAAACTGCTGCAGTGTTCGATATCTCCAGAGAGCGAGTGGAACACAGTATCAGTATTCTCGGTTACCGAAAGGTCTGCGCCAGATGGGTGCCTCGCACACTCACTGCCGAGATGAAAACTGAGAGACTACGCATTTGCCAAGAAAATCTGCAGCGTTTCGAAAATGAAGATGAACTTCTGCACAGCATTATGACAAGAGACGAGACGTGGGTCTACCATTATGACTCTGAAAGTAGACGGCAATCCATGGAATATCGGCACAAAAATTCACCGCAACTAAAAAAAATTCAAAGTTCAAAAATCGGCTGGAAAAGTGATGATGACTGTTTTTTGGGATATCAATGGTGTTGTTCTCGAAGACTTTACGGAAAGAGGGACAGCAATCAACTCCGCACGTTATATTGAAACTCTGAAGAAGTTGAAAAAAAACGGGTCAGGAGGGTTCGTATCCACAAAACGCAGTCATTGTTCAAACGCGAGAAACAATTGAGGATCTGCAATTCACCGTCTTGCCGCATCCACCATATAGCCCCGATTTAGCACCATGCGATTTTCACCTCTTCCTTAAACTTAAAGAACATCTCCGTGGAAATCGCTACGAGTCTGACGAAGAACCTAAGGCCGCTGTGAAATTTTAGTTTCATAGTCGAAGCTCCGAGTTTTACCGGGATGGATTTCAAAAACTCGTTTATCTTTGGCGTAAATGTATGGAGGTAGAGGGTGATTTTAGAGAAAAGTAAATGTATCACTTTGAAGAATAAACTCTAAGGTACATATCTGCTTTTGTTTCGATAAAGTCCTTCAACCCGTTTAAAATTTATTTGATTGGAGAGATTACTTTTCAGCCCACCTTCGTGTGTGGTGTGTGTGTGTGTGTGTGTGTGTGTGTGTGTGTGTGTGTATTATTTTGCTCCCTAACCCCTAGAGTGACTCTGTTTAAAGTATCCCCTACTTTATCTCTCTTATAGCAAGCGTATGCCCTCCCTAACCTATTTTGGCATCAATACCCACGATCTTGCGATGTCAGTGTGATTACAGAGTGATTACAGGCAATCACTCCTAAATTCTTTTTGTTTTAATGATTATTTCTAGCAATAGTTTGGAAAGTGAGAATTGCAGGTGGTTACAGACGGTCACTTTACTCAATGTTCTTATGTTAAGTTCTTATCTCTGCTCTTATTTTTGGTTACAGTTTCGTTGTTAATAATTTATTTAGAATTTAGGCCAAAGAAATACTAAAAATGGGGGTATATTTATGGAATAAAGCTCTGGATCCACATTACAGAAAGGTATTTAGTAAATTAATACAGGCGTGTCCGCAAAAATACAAATTTAATTTATTTCAAATTAAATTTGTTTGATTCTTTAGTGGACACCCTGTATATTTTGCGATATTAGTTCTATTAATATTTAGTTTTGATAAAAATGCAGTTTATAAAATGCTCCTCGCTACATGTTAATGAACGGGGTACGAAGTGGTTACCTTACAATGGGTAACCTTTATAATCTTTATAACGTCGGGTTGATATTCAGCCGTGAGTGCTACTAAAACGGGGTTACGCAGACTACTAATTTGAAGCCATGTGGTGCGTATTTGTCGGAAACGCTTACGAATTAAATTTTTAGATTATACAATAATAAAAGAACCAAATGGGTTTATGCCATCAAACGCCTCTTCTTTACTTCAAGTTTCCAGTTATTTCCGGTTTATTCAATGTTTCCGGTTATTTAACATCTTTCGGTACATTTAATTAGGTCCCATGACGCGAGGGGACCTACCTACAGCATTTCGTGAGATCCGAACCACTTCTCCATCAAAGAAGACTCGCAGAAACATCTTAACCCTCTAACGCCGACTGGGTCGAATACGTACCGTTTCAAATACACGCATTTAGCCTTACCCCTACAAAAACGTTCGGCGTTAAAGGGTTAATCGCTGAAATCTGAGGGCCGAGTCGAGATGTGAACCCAGCCTTTACATAAACAGTCAGGCATTGCACCACTACCCTGGCGAGTTACTTCAAGTATGAAATATCCGAGTCTGTCATACAAAATTACTGACCGATTAACTGGGTACAATACAGTAATCCCTCTTTTACTGTAACAATGAAGTCATACTGACGCCGCTCTACAGAAGCGACCACTCTATACAGTATGTACAGTTCCCTGAAAAAAGCATTCGATAAGAAATACAAAGTTTCTAAAGAGCATAAAAAATAAGGTGCTCACAGAGGGTTCACTACCGGACTTCATCATATCAACATATATATATATATATATATATATATATATATATGTTGTGTGTGTGTGTGTGTGTGTGTGTGTGTGTGTGTTCGCGCGCGAGAGAGAGAGCATATCATAAGTCCGTGAAATTATTATATTATACCGCTTTCAAAAACATAAATACAAATTAAGGTGTGGGCCTTTCTGATCAAATTTTCCAATTTTCTACAACTGACGCAGTAGAAGATCCAAGGGGGTCACTATGCGCACGTGACCCTCCCCCCTGACAGTTTCAAAAAATTTGTTTCTACGTGTTCTAAGCTACTCGATTTGTCTAATACGTGCATATTTCCGGTACCAGGTCACGCTCACCTCAGGATGGTTCTAGAATACAGGATTTTGCACCATTTTTTGAACGTTTTTCAGGGAAGCATGCCCCCGGAGCACCCCATAGCTTTCTTCGCGGCTTCGCCGCTCGGTTTACATGCAGTGGTGACACCCTCCACATAAATTTCTGGATCCGTCCATGTGACGCCTCTAGCGACCTATGATCCAAAAGCAAACACCACGTTCTTTTACACCTAACCTAATTTATTCGATCAAAAAATGGCCATGCTTTATTCGAACTGACAATATTTGAACGATTATAATCAGAGGCGGATTAAGACACCTCGAGGCTCCTGGGCAATGAAGAATATGGGGGCCCTTTCCTATAGCTTTTTATTAACAATACATGTACATGTACAGTATACAGTACATTTACACGAATTATATGTACGGTGCTCAGGCTAATTGAGAAACAAACTTAAAAGAACCTTAACACAGTGTCTTTTGCCGTTTGCCAAAACCAAACAGTATTAAACAAACTTTACTTTAGGGCCTATAAACCATAAAATAAAACGGAATTTGTCAGTTTGTGTACTCTGTCACATTAATTAAAGTAGTTTGCGAAATCTCGAATTATATCATAGAAACTCACTCACTGTTGATTGGGGGGCCCCTCAAGCATGAGAGCCTGAGGCTTCAGACTCAATAACCTCAGTGATGATCCGCCACTGATATAATAAATTGTCTGTCCTGAGAAACTCGATCAGAAAAGTCGAGAATATCTTCGAAATCAGAGAACAAACTCATCACCAACAAACCAGAACAACCATTAACCCCTGAACAAACCAAGTAAAATGCATCAATGAAACAAATTCAAATGAAAGTCAGTATAAACGCCTTAAAAATACCGCGTAAACGTGTGTAATAGCGACTGTTATCCATTGCCAACGACCGTAATTCATTGTGTAACACAATTTTCCTATAAAAAAAACGCTGTGGTCAGTCATCCGGTTGGCGGTAACAATCATTAAGGAGTTAGCGCAATAGGCCACATTAACTGGCCTAATCTCTGTGCCAGTTTCTGGCACTCCTCACTGAATTACTATTACTATTATCCGTTTAAGCAGAGCCAGATGGATTCGTGCGTAGGCACTGTATGACAAACAAATATTGTTTACGATCGGATTAAAAATTCGTAAGCTTTTTTTTCAATCTTATTTTACGGTCGAGAACGAAATTTTTAATTCATCATTTTTAATTAATAAATAAACAATATATATATATATATACTGTATATATATATATATACACTGTATTTTTTTTCATGGAGCATAATTTTGAATAAATAATTTATTGTTTACAAATTATGTAAAATGAAAGTGGAAATACCGTTTTTTTTTTTTAAATTTTATTCTTTGCGCGTGATAAAATTATTTATTTTATTTTATTTTTTTTAATTATTACGAAAATGTAAAAATTATATTTAAAATTAACATACAAATTTAAAAAGTTATAAATTAATATTTTATTCAAATTCTGAATTGTTTACTATATATAATATATATATACACAGTGGCGCTCATAAGTATTCGTACGGAGAAATATTTAACAAATACAAAAATTAGTTTAACTCCAATATACAATGTAAAATATAAAAAATTTGAGGAAAATACAAATTATAATGCAAAAGTTTCTGTACATTTATTTACAAAATTATTTAATACTTTGTGGCTCCACTTTAGACTTGAAGAATTTGAAATTTTTATCAGTAGTTGGCTGTTTGTTGATTAGAGACTGTTGGTAATTCTGAATTCTAAAATTTTCTCTGTGAATCTTCATGGAAGATGGATGACTGTACAAGCCATTAGTACAATGGGTCGTCGTGGTAAAGAGCTGTCCACCGATCTTATGAGATCTGTTATTGCTGCGCACGAGTCTGGAAAAAGTTACAAGACGATAGGAGAAGACTTTGAATTCCATTACGACGTTGCTGCACTAATAAACAAATGGAAAAGGCTTTGGAACAATCAAAATTCTACCAAGGTATGGATAACCTTGTAGATTTCAGAATGTACAGCTAGACGTGTCGAAGAATGGCTGCTGCGAATCCACGAGTTGACTACAGGTGATATTTGCCAAACATTAAGACTGTCTAAGAGCGATGTCCATCTCTCTACTGTACGTTATACATTGAGAAAGAATGGTCTGCATGGAAGAGTTGCACGAAGAAAGCCTCTGCTACAAAAAGCATACAAAGAAGCTCGTTTAAAGTACGCCAAAGATCATTAAAATGATGGATTTGCATTTTGAAAGACGGTTCTGTGAACAGACGAGAACAAAACTGAATTATTCCTGAACAACGAGCAACGGTATGTTTGGCGAAAATCAAATACTGCATTCGAGAAAAAACATCTTTCGTACGGTTAAACAGGGTGTTGGTAGTTTGCTTCTTTGGGTAGAGTTAGTGCTTCTGGGCCAGGAAAGCTTGTTGTTATCAATGGAATCTTGAATTCGAAGAAATATCAAGAAGTTTCAGAAGAAAATGTATTGCCTTCAGTTCGGAAGTTGCGAATGGTTTGCAATTGGGTACTGCAACATAGTAATGATCCAAAGCAAAGTAAGAGGACCATGAAATGGCTTCAACAAAAAGAACTTCAAACTTCTCGAGTGGCCCAGTCAAACCCCGGATCCTAATTTAATCCAGAATTTCTGGTTGGATTTGAAAAAAAGGTGTCCGCAAGAGAAACCCTTCGAATCTGAATGAATTGCAACAGTTTTCTTTAGAAGAATGAACTAAAATTTCTACTGAGAGATGTCGAAACCTCGTAGAAAAATACCCAAAACGAATCACTGAAGTCATTCAAGCCAAAGGTGAACACACAAAGTATTAAAGTATTAAATAATTTTGCGAGTAAATGTACGAAAACTTTTGCATTCTAACTTTATTTATTTTCCTCAAATTCTTTGATGGTCTACATTATATGTCGGAGTTAAAATAATTGTTTTATTTGTTAAAATTTTCCAAACGAATGGTAACCTTTTCGTAACTATCCTATGCATGGTACAAAAGATAAGGACGATAGGATAAAGATCACTCAAACAACAGTGGACAGAAGGAAGGGTAGAATGTGTCATGTTCCCAAATTAAACGTTAGACAGGAAACATCCTCAACCCTCAAGAAAATAGTTTTGTTGTGAGAGGACCAATATTGTTCAGCCAGCTGTCCGAGGAACTAGGAAACACGAGTGGTGTAGTGGTGCATATCTTCAAAAGAAGACTAGAGGTCTGGCTCAAAACAATTCCAGATAAACCGGGAGTACCTGGCTATGTAAAGTGGAGAGCGCAAGAAACCAACTCAAGAGGAGGACAACAAGCCCAACCTCCGTGAAATGAGGAATCATCGCACGGAACACCTGAAAGGTTGAAATGGTGAAAGGAAAGGTATAATATATATATATATATATATATTATATATATATATATGGGATGAATTTCACAATTAACCACGTGAAATGAATGAATGATGCAAACCCACAAGGAAAAAGAAAAAAAAATATTCTAAGACCTTTCGTGTATTCAGCAGTACACCTCGTCAGGGAATAAAGTCGAAATGACGAAATATATACATATGTACAACAGAACAAAGAAATAAAAGAGATTAACACATGGTTAGCAAGCGTTGATTAAAGGCAAAAGACATTTTAACGAGATAGTCAATTTTATACATTCCCGCACTGCTATTAAAATTATTTTTAAAATGGGTGAATGCACGTTCTAGAACATTCCTTTCAATATATATATATATAATCCTGTATTGGAGAAATTCTCACTATTTCCTTCATTATGAAAGCCGAGAAATTATTTTCAAGCCTTGGCCTTCGGTTAATATGGCTGCAATAGTGCTTTCAGCTGTAGCCAGTGGTGCGTGGTAAAAGTTTTTCAACGCTGTTATTTAAACAGATTGAGGAAAGTAATTTTTGGAACTATAATTATAGTTTAGTGGTACCTAAATAATAATAATGAGTGGTAAACGTCAGGATGTGACCGGTTGTTAACTGTATAACTGTATTTTAAAAAAGAAACATTCTTAGATTAAAATATTATATACATGTCATACTATTACTGTGTATATATATACACACATACATTAGTGGTGCACCGATTAATCGGTATCGGCACCTGGTATGCCGATTAATCGGCCATGCCAATATTAGGAAAACACCTTGCATTGCCGATTAATCGGTAAAATGCCGATTAATCTGCATTTTGCCGATTAATCGGCATGCAATGTGCCGATACCGATTAATCGGTGCACCACTAACATACATACATACATACAAAGAGAGAGAGAGAGAGAAGACTGTGTTTTGGTACAGTAACAACATCAAGATGATTCACTCAATCCTCAAATGACTGAGATAAAATGAGATTTTTAATATGAACAAAAACTACCTAATTTGACCAAAAAGCACCTAAGTAATTTATTAATTAATTTGGCACCTTTCATTAACCCAATTATTGTTTTTTGGGGGTTTCAAATTAAAGATTCTCACTCGTAACCTGTTTGGGAGAGACGTGTGTGTATATATATATATATATATATAAATAAATCCTGGTTAACCTTGGTTTTACTTCCGCCCGAATTGTTCATTTTGACGAAGGTCAAGCTTGTTGCTCCACCTTAGACCTACAGCTTAAAGTGGAATCCTAACTCAGAAATTACAAAGTCCTCGCCCGGACTCGATCTCACGACCTCCCGATCAGCAGCCCAGCGTCTTAACCACAAAGCTACCCAGGATACCCATTTATCTACCAACCAATTTTATATTGTATGGAAGGATAAACAGGTGGGTTAGCTGCGCGCCGCCTACCATCACCAGGAATCGAACCCGGGGCCGATGGATTCGTAGTCAGATATATATATATATATATATATATATATATATATATATATATATATATAATGGCATTATTCAAGGGTAATGCCAAAATTAATTTCTGATCGCAGAGAGAGAGAGAGAGAGAGAGAGGTCATTTTAATGATATACAGTACATTCCTATCGTAATGGAACAAGGCTGATTTCTAAACACAAAATTTTCCTTTATAATAAAAAAAAATCTTGATAATTTTTCATTCCAATGATCGACTTTATAAGTTTGCATTCTATAAGCACTGTGCATGATTCATTTTTTTTCAATCTTGTTCCTACATCGAATTATCTAAAAATATTATATATATATATATATAATATATTATATATATTATATATATTATATATATAATATAATATATATATATTATATATATATATATATATTATATATATATTATATATATATAGTCGGGCCCCCTCAGAGGTCCAGAGAGGCCCGGGCCACTTCCAGCTTTTGAGGCCTATAGCTAAACCCAATTATTACTTTCACTGCAAAACATTATATTCAAACCTGAAAGTTTCTAAATTTGAGGCCCCCCTTAAGCTTGAGGCCCAGGCCAAATGGCCCTCCTAACCCTCCATCTGATAGGCCCTGTATACAGTATATATATAGTGGAATATTCTGAAAGCAGCGCGTGCTGATCATTGCGCCACGTCTCCCTTTTTTCCTTAGACGACCGCATTGTTGCCTCGTAATTGGCTGTTTTAATTAAATATTATTTTTAATAACTGTTATCATTTTTAAGTGTACATTTTAATTGTATAATTTTTTTTATATGTTTTTTTATGTATTCGATATTTTAGAGCCTTTAGATTAATTGTCTATTGGGGAAGCTTTAGATTATTTTTGATGATTTAGTTTTTAAATTGAGTTGCCTATTGGGGAATTTTTCGCTTGTGTATTTGAACTCATGTACTTAGTAAATTCTGCCTATCTCTCCCTTGTCCCTGAAGATGTGAATTATATCACGAAAGCGCTTGCACTTCGCGTTTTATTTTCCGTTTCCCTGTGGTTCCTTGCTTATTAAAAAGATCACGTGTTGTTTGTGAATTATTATATATATAGTGGTGGAGACATTCATTTACAGTTTAAATAAATGTAAACAAACTTTCAGACAAAAACTAAAAATTGGATGAAAGAAATGCGGTTGCTGCTGTTGTTTTTTTCAACTCAAAGGAAGCTTAAATGCATTACATTTTCCCCTATTGTGTTTTATGTAAAAATATTTTTGCGACAAAACTCTTACTTAATCATTTACAAGCGTGCACACACACACACGAGAGAGAGAGAGAGAGAGAGAGAGAGAGAGAGAGAGAGGCAAAATAAAAACAAGATCAGGATCACTAGAAAAAAAATGGGGTCACCCCATTCTATGCCATTTCCATCCGTGTCCGCAAATGCAATTCCTATTCTATGCCGTTCCCATTCTAGGCAATTCCCATTCTATGCCATTCCCACTTTGGTCGGGGTTAGGTTAAGTTAGGATTGATTAGGACACGATAAGTTAGGTTAGGAGTGGTTAGGCTAATGTTAAGTTCTGATTGGTTAAACTAAATTAGGTTAGGAAATATTAGCCATTCCCATTTGGCGCCATTTTAGCGACGAAAACATTGTTTCCCAAATCGAGAAACGCTTTTTTCAAATGTGAATTTTTTTTCACTTTCCTACATTCTCAATTATGGAGCACGAATACGAATGACATTGAGTGGGTAGTAATCACTCCAACTACTATTTTCGAATGGATTAAGGTCAAACTTGAATTGGGTTGGATCGGTTAGACTGGAAGTTATTCGAAATCAGTCCTACTGGAATTCCACCAAACTACTCTCCTCTTTTTATGAAACTACAGGGTGAGCGAAAAGTCCCTGTGCACCTGTCCACTTCCAACACAGTACAGGTTCACTACACTTCTTGCAGATGCACAGGGACTTTTCGCTTACCCTGTAGTATGAATGCAGGCAGCAGCTGTTTTTTATACTTGGTTGGACTTCGGTACAGTTGGTTTATACTCTTAATGCTTCAGGAAGTGTTAACATTCTTTTAGGCTGCCATTCCGCGCACTTAGTTAGGTTTGGAATTTGTTAACTAATAATAATTTACTACAAGTTGTCGTAAAAAGAGAGAATTTATTCAACAAAAAATTTACACTTTAAAAAGATAGATAAAGAATATTAAGTCTCTCTTCTCTACCTTGTACATATCAATTGCTTCTAATTCTATATCATTCTATGTCATTTCCATTTTCGGACCTCAAATGAAAATGACCAAAATTAAAAAAAAATAAATCACTATTTGACAAAAGCGTGTCTTGACTGGGGACACAATGTTTTCGTCGCTAAAGCAGCACCAAATGGGAATGGTTAATATTTCCTAACCTAACTTATTTTAACCAATCATAACCTAACCTAACACTAGCCTAGCCAGTCATAACCTAACTTATCGTATCCTAACCCGGACCAAAGTGAGAAAGGCCGTGGATGTGAGTGAAAATGACATAAAATGAGAACGGCATAAAATAAGAATTGCCTAGAATGGAAACTGCATTTGCGGACACGGATGAGAATGACGGATAATGAGGTGAGACCGCACATATCAAGTTCTTCAGAAGATTGCATCTTTATCATTCACAGAAATTCTCGATAGAATATTGTAATATCGTTCTTGAATCAAATATTCTTCTCATAAAGTATGACTCCGTAATTCAGTACCTTTAAAGACAATTTATAGGATTACTTTCCCTATAAGATACTCCCCCACCCCCTTGTCTTTTCAAGGTCATTATGATAAAAAAAAACAATGATTTAAACTGCCTCGTAAAACCACCGAACAATGAAAATTATCATATTAAAGTTCCCCTCCATGAAAGTTCAACCCAATACATTTTAAACAGATAAAATAACACTGTTGAGTCTGTAAGTAAAAATTTCTTAAATAGGCCCTGAATTTCTGATAAAATTAACCTCACCTTTTTCCACTATCTAATTTATTAAGCAAATATATTTGTGATAGAAATTCATGAGTGAATCATTTTAAAACATCTTAAATACATCTTAAATACATCTTAACATTCAATAATTTTACATATCTGAGCCGTACAAACAGTTTTATCACGGTTAACTTTTAGATTTGATTGATTTAACATATCAAAAAAGTATCGTGTATATTTTGAAAACCAACTAAACAACTGAACTCGGCATAAGCAGTTAAATTTATCTTATTATATTATTTCAGTGAAGCGTATTTTGATATTTCTTGTACACAATCATCTATAGTATAGAAACGAAATAGTAAGGGAGAGAGAATCCCTCCTTGTTGTACTTCACTTCTTATTTTTCACGAATTAGACACAAAATAAAAAACACACACATACACACATACATACATACATACAATAGGGGAAACCTCTTTAACTTTTGAGTATTTCAAGAGACAACTAAAATAGCTTCAGTGGGATTGTGTCGAAAACATGGAAAAAAGGCTTCGTGTTAAAGATTTATTGTTGCGAGCGCCTCTCTCTGATGAAAAGGAAATTTGAATTTCATATAAGAATGAATTGAGTGTCGATGAGAAACAGCAAGTCATTTTGCAGGAAATGACAACTTTACATCAACAACATTATTTTGTCGAAATGATATTTCATTCTGACAAACACTGGAGGAGAACACCTATCAAAACATCAAAATTTCGCAGTGGCTGCCTGGTTAAAGGATAACAATAAACTATATGTGATATTTCTATAGTAAACTCTTTCACTCTAGAAGGATCGACATTTTGCTTTACCTTGAAGGGCGTCAGAGGATCAGAATGATAAGTCATATTTATTAAAGGAATATTAAGCAAAAACTTGCAAAAACTTGCAAAAACAGGTCACATTGACCCAGTGCCGGATTATCACTGAAGTTATTGAGGCTGAAGCCTCAGGCTCCCATGCTTGAGGGGCCCCCCAATCAACTGAGTGAGTTTCGATGATATAATTCGAGATTTCGCAAACTTCTTTAATTAAGTGTGACAGAGTACACAAACTGACAAATTCCCTGTTTTATTTTGTTTTATAGGCCCTAAAGTAAAATTTGTTTAATACTGTTTGGTTTTGGCAAACGGCAAAATACAGTGTGTTAAGGTTCTTTTAAGTTTGTTTCTCAATTAGCCTGAGCACCGTACATATAATTCGTGTAAATGTATTATGTACTGTACATGTACATGTATTTAATAAAAAGCTATAGGAAAGGGCCCCCATATTCTTCATTGTCCCGTGGCTCCTAGGTGTCTTAATCCCCCTCTGCTGATTGACCCATTCGTCCTTCTACTAGTGTTAAATAACCACTTTACTTCAATAGCTGATAAGTTTCGCGCATAGTTACTTAATAATGATTATTCACTGGTAGACTACGTGCCACCCAGACCACTAACTTAATTTTCTCTTGTTCATTATATCTTTATTGATTTCTGGAATATTATTGGTAAATTAAAAATTACAAAAAATAACACTCATAATATTCTTGTATCAACATTCAAAATATCCGTAATTTTGGCTAAAATTATCAACCAAAGTATTTTCAAAGGAATATTCACATCAGTGCTAAAAGTTGGTTGTTAGCAGCCATGCTTAAGGGGGTGGGGGTGATCCTGCACTAGCAACAAATTACAGGCCGGTGTGGTCATTATCTGTATATTTGAAAAATTTGCAAAAAGTAAAATGCAGCAATATTTGGAATCAGAGTTTATTGTCTCCAAATCAATATGGCTTCCCTAATAATGAAACCACGGAAATTGCTATTTTAAATTTTTTGGAGAATGTAAATGTCGCTAACTCGCTATAGAGAACAAAAGAATAATAATTTCTATATTCATGGATTTGAGCAAGGCCTTTGATGTAACAGACCATAATACTGTATTTTAATCAACAAATTATATTGTTACGGCTTTAAGGAGATAACTTATCAGTGATTGGTTTAAAAGTTATTTGTCCAATAGGTATGAACTTGTGTCATTAAGTCTGCTCAATTAAAGTGATTGAAGTAAAGTGATTGTTAAACATGGTGTACCACAGGGTTCAGTCTTGGGTCCACTACTATTTTTTTTATTATTATATATAAATGACCTGCCACGCTCTTCAGATATATTTAACTTTACTGTATAATGTCTGCAGATGATACAACAGTGTCTTTTTCTTGTAAAGATGTTAATTAAGTTAAGAACACATTTAAAACAGAATTTATCGTTGAAATTGTTAACTTCCGATAAACTCTTTCCAAATATCAATAAACAAATGTAGTCCCTCAACAAGTTTTATTAACTCTATATCAAACTCTTGTTCTTCCTTATAGAACGTACTGCCCCCTTTTAGGAGGAAATTTCGCCTGCAGCGCTTTAACACTAGAAGGACAAATGGGTCAATTTGACCCGTTTTTGCAGATTTTTGCTTGATATTCTTTTAATAAATGTAAGTTATCATTTTGACCTGTCGCCCTTCAAAATTTCCTTCCTTCTAATGTTAAACAGTATCTTTGTCATCCAAAAAGAGCATAAGGTTATTATCTGATGCTGATTTCCATGACCATTCAAGTGTATTCTTTAAAGATCTAAAGCTAGTAAAGGTCAAAGACGTAATGAAACTGGTGCGTTTTAGTTTCATTTACGAATGTAAAGAATAAAATCATTAATTTAATACTGTATAAATAAGTATTTTTTTTAACTTATGAAATTCACTCGTGTCAGACTAAAAATAAATCAAAGCACGTTAGATCTTCGACTTATATTGTCTTTACCTCAAACGTTACCCCATTTTTCATTGGATTGAAACTTTGGAATGATTTAAATGTTGATAAAAAAAAATAAAAATTTTGTTTAAAATTCGTTTACAAACAAGTTGAAATCTCGATTAATAATTAATGGAATACCAATAAAAATATAGGATTAGGTGAAGCTAGGTTAGGTTAGGTTAGGTTATTACTAGGGCGGTCAAAAGTCAATAAAGTCAAATTGTTTCCTTTGGGGCACTTTTCGCTGAAACGACTGAAAATGCAATAAAAACACCTGTAGGGGGTATATTACCAAAGTTTATAGGTCAACCAAAAGTCAACTTTTACCTGTTAGGTCAAAAAATAGCAATGAGGTAAATAAAGTCAATTTTTTTTAATAAATAATTAAAATAACTAAAAATTGGCATCTTTTTGGTTAACTGGCAACTTCGCTGCTCGTATTTGTCTTATTCAGTTATGTCCGTGAATTATAGTTTGATTGCTAGCTTAGTGACTAGGATGGAAGCATCTGATTGCACCATTAGAGAGGCATATGAAACCATTTCTTCTCTCAACCTTGGCGAAGATATATGTTCAGTCAAACAATACATTGAAACAAGACTCAAGACAAATGGTATTTGTGAAATAATTAACCTCAGTAGACCTGAAATCTCACCAACAGTTTATGGTCAGCGTTTGCAATGTCAACCAACAACTGCCGCTGTAGAGAGATCTTTCTCCATGCTGAATAAATTATTAAGTAAGGATCGCAATTTTTTGCCAGAAAATGTCGGCAAATACTTCATAATTTACCACAATCGGTCAACTGATGTAGAAGAGCAAGAATAAGTAATTAAAGTATCGTTTTTATTATTGAAAGTAAAGGCAACTTTATAAGTCAATTTTTTCAATTCGTAAGGTCAACTTTCTTAATTTTTTCGGTCAACTTTTGACTGCCCTAGTTATTACTGTATTACGTGTTCATTTCTTGTGTCTAATCCAGGATTAAATGTACAGGGGGTTGGCAAAAGTAAATAGACCCCACGATGCTCGTCTTCAGGAACAAATGGCAAAGCTCATCAATGGAATATAGAACGTATGTCAGCTTTGCCTAATGGAAAAGGAGAAATGAACACGAATCTAAAATATAGTGATCCAATAAATCTGCTATTAATTATTAATTTTTATTATCAAATCAAAATCTATATATAAAAAAAAACTGACGGTATCTATTTACTTTTGGCAACTCCCTGTACATTACTGTATTACTTATTCACTTCTTATATTTGTCACTTCGTTGTATTTGTATCATACCAACAATAATGACTTTGGCTGTATTTCTTTCATATCTATGATAATAATAATAATAATTAATGAAAATTAATTTAAACTGTATTTTCACTATTAATTCGTTTGTATATTAACCATAATTTAAATGTGACTTACTTATATATCGTGCATTTTATCTCTATTTAATTTGAGAGCCCAGTAAAGCCTAACGATTAAGGGCCAAATTATATAAAATAAATATTCCAAGTAACATTGTATCATTGTATTATTTGTATCATTGTATTATTTGTATCATTGTATTATTGTAACGTAACAAATGGTAATTTATTATTTGTATTATTGTAAAAATTTTATTATCGTATTATTGGAAAATAATAAATTAGTATTATTATCGTATTATTGTAAAATAATAAATTTTATTATCGTATTATTGTAAAATAATAAATTTTATTATCGTATTATTGTAAAATAATAAATTATTATTATTATTATCGTATTATTGTAAAATAATAAATTTTCTATTTGTATTAATGTAAAATAATAAATTTTATTATCGTATTATTGTAAAATAATAAATTTTATTATCGTATTATTGTAAAATAATAAATTTTATTATCGTATTATTGTAACATAACATAAATTGTAATATTCCAATATTTATTTCATAAATAAATTTATAAATATAAATAACAAAAAATATTTTCACAATGACTTTAATGACGTCACAGCGATTTAAATTTATTGTCTAATTTTCATCTGTTAATTCCTTTATATGTTTTAAATTAATTAATTTGTTATTCATGATTTATTTACTTATTAATTAATAATAATTACCTATAATTTTACATTCAGTTAATATGAGAGCCCAGTAAAGCCTAAAGCTTAAGCACCAAATAAAATAAATAGTCCAATTGACAATTAATTATTTTATGTGAAAATTATCGTGACGACAAAAATTGTTATATTAATTTTATAAATAAAGTACATATTTATTTATTAATTTCACAATGACCCACTTATTAAGCTTACAAAAAGCTCGATTGATACCCTGAAGTGCATCTGTTTTTTGGGAAAATAGTCTGGGCTAGTTCTCATTCCTAACACCTTATTCCATTGGTGTTGATTAATTCTTAAGGGCCTTGGCCATGCTACTATTAATCCAATAGTACTTTGGTCTGTGTCAAGGTTTCGTTTTGACTCGTAGGTTAAAAAAGTAGAAAGAGAAAAGACTATTTAACCCTAAAAGAACGACGCTACATATTGGTAACCTTTCAAATACACTCATTCATAACTTAACTCTACAAACAATTCCGGCGTTAAAGGGTTAAGTAGTGGGTAAAAATATGTATGTTTACAAATAGGCCCACAAGCTTACTTGGTAGCTTTTCTTTCAACCTTTCAAATGTTCAGTGCGATGATTCTTCATTTCATGAAGGTCAAGCTTGTCGCCCCAACTCTCATTTCTGATGTTTTTTGATATGCAACTTTTTTTTGCCATTTCATAACTACTTATATATATATATATATATATATATATATATATGATACACACAGACCGTGCATGGAACAAGGAACTCTTCTGGGAAAATTAAATTACTACAGTCCAAATAAGTAATGGGAAATGACAGACACTATAGTTTTTTTTTTTTCATAATGTTAACCCGACGTGGGCAGCGGGTCACTCGCAAAGAGGCCCCCAAAAATATAGCTTCCATCACCAGGTATCTGCAAAGCAGATAGGATCCAGCTTTGGGACAGGATCTAGGGTTTAAAGCAGCCTAGCCCGACTATATTTACAACCTCAATATAAGCAAAAGACTCGCTGCATTCACGTCGGATTGAATACATCAAAGAAAAACGGGTAACTATTGTATTTTTAGCCAAAAACCAAAACTTAAACTTCAACTTCAACTTGCAGAATTGAGCGTCCACTTTTCAAGGCACATAACATGTGCCCACGTCGGGCTAACATCATGAAAAAGAAAAAATTATAGTGTTTGTCATTTACCATTACTTATTCGGACTATAGTGAATTTCATTTTCCCAGAAGAGTTCCTTGTTCCATGCACGGTCTGAGTGTATCATAAAAGACCTCAGGGGACCATTCTGCGTTCTATCCCATCATCAAACGGACATGTTATATGCTTTGAAAAGTGGACGCTCAATTCTGTCAGTTGAGGTTTAAGTTTTGAGTTTTGGCTGAAAATACAGTAGTTACCACTTTTTCTTTGATGTATTCAATCCGATGTGAATGCAGCGAGTCTTTTGCTTGTATAGTGTAATGTTAGCACTGTAATAATAGTGATGATAATAATGGTTAATTAACGATAGTTATAACTGTAAAAGTTGATTGTTTACAGTTGAAATTAAATGTGCACTTGAATAATAACCACTATAATAATGACTTCAATATTAATAACGCGCGAGGTAATGATTAGTCTTTATATAAAGTTAGGTGAATGACCCCAGGCCTAAATGGGGCCTGCACACGTTGTTACATGGTGAGATCTCTCGTGTCACTGGTCTTCGAAGAGAGGGAGTCGAGGTGCGTCGAGAAGTCCTTGTAACGAGGTTGAGGTCTGAGGCAAGGCATAAGGACATGCCGTGAAGTAGTCCTCGCGATGTGACGTCTTGGGTCGTATTTGTGTTAATGGAACATCGCTAAAGTATTTGAAAAAATCTCTGCCACTACACCTTTATTGAGGTTCTAAATATAGTCGGGCTAGGCTGCTTTAAACCCTACATCCTGTCCTAAAGCTGGATCCTATCTGCTTTGCAGATAGCTGATGAGGGAAGCTATATTTTTGGGGCCTCTTTGCGAGTGACCCACTGCCCACGTCGGGCTAACATCATGAAAAAGAAAAAACTATAGTGTCTGTCATTTACCATTACTTATTTGGACTAGAGTGGATTTCATTTTCCCAGAAGAGTTCCTTCTTCCATGCACGGTCTGTGTATATCATGAAAGACCTCAGGGGACCATTCTGAGTTCTATCACATATATATATATATATTATATATATATATATATTAAAATGTAGCGCACACCCTATTTTGCTTGGTGGATTTAACCTAAACTAAAATTTAGTATAATTAGATTAAATGTGGTTATATTTAAGCTATGCGAGGTTTACTAAGGTTTAAATATACTGGGCTGAATGAATACTCACATACTGCAGGGGGGAGAGGGGTTAAACACAGACCGACCCCGAACAATTGTTCGAAGCCATCAAAAGTAACAAAATAAGTCTATATTACCAGTTCTAAGTTTGAGTTAACACACAATTATGAAATTTTAAACAAACCGACAAAAAACGTCTACTTCATTTAATAGACAACAAAGATTATGTCGAATACGAAACAGTCCTAATAAATTACAGCAAATAATTTAGAATTGACAGACAGGGTAGCACTTAATATTTAGTATGACCTCCTCGAGCAAGAGCGATGACTTCACATCTCGAAGGCACGAATCAACCTGAATCTGTATCTATGTAAGCTTTCGGTTAGGAATTACTTGACATTTTGATTGGACAGTACTCTAGTTTTTGTTGGCGTATTGGTTTTAAATTTACACTGAGATAATTTTTTTTTTTTTTTTAATTTTTAAGTTTTTTGGGAGGAGGGACGACAAACTTGACCTTCGTGAAATGAGGAATCATCTCAACGAACATTTGAAAAGTTGAAAGGAAAGTTAAAAACAATTTCTGGGTAATCTTAAGATGTCATCGCCTGAATTTCGAAAAAATAACTATGGCTGTAAGCCTGTAATCTATATAACACTATAACACTTTTTTCAAGAGTAGAAGCCTACTGTTTTTTGTCCAAATACCTTTTCTTGGCAAACAACAGTAACCATTAAAGTCCACCACACATATTTTAAGGATAATATAGCTGAAGTTTACCCTCCAACTGAACAATACTGAGGTAAGATTTATGTTATCAGGTAAGGTTAGATTTACCAAAATGCTTTTTTATAGTAGTATTTGATGTGATTTACTCAAATCTTATATTTACTTACTGAGCAATTGAACCTTAAAAAATCATAATTTTCAACTTGAAATAAAATGGGGTTTCAGCTCAGTGAATTGACACATCAAATGAATATCAGATTTGAATAAATTACATCAAATACTACTAGAAAAATGCAATTTGGTACATTTTTACACGTGTTAACATTTCATTAAAATTTACCCCAATTTCTACTAACTTTTATTTGCTTAAAATTAAATAATATTTTAGTTACCATTGACAAAATTAAATTTAAAATTAAAATAATTTATTTAAAACGTTTCTAATGTAAATATAATTTTTTTTCCCTATAAAAAATTATATTTAAAACAAAAAATTCGCATTATTTAATAGAAAAAAAGTTTTTTTTTTAAATATTTTTGTGCAAAGCTGACTTTCAGTTACAGTAAACATTCCTTATTTCGGTTTCGAAAGTGGATTTAAAAAAAAAAAAAAATTATTCTAATTATAATAAACTTTTTAAATGTAAATATAAAAATATGTGCCCTAAAGTTTTTTATTTAACATTGTAATGTACAAAAAAAAAATAAATAAATAAAAAAAAAAATATATATATACACACACACACACACATTTTAACTGCAAACAACACACAGTATAATTAATGTAAAGAACGACGCTTGTATAGAAGAACGTTCCGCACAAGATGAGGAGGGAGAACGAACAAATGAAAAATGAGGTAACCACCCGGGAATCGAACCGAGGTGCCCCTCAGGGCAATGGTTTCTGCTCGTATGTAGGAGAATTACGACTTCTGATTAATCGAGGCCCATGGTGTAGTGGATAGCATATCTGACCAGCAATCGGAAGATCCCGGGTTCGATTCCCGGGTGGTTACCTCATTTTTCATTTGTTCGTTCTCCCTCCTCATCTTGTGCGGAACGTTCTTCTATACAAGCGTCGTTCTTTACATATATATACTTAAAAAATTTATTTATATACATTTATTCTGATGTAACTAATATGTATTGTAATAAATAAATTTTCCAACTGTAGTGCGACTTTTTGAACACCCTGTATATACACGAATATATATTTTTTTTTGTACATTAAAACGTCAACAAATAATTTTTTTAGGTGAAAAATTGTCTTGTACAATTTAATAAAAGATAGTTCGTCGAAATAGCTTCAAAAGTTAAAAAGATAAAAAGTTAAAACGTTGAAAAGTTAAAACGTTGAAAAAACGTTGAAAAGTTAAAACGTTGAAAAGTTAAAAAATTAAAGTTAAAAAATTAAAAAGCTAAAAAATTAAAAAGCTAAAAAGTTATGGCCCTTTCAAATTAGTACAACTTTTAACTGCTTTTTCTGGCGGTTTTTTTATTTTTTATTTTTTTTTGTCGCTTAGCCAGCTCTTCCTTTGCAGTACCACATATAATGTATTATTTCTTTTCAATAAATTTTAAAACACTGAGTATATAGTGCGGTTCATTCCTTTGGTCGTTTGTTACATCTTTACATCTTAAAAAGTTAAAAAGTTATGGCACTTTCACAAATTAGTACAACTTTTAACTGCTTTTTCTGGCGTTTTTTAAAATTTTTGTCGCTTAGTCAGTTCTTCCTTTGCAGTGCCACATATAATGTATCGTTATAGGGAAGCTATATTTTTGGGGCCTCTTTGCGAGTGACCCACTGCCCACGTCGGGCTAACATCATGAAAAAGAAAAAACTATAGTGTCTGTCATTTACCATTACTTATTATATATATATATATATATATTATATATATATATATTATATTATATTAAAATGTAGCGCACACCCTATTTTGCTTGGTGGATTTAACCTAAACTAAAAATTTAGTATAATTAGATTAAATGACACAGACCGACCCCGAACAATTGTTCGAAGCCATCAAAAGTAACAAAATAAGTCTATATTACCAGTTCTAAGTTTGAGTTAACACACAATTATGAAAATTTTAAACAAACCGACAAAAAAACGTCTACTTCATTTAATAGACAACAAAGATTATGTCGAATACGAAACAGTCCTAATAAATTACAGCAAATAATTTAGAATTGACAGACAGGGTAGCACTTAATATTTAGTATGACCTCCTCGAGCAAGAGCGATGACTTCACATCTCGAAGGCACGAATCAACCTGAATCTGTATCTATGTAAGCTTTCGGTTAGGAATTACTTGACATTTTGATTGGACAGTACTCTAGTTTTTGTTGGCGTATTGGTTTTACATTTGCACTGAGATAATTTTTTTTTTTTTTTAATTTTTAAGTTTTTTGGGAGGAGGGACGACAAACTTGACCTTCGTGAAATGAGGAATCATCGCAAGGAACATTTGAAAAGTTGAAAGGAAAGTTAAAACAATTTCTGGGTAATCTTAAGGAGATGGCATCGCCTGAATTTCGAAAAAAAACTATGGCCGTAATCTATATAACACTATAACACTTTTTTGAAGAGTAGAAGCCTACTGTTTTTTGTCCAAATACCTTTTCTTGGCAAACAACAGTAACCATTAAAGTCCACCACACATATTTTAAGGATAATAAGCTGAAGTTTGCCCTCCAACTGAACAATACTGAGGTAAGATTTATGTTATCAGGTAAGGTTAGATTTACCAAAATGCTTTTTTATAGTAGTATTTGATGTGATTTACTCAAATCTTATATTTACTTACTGAGCAATTGAACCTTAAAAAATCATAATTTTCAACTTGGAATAAAATGGGGTTTCAGCTCAGTGAATTGACACATCAAATGAATATCAGATTTGAATAAATTACATCAAATACTACTAGAAAAATGCAATTTGGTACATTTTTACACGTGTTAACATTTCATTAAAATTTACCCCAATTTCTACTAACTTTTATTTGCTTAAAATTAAATAATATTTTAGTTACCCTTGACAAAATTAAATTTAAAATTAAAATAATTTATTTAAAACGTTTCTAATGTAAATATAATTTTTTTTCCCTATAAAAATTATATTTAAAACAAAAAATTCGCATTATTTAATAGAAAAAAAGTTTTTTTTATAAATATTTTCGTGCAAAGCTAGTTTTGAATTAGTTACAATTACTTCATATAATTTTACAGTTATTCTGAATTACAATATTTTGCAATCTTCCTTCGGGGGGTAAAAAAAAAAAATGGTGTCAATAATCCAGTAGGGTTAAAGCACCTTAAACAGAAAAAAAAAAAAAAAGTTACAGTAAACATTCCTTATTTCGGTTTCGAAAGTGGATTTAAAAAAAAAAAAAAAATTATTCTAATTATAATAAACTTTTTAAATGTAAATATAAAAATGTTTGCTCTAAATTTTTTTATTTAACATTGTAATGTACAAAAAAAAAAAAAAAAAAAAAAAAAATATATATATATATATATATATACACACACATTTTAACTGCAAACAACACAGTATAATTAATGTAAAGAACGACGCTTGTATAGAAGAACGTTCCGCACAAGATGAGGAGGGAGAACGAACAAATGAAAAATGAGGTGCCCCCTCAGGGCAATGGTTTCTGCTCGTATGTAGGAGAATTACGACTTCTGATTAATCGAGGCCCATGGTGTAGTGGATAGCATATCTGACCGGCAATCGGAAGATCCCGGGTTCGATTCCCGGGTGGTTACCTCATTTTTCATTTGTTCGTTCTCCCTCCTCATCTTGTGCGGAACGTTCTTCTATACAAGCGTCGTTCTTTACATATATATACTTAAAAAATTTATTTATTATACATTTATTCTGATGTAACTAATATGTATTCTAATAAATAAATTTTCCAACTGTAGTGCGACTTTTTGAACACCCTGTATATACACGAATATATATTTTTTTGGTTGTACATTAAAACGTCAACAAATAATTTTTTAGGTGAAAAATTGTCTTGTACAATTTAATAAAAGATAATTCGTCGAAATAGTTTCAAAAGTTAAAAAGATAAAAAGTTAAAAAGATAAAAAGTTAAAACGTTGAAAAGTTAAAACGTTGAAAAAACGTTGAAAAATTAAAAAATTAAAAAGCTAAAAAATTAAAAAGTTAAGAAGTTATGGCCCTTTCAAATTAGTACAACTTTTAACTGCTTTTTCTGGCGGTTTTTTTAATTTATTTATTTTTTGTCGCTTAGCCAGTTCTTCCTTTGCAGTACCACATATAATGTATTATTTCTTTTCAATAAATTTTAAAACACTGAGTATATAGTGCGGTTCATTCCTTTGGTCGTTTGTTACATCTTTACATCTTAAAAAGTTAAAAAGTTATGGCACTTTCACAAATTAGTACAACTTTTAACTGCTTTTTCTGGCGTTTTTTAAAATTTTTGTCGCTTAGCCAGGAGAACTGGTGTCTTAACTCTTTTGGCAATAACTGTATGCAGTTATTACCAAAAGTTCGGATCAACGCTATTTTTTTTTTAAATGTGACCCGTCTTTGTGCAGAGAAAACTCAGTAAATTTAGTTAAGACTATTTGATGCATTAATAACCTTTTTTCCGACGGTAACACTAAATACCAGTCGTTGTAATGCAAATAATTAATAATAATTAATAAAAAGTCATAAGGTAAGTAAATTTTACCATAAAATCTTTAACCTTTATGGACGACTGGTAAAAATTGGTAACGTTTCAAATACACGCCCTCATAAATTAAGCCTACAAAAATTTTTGTCTTTGAAGGGTTAACATGAACTGCGAGGAACTTATATTTCGTCGTCCAAAGACTTCGTGATTATACTTGAAAGTTCACATTTTTAAAAATAGCGTTGGACTAAACTTTTCGCAATTGACTGTACAAAAATAGATAAACGAGTAAGAAAGCGGCTTTCCCTTCGTCTGCAGAAAGGAAAAAAATTATTTATTTCCTTTACTCGCTTTACAAACCCCTCTCTCTGCGTCTGCGACTGTTCGCTCGAGTCCCTTTCGTGCCTCGAAGGCCTCATTTGGAGAACAACTACCTATTCCCCCTCTGCCACAGGGGTTTGAAGAGACCCAGTCTACCTTACCACCATTTCCCTGCTGGCAGTAGCCTATAGAAAGGGAGCTAGTGATATTTCGGGATGTTAACCTCCTTCGTACCAATGTAATGATGGGATTGTTTAACCTCCTTCGCAACATCTAAGCTCATATGACGGAGGGGACCTACAGCTTTACGTGGGATCCAAACCACGGGTCGCTACATAGTCTGGACGCGGAGGACGGTCTCCCATCCAACTCCTATCCGACCGTATGTCGCTTAACTTCGCTGATCAACGGGTAGCGGTGTTACGACATTGGCTGCGACGTAGCTGGTACAGCAAATGTCATGTGACGGAGGGGACCACAGCTTTACGTGGAATTCGAACCATCTAAGCATTCTAAGGATAGTTACATTGTCTGAGTGCGGAGAACAGTCACTCGTCCAAATGGTGAACGGGCCCAACGTTAAGTATATATATATATATATATATATATATGCATTTAACTGCAATTGGAAGGCCTTGGTTCGATTCCCGGGCGGTTCGCCTCATTTTTCATTTATTCGTTATTTCTCTTCCGCGTGTGCAGAAACGTTCCTTAATATTATGTCGTTTCTATTCATTATATATATAATATATATCTTATGATTTAATACAATATTTATATTTTTAAATAATCAACGAAAGTATTACAGTACTCACTCAATTATCCGTGATTGAGGGGCGATCCATAATCACGGATAACCCGATTTCACGGTTAACTCTGTATACTCCGCTGCTGGGTGGGTGAGTGGTGCAGCCGCTGCTGCTCACCACCACTGACTGGTTTCCGACCTCGCGCGCCACTACACACAGTATTATTATAGTATAATATACTGTACAGTTAAGTACTGTGGTCTGTACTCACCACAAGACGTGAAGATGTGCGAAGTCACAAGCACACACATGTACTCTATGAAGCGTGAAGAGACATTGACCGAGACGCGTTGTGGTGGACTGGCGAGAGGCGAGCCGCGTATGTAAACACCGCGCCAAACCACGGTTACCTCGGTGTCATAATCACCAATAAGTACAAAATAGTCGCAATTAATAAATCACGGTTAACTCGACTGCGTAAATCACGGATAACCGCGTAACTGTATTGTATATAAACGAAAAATGAAACAAGCACTTTAAACTATTTCTTAAAAACTTTTCTTTTCCTTTTTAGGGGGAGGTGGGGGGCTGAGGGGGGGCTGAGAGAGGGGGGGGGATTTTCTGAATATTTTTATTATTTTGTTTTGTTATTTCAGTTCTCATTTTCTTTCAAGCTATTTTTTTCCTTTCACTTTTCGAAATTTTGGAAAAAAACAAAAAAAAAATTTTTTTAAAGCGAATCAAAAGTAAATTAATTAATTTATTTTTAAGTATTGAGTTGGGAGGCCCCCCCCCATTCCCATCCCCCCCTCTCTCTCTCTCATATATTTTCTGCTTCCAGAATAACTAACTATATACTGTATATAGATACAGGGTGGTCCATAATTCAGGAACCATAGGAATAATTGTATTTTTTTCCTAATAATTCTTGTATTTTCTAATACCGTAAGAGGGGTAACTGGGAACCTGCAGGGGTAACTGGGCCCTACTAAGTTTAAGGTAAATTTCGTCATATAAAAGTATGAATTATTTCCTTAAATTGTAGGTAGGTACCTACGCAGAGGTACCTAAAATTTATGGAAAAAAAAAACAACGAAATTTACCTTAAAATTAGTAGGGCCCAGTTACCCCTGCAAGTGCCCAGTTACCCTATCTTACGGTAATGTTTTTTTTTCCTTTATTTTCTTTTTGATGAATTACCTGGATGACGTACCGATAAACAAACGACGCGTCATATTTTTTCAGTAAGACGGTGCACCGCCTCATTTTGCCATGCAAGTTCGCAAATACCTTGAGATAAAACGTTCCCCAACAGATCGATTGGTTGAAGAGGTCCTATCGCATGACCACCCAGGTCACCAGATATCACTCCCCTCGATTATTTTCATCAAAAAGAAAAACAAAAAAACATTATTAGAAAGTACAAAAATTATTAGAAAAAAAATTACAATTATTCCTATGGTTCCTCAATTATGGGCCACCCGGTACTTACACACACACACACACACCACACACACACACACACACACACACACACACACTTAGCGTTCTATTATTATGTAATATAGAATCGAATAACGGAAAGTTATTTTGGCCAAACATTCCTTAAGGGCTTTTTTCCAAAGGTAATTACAGTGGGATTCGTCCTTACAGCTCACGATGACCAAACTTTATTTATATGAATCCAATATATATATATATATATATACACTTTCTCTAATTACACCACGAATGACTGAACGCGCATTAGAAGCAGTACTAATTATTATTATTATTATTATTATTATTATTATTATTATTTGCTGTAGTTATTTACGGCACTACAATTAATTACATTTCTTTTCTGTTAATTTTAAGTAGGAATGATGTAAAAGTAGGTATAATTTACATTTTATTTATATTTTTTGTTATCTTAAATGTTGAATTATGTAAACAAATATATTTACTGTTGAACAATACTTACGTGATACCTGGCCACAAAGCAATTAATACCTTTACATTGACCAGTGCTCTGGATTTCTGTGAATTTTTAGACCGAGGATCATTTCACAATTATATATATATATATATATATATATATATATATATATGTATGTGTGTGTGTGTGTGCACGTTTTTCTTGCCGTAAAATATACTCTATTCAAATCACTTTATTAAGATCTAAGAAGCAGTAGAACGAGAGAGAGAGAGAGAGAGAGAGAGGATTTTCTTTCCCTTTATGTATAAAATTGTAATGAAAAATTAAAAAATAAAAAATAAAAATATTTCAAAGAAAGAAAGATCCGTTTTAAAAAAAGAAAAGCTCATTTTTTTACTTTTCCTTTTCTTCCAAACGCTTCATTTTGGCATTTTTTTCAACTCAGGACGATATAATTTCGTGCGCGGCGTTATCAAAGTTAATCCCCCCCCCCCCCCCCCCCCCCCCCCGCGCTCTCATCCCATTCTCGCTATCCCAAAAAGTAAAAAAAGAAAAAAGTGTCCGCAGAGAGACGTCCGTGAAACCATTACAAAAAGATGGAGGTCTTTTTTTTCTTTGTACCAGTTTGAACGAGTTCTTAAAGATCGGCAAGAATACTGATGAAATGTCGCTTCAGCTTAACCTATAACTTAACCTAACCTTAACTTACTAAGTTAAGCTGAAATGAATTTAACTTAATTGCGAAGTTTGTAAACTATAAAAAAGCATTTGCTGAAAGGGACTTGATTATCAAGGTTTGTTTAACTGCAATTTCTTGTAATATTATGTAATAATAAACTTTAATATATCATTAAAGGTTTTAGGAATAATTGCATCGTGTTGTGTATATATATATATATATACCGGGTGGCCCAAAAGTTCCTTTACCGAGATTATTGAATTTTAGTTCCGGACAGACATGAAGAGTTTTGTGAATGGTATGTTGAAAGAGGTGATTATAATGAAGGCTTTGAGGACAGAGTTCTCTGGACTGACGAAGTTCAC
This sequence comes from Bathynomus jamesi, assembly GCA_023014485.1. NCBI lineage: Eukaryota > Metazoa > Arthropoda > Malacostraca > Isopoda > Cirolanidae > Bathynomus > Bathynomus jamesi. Next base: position 628,493 of record JAJOZX010001510.1, on the reverse strand, counting down.
TTTAAATTGAATGGTCAAGTTAACCCTAAAAGGACGACGTACATATTGGTAAACTTTCAGATACACGCATTCATAACAACCATACAAACGATTCCGGCGTTAAAGGGTTAATAGGCACAATTGTGTTTATTACAGTCCCCAAAATCCTTATCTGGTGGAAGAAGAGGCAATAAACACACCAGGAATAACCGTATGGGGTGGAATATCATCTTTTTGGAATTTTGGAGCCTGTGTTCTTTCATGGATCGGTGAGTAGCGACAATTAACTCAAAATGTTACGTGTCATTATTGTGCCACCGTTACATGATTTACAAAATTTTTATTCCATAATTTGAATGCAAGATGGAGCTCCGCCTCATTATGGACGAAACGTCAGACAATCTTGGACGAAACACGTGATATGTGAATTGGAAGAATAGGAACTGTTGAATGGCCACCAAAGTCTCCAGACTTAACTCCTTGTGACTTCGCGCTATGGGGTCTCTTGAAAGATAAAGTGTTCCATTCAAAACCTAAAAGTTTAGAGCATCTCCAAAACAGAATGAAAGATGAATTCGAGGCTTTGGCAAATAATCAAGAACTTCGCAAGAAAATATGTCTGTGTTTATAAACGCTGTCAAGCTTGTATCACAGAATGGAGGCCATTTGAACATTTAACTTGCCTCATTTCATTTTAATTCATCATTTTTGTTGTAATTTACATTTGTTATTTGGGTGTACATTTTTTGGAAGATCATAAATATAAAAATAACATAGGTGTACATTTTTGGAAGATCATAAATATAAAAATCATATGTTTTTTGTATTTTTCCTAGTGAAAGCTTCAGAGTATTGCTACCAAAAGTTCGATAAAGGAACTTTTGGGCCACCTTCATATTAACTATGTTGAATATACAGGGTGTCGAATAAATAATGGTGTAAAACTAATCGGTCATTTTTCTTGTTAATCAGTGTGTATAATATATACAGTTAGTTACATTTCCAAACTGTCCAAGTTTAGGACACCTTCACGAGATGACCATAATTTGTTGCTATAATGGGTATTTAAAGCTCGAACTCCCATTAGAGCATTAGCAAGATGTTCTTGTGGAATGGATCCAGTAAACTCTGTTTCTTTGAAGGTGTTTTGCCAAACTACTGTGTTTGTCACGATACACAAGTGTTTTAACATACCCCTATAGGCTATAGATAATTCAAAGAGTTTCAATCAGGTGATTGAGATGGCTATGCTATCGGTCCACCACGGCGTATCCAGCGCTGAGGTTACATCTAGAACATTGCGACTGACACAATGCTCTTGTTGAAAGATCACGATTTTCAAATCATTCCAGTAGCCTAAATTTAGTTGGAGAAGAAAAATGTCCGCATTATCTTTAGTAATTCGTTCCAGTCACGGTACAATCATCAAAGAAAAGTGAGTTGATTCTACAGTTACGTGATATTACACACCAAAACTTAGGATTTAGTAAATCCCGTTCATGTTGATATGTTTCAGCGCTGGATAGGGAACCTTTTGGGCTTTTATCTGTGTCTCTATGTTAAAACACTTTTGTATTACTGTTGCATATTGTGTGTTTGTACAGTACAATGTACAATTAATTTCACTAAAAATATTTTTTTTAATTGGATATCAATAAGTACTTTAATATATCTCATCATGATATGGTTGGAATTTTGACTATGGCATATTTTCCTGTCCCTGATTGCTACTATCTATTATAAAAAAGGAATTAAAACTACTGTATTAGATATTTCACAGGCAGTTTCTCAACATGGGGGTCGAGGGAAGTGCTCAGGGGTTGGGGGTCCCAGTGCTTTGCAAAAAAAAAAAAAAAAAAAAATCAGCCTAAATGAAAAAACGAAGTTTATTTTACCAGTGTAAATTACAAATTCTATAAAATCCAACAGACAATTAGTTTAATGGAAAAACTCTTCGAATGTTAAATTTAACAGTTGAAATTATTTTCCGTTAATCATAATCATATAAAACTTTTGATCTCTATTGTTAATCTGTTAGCCTATATTCAGTCGAATATAGGCTAGACACAAAGTAACCAATAGACAGCCAATTTCGTTGCTTTGTTTCAACTGCAATCATTGATTAGAAACAGAGTTAACATAAGTATGGGGCTGAAAATGGAATTTAAACCCCCCTTATTCAGAACAACAGTTCCGGATACTCACCACTTTTCCGTACTAACCAAACTGTACACAAGTCTCCTGACGTGAATGACAACTGTAATATCTCGTCAGAAAAACGTTTTAACGTGTAGGTATTTTTCCCACAAAATCGGCAGACTCTACCGCCCTTTCATTGAATGGATTTGGTATCCACTTCTTACCAAACCTTCCATCGTTATTTTAAATAAATACTTTACAGGTCTTTACAGCATATAAAAATAATTTATTGAAATTATATATCCATTTTTTATGGGTAGGGTCAAAAACAAACACCCCAAAACGCAATAAAACCATGCTTTTCCTAACAAAAAGCCCGTTTTTTTTTTACAATAATATATACACATATATAAACTTGGCTACCCGCCTGCCCAAGAGTTGGACTGTGTAGATCCTTTAAAATACCTTTCGGTCGTATAGTCATTGGAGTGCATCCGAGGATATTAAATGAAGTGATATTTTAAATATATTTACACGCGGGAAAGTACTGAAATGCTTTCTCAAATTCTAATACGCGTCTTTAGGCACTGAAAGGGATATTTTCTAAAAAGGGCTTTTTAAAATTTTGCCCTACGAAACTGTTTTTTTTTTTAAAAACTGACTAAATACACTCTCAGCATTTTCGTTTCGCCTCAAGGAATACATTTCCCTTCCCAGTGAAAGTGTATATTATATATATTTTATATTTATATATACAGGTGTCCCATAAGTCTGGTCTCATAGTAAAATTTATTTATAAATTAAATTTACTGAAGTAATACATCAGAACGAAAATAAATGTTCAAATTGATGTCTTATTTTGGGACCTTTTTTCTTTTGTTGCAGGTAGAATAACACTCAATGGCTAATATGCAAGTGAGTTACACTCCTAAGGAAAAGGCGGAGGAATAGACACTAACGAGAAATTTCTACCTTTTCCTCAAGAGTGTAACTCACTTGCATATTAGCCATTGAGTGTTATTCTACCTGTAACAAAAGAAAAAAGGTCCCAAAACAAGACATCAATTTGAACATCGTTTTAGTTATAAAGTACAGGGTGTCCGAGAATTATCTGTACAATTTTTGGCTGTTATTAAAAGTCAACCATGAAGTGTAGAAATTCCATTGTCCCATTTTACAGAGAATCTCATTAAGTTTTTTTTGATACCACGTTTTGACAAGTTGTTTAGAAATGTACGCGGGTGACAGACATTGATGATTTAAAAGCAAGAATCACAGCTGCTATTGAGCGAATTGATGTGGATATGCTGCAGCGTACATGGCAACATTTGGAGTATCGATTGGATGTTTTGCGAATCACTAATGGTGCACATATCGAATGTTTGTAACAACGTTACTTTAAGAAAAGAAACTTTTGAAAATACAGATTCTAAATAATCTTGTTTAAGAATTTTACGTGTTATCAAGAATTTTATTAAAAGATGAAATTGTACAGATAATGTTCGGACACTGGAATTTCTAAAAAACTTGTCAAAACTTGGTATCAGAAAAAACTTTGAGATTCTCTGTAAAATGGGACAACACTGGAATTTCTACACTTCATGGTTAACTTTTAATAACAGCCAAAAATTGTACAGATAATTATCGGACACGCTGTATTCTTTAGTAAATTTAATTTTAAAATAAATCTTCCTATGAAACCGGACTTGTGGGACACCCTCTCTCTCTCTCTCTCTCTCTATATATATATATATATATATATACACACACACTCTTATATATAGAGTGTGTGTGTGTGTGTATGTGTGCTTAAACAACTGGACATAAATTTAGTATGTGATAATTCAACGATGAAATGGTTCTTCGAAATACTTTAAAAAAAAATTGTATAAAAATATCGAAATACTTTCACTGTCATAAAAAAAAATGTTGGTCCTCATCAGGTTAGGTTAGTTAAAGCTAGGTTAGGTTACATTATCGACTACTTCACTATTTAATGACTTAACAGTTAGAAAACAACCTTCGAACTCTGAACTGCGTCCCGAAACACTTATCACACCCTTCTCGGGTCGATGGTACTGAGTTTACGTTAGGTTATTAGTGTGTGTGTGTGTGTGTTGTGTGTGTTGTGTGTGTGTGTATTACTACTTCATTTTAATTAAAAGAATCCTACATTTTGGCTTGAACGAACGAATGTTGTTCGTTTAAAAAAACCCATTATTCAAAAAAGAAATCTTATGTTGTTAATTAATATAATTCGAAGTACAACCCGGTTCATAATGTTGGTAAAACGGTAAAATGTTCGCCTAGAAAAAAAATATATATTTCTAAAAAGCACAAAAAATTACTAATTGCGTATCGACTAAGTTTTTTTCCTTCAAACTGTACAGCAACAAAGTGAATAAAATATCTAAAAAAAATAAAAACGCAAAAAATTATCAATTTTTTATTTTATAAATGTTGTTTTTCGTCGAACATTTTTCCGTAACTGTACTTTTTCTATGCGTGTACATATATACAATTAACTTCACCCGAAGTATACATCCGCACGGAAGTTTATATAATATGGATTTTTAAACTTTTTACGTACACGATCCGTGTACACGAAAGTCATGTATGTATTTACTTACTACAAATCAGAAGCAATTTTAAATTTAACATTTTTAACTTTTGTGTGTGTTTTTGTTAACAAGAGAATCAATTTCAGCGTGTGTGTGTGTGTGTGTGTGTGTAAGACAAAACAATTGATACAAAGTTCAAATCAGAATTAACCAACCAACCTAAAGTACACTCATAATACTAATTATGAAAAACGCTTTCAAACAACCAACTAATTAAGCTAAAATGATTCTATTAATATTATATATATATATATATTATATAATATCATGCATGAAGTCACTCTCATGATTTTGCATAATGTAACACCACAGTGATTTTAATGAAATACTCATGTTTGCTCGAGTCCAGGGAGGTTAACACGTCACACACCTCTGGACGCGAAATCGTTATGTTTTCCCTATGATGTTGAAACATGCGCCAGATTGTGTTAACTTTTACTTTGTGGTAGCGCAGTGGTCAGCACCCGCGACTGCTACTCGAGAGGTTCCGAGTTGGGATCCTGGTGGGGTTAATTAAGACACCCTTTTTCGTATTTTCTCTACTAATTTCTGTAGGTAGCAACTGTGGGTTAATTATAAAAAAGGTTCTGGCAAGACCCTTAAACTTTGCTTTATAGCTTCTTTTACTGGACTGCTACATAATTTACCTCCAAGATGCTCAGCTTCACAAATGTCCGCTAAACACAATATCTCGAGCCTCCCGGAGGTAACAAGACGTGGTCAATACATGCGAAGAATTAAAAACCCAGGAAATCCAACTGTTCAAGTTATTTATCGGTCCTGCTTTTTGTTTTCTGGACTGTGGACTTCTTGATTATGGACTATGGACTCCTGGACTATGGACTCCTTGGTATGAAATTGTTTGTCTAATGTATACTGTACCTCCACTTTACGCCAATATTAGTATTTTCATCATATTTTTTTAATTTTTATTTCACAGGGTAGGGTACTGTAGGGCACGGTACCGTAGGGTATATTTTTTATTACTACTTGCTTCATTACGTGTATTAATCTTTAATTCTTTTACAAATTATAATTTTTAGTTTTTAAATTTATTACTTTAATTAATTAATTAATTGTATTGCTTATTACCTTTATCAATATCGTATATTTTTGTGGGATGTATCCAGAGCTGGGCACTTCCGCAAACACTTCCGCAAACCGCAAATTCCGCAATTGCGGAAGTATGTTTTTCGTTTGGGGATTTGCGTTTGCGGCAAAGTCATCGCAAATTAGTGAATTTGCGTTGCGGAACTAAGACCGCAAACGCAAATCTTTCCGCAAATTTCCCACGTGGCCACTGGCCAAGCCCGCTAAGCCCGTACACTTGTAGAGGCTAGAGGGGTTGAGTTGTACAGTGAGTTCAAGTTGTGTACAGTCACAGTGTTAACTTAATTTAACTTGTGTAATGTAATGTGTGTACAGTTACTACAGTTACAGTACAGTCTTCTCTAACGTGTCTAAGTCTCAAAATTTATGAAATTCAAATGATTAAATTTATTATTTAATTTATTTACTATTTACTTGCAGGAGGTGTTTTTGTTCAATATAATATATCAATATAACTTATGTAGTATTTTTATTTCTTCTACAATAGTGATTTATTGTAATAAATTATTTAGCCTTGTTTTTAATAAAAACAAGGCTAAAACATTAAACATTAAAAAGATATAAAACTTTTTATACCTCTTTAATGTTTTGGATACTTTTTATAGTTAAAATTGCGATTGCGGAATTTGCGGTTTGCGGAAGTGTTTGCGGAAGTGTTTGCGGAAGTGCCCAGCACTGTAAAAATTGGAAATATGGTTTGCGTTTGCAGATTTGCGTTTGCGGCACCAAAAATGGCAAGCAGTTTGCGGATTTGCGGTTGCGGAAGGTAAGGTTTGAGTTTGCGGATTTGCGATTGCGGAAGTGATTTTGAGTTTGCGGTGCCCAGCTCTGGATGTATCCCATGACAATAAAACTTATCATTATTATCATATACATAGATATGTAAAAATTTACATCCCCTCCCCGCCCCGGATTCGAACCCACCACCTTCTGAAGAGAAAGTGAGGGTGCTCGCCAATGAATGAATAATTCTTTTTCATAAAATTAATACAATTTTAAAAATTTTGTTTTTAAAATCATTTTAAAATCAAATAAATAATTGTTAACTTGGACCTTAGTTTTTAGGCTTTAATGAGCCTAAAGATATGTTATTTAGGATATATTAATTAGATATAAAATAAACACGTCATATATAAATTATAATTAATACATAGGCAATATTAATACAGTAGATACTAATCTTAAAGTTATTATTTTAGATATGAAACATATCTAAAATTGTTTTAGATATGAAACAAATTTTAGATATGAAACATATCTAAAATTGGTTTAGATATGAAACAAATTTTAGATATGAAACATACCTGAAATTGGTTTAGATATGAAACAAATTTTAGATATGAAACATACCTGAAATTGGTTTAGATATGAAACAAATTTTAGATATGAAACATATCTAAAATTGGTTTAGATATGAAACAAATTTTAGATATGAAACAAATTTTAGATATGAAACATATCTAAAATTGGTTTAGATATTAAACAAACTTTAGATATGAAACATATCTAAAATTATTTTAGATATGAAAAATTATTTTAGATATGAAACAAATACAGTCATTATTGTGGGTATGACACCAATACAGTACAAAGAATTGAATGTTAGATACGAGAAATATAAACACCATTACCATTACGACAGGATAAAAGTTGCCCCCAGATAACGTTGATGAGATTGCTGTCATTACCTCGAGTGCGGGGTGGGGGTTAACACGTAAAATGCCTCTGAACACGAAAGCGTTACGCGTTTCCTAGGTTATTACATTATAACATTATTATATGACAGATTGTGTTAGTTTTATCCCGTCGTAGTGTAGTAGCTATCGCCCTCATCTTCTATTCAAGAGATGGTTGGTTCGAACCCGATTGGTGGCAATTTTTGCATTATGCAGTATACTCGTAGATCTCTCATATTACTTCTCATATAGGACCTATATACTGTGTATATGTATGTGTATATACACACACACACACACATATATATATATATATATTATATATATATATATATATATATATATATATATATATATATATTTATATTTATTATATATACAGGGTGCGGCATAAGTCGCTTTACTAAGAATAATGAAATCACTTTGTGAAGAATAATATTTATTATTAATTACAGAAAATGTTCAAAGTGTCCTCCATCATGTTCAATACACACGTTGCATCTTTGAATCACTGAACAAATAATAGCGTTGCACAGTTCTTTGTTATTATTCAACGTCTCGAACTTTTGGCGTATCAAAGTCTTCATGTGATCGAAATCCCGAGGTTTACTGGCCGTTGTTCAGTGGTTCAAAGATGCAATGTGTGTGTACTGAACATGATGGAGGACACTTTGAACAATTTCTGTAATTAATAATAAATATGATCTTTACAAGGTAATTTCATTATTCTCGGTAAAGCGACTTATGCCGTACCCTGTATGTATATATATATATATATATATATATATATATATATATATATACAGGGTGGGCCGTAAGTTTCCATACATAGGAAAAATTAAACGTTTGTTTTTATGTTTCAGATACCCTAAGAATATGCGTTTGACGTAAGATCTTGTTTACTGATGAAGCAAATTTTTACGTCAATGGAGAGGTTAATCGGCAAAACATACGTTATTGGAGTAATGCTAACCCTAACTGGCTGAGTCCGACGAAGATGCAAGGTGCCGGTAAAGTGATGGTGTGGGCCGGGATATGGCGTGACAGAATTATTGGACCAATTTTTGTCAGTGGAAATCTTAATGCCGAAAGGTATCTTAACATGTTCCTGCTAAACGAGGAAGGTAACTTCCCAGTTTACTTCCAGCAAGATGGAGCTCCACCTCATTATGGTCTTCACGTGCGTCGGTATTTGGATCAGCAGTTTCCGGATGCTTGGATTGGTCGGCGTGGTCCTGTGGAGTGGCCTCCCAGATCCCCAGATCTCACCCCCTTTGATTTCTATCTTTGGGGGCACTTGAAGGCCATGGTGTATCAGGAAAAGATACGAGACATAAATCATCTAAAGGAACGTATCACCAACGCCATTACAAGCATAACGTCAACTGTGCTAATGCGTGTTCATCAACAGTGGGGAACACGTATTGAAATGTGTTTTCAAAACAATGGCAACCATGTAGAGCATATTATATAAATAAAAATGGTTGTCCATAAAAAAATGTTTATTTTTCCTATGTATGGAAACTTACGGCCCACCCTGTATATATAATATATATATATATATATATTTTTTTTTTTTTAACTGCAAACAACACAGTATAATTAATGTAAAGAACGACGCTTGTATAGAAGAACGTTCCGTACAAGATGAGGAGGGAGAACGAACAAATGAAAAATGAGGTAACCACCCTGGAATCGAACCGGGATCTTCCGATTGCCGGTCAGATATGCTATCCACTACACATGGGCCTCGATTGATCAGAAGTCGTAATTCTCCTACGGGTGGTTACCTCATTTTTCATTTGTTCGTTCTCCCTCCTCAACTTGTGCGGAACGTTCTTCTATACAAGCGTCGTTCTTTACATTAATTATACTGTGTGTTGTTTGCAGTTAATATGTATATATGTGCGGCATGCGAGAGGTGCCCCCTCAGGGCATTGGTTTCTGGTATGTAGGAGAATTACGACTTCTGATCAATCGAGGCCCATGGTGTAGTGGATAGCATATCTGACCGGCAATCGGAAGATCCCGGGTTCGATTCCCGGGTGGTTACCTCATTTTTCATTTGTTCGTTCTCCCTCCTCATATTGTGCGGAACGTTCTTCTATACAAGCGTCGTTCTTTACATATATATATATATATATTATATATAATATATATGGGATGAATTTCACAATTAAACACGTGAATTGAATGAATGATGCAATCATTTTTCCTTTTCCTTGTGGATTTGCATTATATATATGAGAAACCGTAGACGTTATTACGACTATACTCGCGAAATTTTGTTTCTCACTTTATGGTTAAGTTTTGAAAGTATGAGAATTTTTCCTCTCATTTGAAGACCACATTTCGGTATTGTGGATATTTGAAGTTACTCTCTTCAGACTTCATTTATTACAGCCTTCTGAAATGGAAACCTTGAATCTGGCAATTACATTTTTACATCTACTGTATTCTTCTAAGTTATAGGTTATACGAAAAAAAATTCTTTTAAAGACTTTATAGATTTGTAATTGTTTTGTTGTTGTTCTTTAGTTGTTTATTTGATATAAGCCAAACGTGTAATAAAGTGAATCACAAGACAGGATTGTTCCATTGTATGTATTAAATATATTGAAATTTTGGCACATTGATCTAACTATTTTGGTTTTTAATGCGAGATAAGACAAGGGTGCTTGTTATCTCCTCTGTTGTTTAATGTGCGTATTGACGGGTTAATTACTTCTCTCTTAATGAGGCAAGAGTAGAATGTAGTACAGATAACATGAGGATAAATAACCTAGTCTATGCCAATGATATGTGGTCTTAATAAACACTTCAGTTAAAGGCCTGGATCATTTTATTAAAACTTTGCGAATTGTATTTGCAAAACCATGATATTAATTTTAATGTTACTAAAACTAAGGTTACGCAGCTCCATCCCAGAATCTGGAATCAATCAGCAAATATTATCTTTAAAATGAAAGGTAAATCAATACGACAAGTAAAAGAATTTACGTAAGTATCTGTGTCAAATTATTACCAGCTCTTTGATTGACAACTAAGACGTAAGAAAACGATATCAAAGTTTCTATGCTAAAGAAAACATGATTTTAGGCACTTCAAATTCTGTAAAAGCGAAGCTAAATACATTCTTTTTTGTATTCCCTGTAGCAATTTGAGGTAATTACAAAAAAGAGGCTCCAGCAAACCTCTAAATTTGTTTTACAAAATATTTTTAAACTGTTAGAATACGAAAAAAAAAATTTCATATCGTATTTCTGCATAGCAGAGTTAAAAAGCGCCAAGTCGACATAGATATAAACATAGACTTGGCGCTTTTTAACTCTGACACACAGAATTATAACCACAATTTCCGTATGGGAATTTTTGGTTTTTAAATTGTAGTAACAGTAGGAAAAATTTATTATTTATTGTATTAGATTAAATAGTATGAATTAAACAGAATTTGAACTATATCAAGCATTAATTCAATGCATGTACAGTGCTTACAATAAGTCTCGCGCCTCTGTCTCGTCCCAAGCTAGTCTGTTAGGTATAAAATGGGCGGTCCTTATGGCAGCGGAGGTGTGTTCGGATTGGTGCACATAATTGCTCTAACCCCATCAATGACGTCCATTATTACGTCACTTCTGCTACATTTTAGTGTTTAAAATACAAATGATTAAGAAGCAGAATGAGCAAGTTTTGGGATGTTGGGATGGTTATGGAGCAATCTAGTCATCATAATATTAGCTGGGCATTGCATTTACCGTCTCAATATATACTGTAGACTATAGAGAACGATTAATTCGGCAAATATCCCAAATCATGGCATGATACCTAAGTTATTTTGACGCAGGTCTAAATTATTTGCTGAAATGCAATGATTGATATTAAGTAATTGTTGGGAATTGTTGTCAATATTGTTGTTTGTGATACATATCCTACGTGAAGAATCTAATGATCAAATTCCTCAGTGAACCTCTCACGCGCTCGCATTCGAGGAAGTCACGGTCGTCTCACTAATAGATAGTTTATCCATTGTTTTAAGTGGTAACCTATTCCATCTTATGAAAGTCATTAGTCTAAAGCATGGGTCGGGGAACTTTTTTGGGTATTACCCAAAAATCTATTTGAGTAAAATGAAATTACCCCCAGACTTCAAAGTAAACAAAAACAAGCCAATTGCTCTTAAAATTGTTGCATATGGTGTCTCTCATACCGCACGCATTACCCCCAGAATGTTTAAATTTACCCCATTTGGGGTAATTTACCCCTGTTCCCCGACCACTGGTCTAAAGCAAGACTGGTGGGCCGTGAATCAGAGAAATTTGCATTTGATTTGTTCATCGTAATTATTACGTAATATAGTATACTGTATATAGTAGTATATAAGAGTTTATTGGTAGCATATCATATGACAATTCCCATAAACATGTGATGGCCTCGATGTTGCCAGTTTTTATTTTTTTCCTGAAAACTATTACCTTCTCATAGTTTGTTTCAACAATGCATATACAGGGTGTCCAGAATTAACTATCTATTTCAATGAAATCGGACAAATTTTTTAAAAACATACTTTTATTTATGTTTATCATGTTTAATATGTGTTAAAAATGTTAAAATTTCTAAATTTTTTCATAATTTTATTTTCATAATTTTTTCATTATCTGGTCCAATGAAAGACCGTCTGAAGTCATAGAATGGCAAAGAGACTCTCCAAAAGTTAACGTGTGGCTTGGAATGACCAAATCCAAAATTTATGGCCCATTCTTCTTTGCGGAAGCAACTGTAACAGGTACCGTCTACCTTGATATGCTTCAGCAGTTTCTCGAACCACAGCTTCTTGATGATGGCATTCTTGATAATGTTGTGTTTCAACAAGATGGAGCACCATGTCATTATGCTCTAATGTTCAAGAATACCTCAACAGACGCCTTCCGAATCGGTGGATTGGACGTGGAGGACCTCGACCTTGGCCTCCGCGTTCTCCGGATTTGACACCCCCTGGATTTCTTTGCATGGGTTTCATAAAAACAAAGGTTTATCGCCAAAAGATCAATGCTTCTTGTTGAAACACAACATTATCAAGAATGCCATCATCAAGAAGCTGTGGTTCGAGAAACTGCTGAAGCATATCAAGGTAGACGGTACCTGTTACAGTTGCTTCCGCAAAGAAAATTGGCCATAATTTTGGATTTGGTCATTCCAAGCCACACGTTAACTTTTGGAGAGTCTCTTTGCCATTCTATGACTTCAGACGGTCTTTCATTGGACCAGATAATTAAAAAATTATGAAAATAAAATTATGAAAAAATTTAGAAATTTATACATTTTTAACACATATTAAACATGATAAACATAAATAAAAGTGTGTTTTTAAAAAAATTGTCCGATTTCATTGAAATAGATAGTTAATTCTGGGACACCCTGTATTATTATTTCCACGAGCGTAGACATTGCAAGAAAAGATTCTAACTAAGGATAAGTAAAGTTCTTTCATGGTCACAATATATACTTTTATAGATGTCAAACATAAAAATATAATAAAATTCTATATTAACATAAATATATATTCGATACACATTTACGTCATGGCTTTAACATCAGTATTTCGTATAGCTTCCTCCGGCATCAAAAATTCTTGCAATCGTTGCGGCATAGAAGAGGTCAGATTGTAGGGAATGTTTGGTGTTCGACGTAAGCTCTCCCAACTATTCCTCGTGTGAGCTAAAAGTGCTTCAAATGTTCTTTCATTGCGTTGCTCCCATTCGTTAATCATTATTGCCCAAAGGTTTCAATCGGATTCATATCAGGAGAACGTAGTGGCAGAATTAGATTAATAATCTCTGGCTCCCTTTCCTCCTCCCTTCGTAATTCCCCACCCAACCTCGTTTCCTTCGACATAGCAACGCTTACCTCCATCCTCATTCCACTTCCTTCATTAAACCTATTATCGCTTTTACTGTCCCTTCCTTCCATCCTTCAATACCAGCGTTCTTAAACCTAGCACATAAATTATATAATATGGAATCTAACACCTTAGATCTCTACGCATTCATGTTACTTGAAGACGCCTGTGTCTTAGGGGAATCTAAGTGTTGAGAGTGGGCTTGAGGGGTAGTCTATAGATTACTACAGATGACCTTGAACGCTCCAACTATTTAAAAATGATTATTTATTACGCACATCATATGGCATAATACACACATGAATTTAAGTATCTTACACTATAGGAATGGAATTGAATCCTACCAGAGTTAAAAAGTCGCAAAATATGATAGATTAGTTTGTATTAAGAGGTTACTAAGAGAAAAGGATTTGGGATAGAGCGGAAGGCAGAGAGTATATTTTCTCGAGTTTCGGTTATAATTAACGTTATATGGATACATTGCCATGCGGTGTGTGATCAGAGAGAGAGAGAGAGAGAGAGACACACACACAGAGAGAGAGAGACACACACAGAGAGACACACACAGAGAGACACACAGAGAGAGACAGAGAGCTTTTAAATCACACCTTTTAAATGGTTTGTGGGTAAGGGCTTCACTTATGTTATTTTAGTCCAGGGTAGTTTATGTGGAGGTGTTAACGTAACTTGCACTTGGGACTGTTAATTATAAAACAACTACCATAGCTGGGACTGAGACACGTTATCCCCTGCATACTCTATATATATCTATATACAGTATGTCTCTATAGATAGAGTGATCGACACAATGATAATGTGGACGTCATTGATGGGGTTAGAGCAATTATGTGCACCAATCCGAACGCACCTCCGCTGCCATAAGGACCGCCCATTTTATACCTAACAGACTAGCTTGGGACGAGACAGAGGCGCGAGACTTATTGTAAGCACTGTACATTAAGATATGAAAAAACAGAGTGTAGCCAAACGACTATATTTATACTATGGAGAAAATCACTCGACATAGGACAAATTCTATTCTCATTAAAGAACGCGAAAAATTCTCCTTTATTCAAAGGAACTAACAGAGCAATGTCTAAGAAGTATCACCCAGCAGCACTCACCTCCAACCTTATAAAGTGCTTTGCACGGGTAATTAGAAAAAAAACATTACTTACTACCTACAAGAAGAGAAATTATTCAGTCCGGATCAACAGGGATTCATAAATGAAAGATCATTGAGCAGATTTATCACAGTTATCAGATCATCAAGTTATCAGTTATCAGATTATCAGTCAAAATCTAGATGTACTCGTAATATATGCTGATTATGTTCAAGCATTTGATAAACGTGTTTATGTGAATATGTACCCTTGGTAACCTTTGGTTTGCTTCCGACCGAATTGTTCATTCTGACGAAGGTCAAGCTTTTCACTCCACCTTAGACCTACAGTTTAACGTGGAATCCGAACCACGCCCCACCAGCAGTCCAGCGTCTTAACCACTAGGCTACCGAGGGTACCGAGGGTACCTATTTATCTACCAAGCACGTTCTTTTTTGTGTGAAAGGATGAACAGCTGGGTTTTGCTGCGCGCCGGCTGCCGTCACCAGGTCTGGATCCCGGGGCCGATAGATTCGTAGTCAGCGACGCTAACCACTACACCACCGAGGCGCATAGCACACAAACTTAAGAAAACGAGAATTACGTAAAAGCTGAATATTTAATGGGTATGTAGTGGGTATTTAATTTCCTGACCCAAACAACAGAAAGAGAATAAATAAATGGCGTTAAATATAAAATCTCAGAGGTCCTCGTCAGGTGACAAGGTGTATTGCTAAATACACGAAAGACGGCCTTGGAATAATCTTTTCTTTCCTTGTGGATTTGCATCATATATATATATATATATATATATATATATATATATTATATATATAATATATATTATATATATATATATAATTTTATTTGACTTAAAATCCTAGTATTATTCCGGCAAAATTATGTTGTTGTTTTTATTTTAGAAATAACTTCTTAAAATAATAAAAATAATAATAATAAATATATCAAAAAATATAACTTGATTTATTTTGACATCACAATTGAATTACATTGTAACATTTAAAAATTTATTTGCTTTACAAGGTTTTCTTTTTATCGGGGGGTGAGGCGAGTGTATAAAAGAAATAAATTTTGAAATGAATACTTTTATATTATAAAAGCTAAACAGTTTTTTTGAAATCATTAAATTATTTTGCAAAATTCACATATCATTATTTTGATTTTATTAACCATTTGCTATTATAATACATGCATAGTACGGTGATCGCTATTATAATACATGCATAGCATGGTGGTCACCATTATAATACATGCCTACTGTGGTGGTGGTTACCATTATAATACATGCCTATTGTGGTGGTGTCACCATTATAATACATGCCTATTGTGGTGGTGTCACCATTATAATACATGCCTATTGTGGTAGTGTCACCATTATAATACATGCCTATTGTGGTGGTGTCACCATTATAATACATGCCTATTGTGGTGGTCACCATTATAATACATACCTATTGTGGTGGTGTCACCATTATAATACATGCCTATTGTGGTGGTGTCACCATTATAATACATGCCTATTGTGGTGGTGTCACCATTATAATACATGCCTATTGTGGTGGTGTCACCATTATAATACATGCCTATTGTGGTGGTGTCACCATTATAATACATGCCTATTGTGGTGGTGTCACCATTATAATACATGCCTATTGTGGTGGGGTCACCATCATAATACATGCATATTGTGGTGGTCACCACATATTAAGTTAAATTTTGAAAAAACATTTTCTAATCATGAATCAAAAAAAAATTATTTTGTTAAATGTTAATATAAACTTGATATTACTTTCATTTAACCAAAAACTGTAGTAATAAAATATTTTGTTAACTCGACATTAACAAAACAGAAATTTTTTCTTTAATGAATCAAAAGTGATATATATATATATATATATATATATATATATATATATATATATATATACTCTTAATTTCGCTACCAATTTTAATTTTTTGGCCGTTTGAAAACCTCAATTTCCGGAATCCTTTTCCATAATTTGAGTTGTAGAAATTTATTTATTTTTACATTTTGCACTTTTTTTTAATGAAAGTGATTTTTCTTTTTTTAATTTTAAATAATTGAATATTTTAATGCGAAGTGAGTATGTTTATTTAGAAATAATTATATAGCTTTGATGCAGAATAAATTAATTTGATATACAGGGTGATAAAAAAAGAAGTGTTTCCAGAATTTTTTTTTATGTGTGTGTGTGTGTATAGTTTTGGAACCTCTCTTTCTTTTTGGATCACACTGTATATCAAATAATATTTGTTCAAGAGAATAAATTCTTTAAAAAAAAATGTCATCATCAAGATATTTTACGCTGCAAGTTTTCATTATTTTGAATCTTTTTAATAACTAAAAAACCCACAAAATAATTATTATTATCATTATTATCATCATTATTATCATCATCATCATTATTATTATTAATTATTATTATCATTATTATAACTGTGAGCCAACCAAGGTCGATTGCCATTTACTCGTTTTGATTTTTCATCGTCGCCATCCTCGTAAGAGGGAGACTCGCGCTCGAACTCGGTCGGCTCACCCGTCTTGACGGTGATCTACTTCTTATTTGATTTAAGCTTGGAGATATTACGCAAGAACCAATTGTACGTTACAGGACGCGAATTGCGACGCATTCATTCTCCGCATCAGGATCAAGAATACCATGAACGTTCTCGAATTGTGACACCCTTTAACGAGACCTTAATTAATATAATTCCTTTATATAATTTAGTTACGTTCTGCAAATCCCTTCGCACGTGCTTAAGAAAAAAATTAATTGATCATCCTTTGAAACTTCGTTTCTTAAATGCTTATTTTGAAAGACAATTCCGGTCTTTATTTTTCTAACCTTGTAATTAGCTTTTTTGGGGGGCTTAGTTTTTTTTTGGTAAAGCTTTTGGGTTTTCTTTTTGTAAAATAGTTTTTAAAAATTAATAAATAAATACATTTTTATTAATGTAATTTCAAAATTTCCAAAAATTTTGAACTCATTTCGAATTTTGGGATATTATCTTCCAATATTGATAAATTACGTTTAAAAATGTTTTCCTTATAGGCCTACATAATAGTCGTATCTCAGATTCGAAAAGATTTAACATTTTTAACACTTATTAATCAGATTTTTATCTAAATTTAACCTATTATGAAGCGTTTGCATAAAAATTTTGAGTTTGGGTGATGTAATTTTTGTATCTCATAAATCACGTTAATTACTGAAATTAGAACATTTGTCCAGCCAAATATGGTTTCACTTTTATGCCATATCATTCAATAATTCATTTGGAATTATGTAATAATAATTCATTTGGAATTATGTAATAATAATAATAATAATTATTAAAAATTTATTACCGGCATTCATAATAAACGTATTTAATGTCAGAGGCACGCCTGTTCACCCGTGACGTCATTCACTTTCAAACCACATTCAGGACATTAAAAACAAATGTACGTCAAGACTTAACACGTTTAGGGTACTAACAGGCACAAACTTTGGACACCAGCAGGAAACAACATCACTCATATACAAACAATATATTCGCTCAGTTATGGACTATGCTAGCCCATGCTGGGCACCCATTATTTCAAACACACACATAAACACCTTACAGACAATACAAAACAACGCACTTCGTATAATTACAGGATGCATTCAAACAACACCAATAGAACACCTGCACATAGAAACAAAAATACTGAAGGTTAGGGAACATTTAGACATGAGGGGAACACAATTCATGGCAACAGCGACAACTAACCCACAACACCCTTGCCACTACATGTACAATCATGCACCAACACCTCGCACCATTAAGGTAACACCAGAGAGACATTATGACCAAATACTCCATTCCATACCACGCCCCACAGACATCACACAGTACAGAAAACATACACACACCTAACCCACAAAGCACTGACATGACTCAGTCCGAATGCGGTCCTAGGTGCGAAGCCGCCACCCATTAACAGGTCAGAGATCAGCCTGAGCAGATCGGATCGAGTTAACTTAGCACGATTCCGATGTGGACATCACCACAACTTACGGACATATAAACACAGACTAGACAACTCCATAGACGACACCTGCCACCTGTGCCAGGACACACCACAAACAATTGAACACATTATGACAGACTGTACCGCTCTAGCACAACAACGAACACAACACAACATCACTAGTGCGCTGAACCTCTGGTCCACTCCGGAGAGGGCGATCGGTTACCTGCGTGCCGCCGGCTTGCTCGATCAGGGTGGGCTGGTCGGCTAAACAACAACAACAACAACTGTACGCCCTTCGCGAGTGGTTAGGTTAGGTCGTTATATTTTCGTTAGTTAGCCTTATAAAGCTAACTAAAGAAGGCTGGGGGTGGCTTTCTTTTATTGATCCCAATTCCCAAACTATCTAAATGATGCAAACAATGCAATTTGTAAACGAGTGTGGAAATAAATACGTAGAATAATTAAAAATTTTAAGTATAACTATTACAAAAAGAATTTTTCTGGACACAAATTATAGAAAATGTGAAAACGGATTGAACAGTCATAAATCACTTCTCCTAAAAGACAAACTAAGATATAAATTACTATAGAAAACCTAACCTAACCTAACCTAACTAACCTAATTTCTGATGATATTTCGATAGCTAACTTTCAGTAGTTTACATCGATTAGAATGACAAATTACGCTCTAAATTGCGAAAGAAGAATAAAAAAGAGTCTTCATGAGACTGCATCGTACATCTGGCTCCCACAATTAAGTTATCTTTCTTGAAATTACTATTTGTAAACTGAAGAACACAAAATAACAACATTTATGGCATCTGTACCCCACAATGAATTTGTTAAAGAAAAAGTATTCATTATTTTGTCTCTAATAATTATCAATGCCCCCAAAATTAGGTGTGTACCACCCCTCTTTAATAAAAGAGTTGATCTTGTAATGGGGAAGTCAGCCCCTTCATTATCCGCATTCAGCAAAACTTTTTAGGAAAAGGCGAAAAATTAGATCAAGGAACAACTACCGAGAAGCAAGTAATTTCCTTTCTCTACATTTTACGGCTCTCTCTCTCTCTCCCTGGCACCCGTTGCCATTGGTACCTCCTCGGTATGGGCCGCAAGGCCTTTTGAGGTACTTCTTTTCCTTGTAACTCCTTGTAACTCTCTCTCTCTCTCTCTCTCTCAGACTGAAATTGCTGTTTTAAATTTTATGGATAATTCTATTATTGTTAAAGAGAATGAAAATATAATTTTTATGGACTTCAACAAGGCTTTCGATTTTATAGGCCATAAAAAACTCTCTTTTCACGAGTTAAAAATGGGTTGTTAACAACTTGTCTTTATTAGTTATTTGCCCGATGGGTATATCTGTAACACGAAGTAGTAATGTTGTTTCCTCTAAAATCTAAATTATAAACACGGGTTACAGTTCGGAAAAAAGTTCGCCAAGAAACACAGTTTCGGAAAAAAGTTCGCCAAGAAACACAGTTTCGGAAAAAAGTTCGCCAAGAAACACAGTTTCGGAAAAAAGTTCGCCAAGAAACATACAATTTCTGAAAAGCATGAAATTTTGTAATCTGTAAAGATTCGGTTTTATTTTTTAAACTTTAACTAAAGTTACATTCAAAATTACATCTAATAAATGTTTAAGCGTTAATAAAAAACATTCCTGACTTTTATTAACAAATAAAATAGTTAATGCTACTAGGGGCACTCAATATATTTTGCCCCACCCTTTTTATTAGCTAAATAATAGGCCATGGGGCTGAAATGTCTTTTGGGCCATAAGTTTGAACTTTCTGCGCTTCACAGAACCGGATTTTTCCAGTTTGAACCTCCCCTCCTTATATAAAACCGCTTTTAAACGCCCTTGTATAAAACCGATGGTTAACGCAGTTTCGAAAATGATGTCTGACAGTGATGTGCGTCGTAAACAGAGAGCTGTTATCGAGTTCTTAATCGCAGAGAAGGAAACAGTTCGAAATATTCACAAACGTCTACAAAACGTTTACGGAGATGCTGTTGTTGATCGAAGCACAGTTGGACGCTGGTCTAAACGTGTGAGATCATCGGAGAGAGGGGGAGCCAGCCTCGATGATGAGCCACGCAGCGGTCGCCCGGCATCGGCTGTGACATCTCACACTGTGCAACGTGCTAACAGCATCATTCGATCAAATCGGCGCGTCACATACAAGGAGCTATCACTGGAGCTAGGAATTAGTGAATGAAGTGTGAATACGAAAATTCAGCAATGGGATACTCAAAAGTGTGTTCACGGTTTGTTCTTCGCGAACTGACTGAAGATCACAAAGCCCAAAGAAAAGAAATTGCTTCTGAGTCGTTGGTTTGATACGAGACAGAAGGGGATGACTTCCTTTCACGAATTGTGACTGGGGATGAGACTTGGGTACACCAATCTGAACCTGAAACAAAACGCCAATCCATGGAGTGGCATCACGCAAACTCCCCACACAAGAAAAAGTTCAAAATGGCTCCCTCTGCAGGAAAGGTTATGGCCACCATCTTCTGGGACGTGAAAGGGGTGATTCTGGTGGACATTATGAAGAAAGGACAAACAATCAACTCAGAGGCATATATTGCTACCCTACAGAGACTCCAGAGACGTATAAAGCGAGTTCGACCGGAGAGAAAACTGGAAGACGGCCTTCTTTTGCACGATAACGCAAGACCACACAACAGTTTGCAAACAAGAGGGGCCATCACAAAAATGCTCTTGACTATGTTACCCCACCCTCCATACAGCCCGGATCTGGCACCTTCAGACTTCCATTTGTTTGGGCCAGTGAAGGATGCTATTCGTGGAAGAAAGTTTCAGAGTGACGATGAGGTTGTTGAGGAGGTTAAGAGGCGGCTCTAGCGGAACCCAGCGGACTTTTACCAGCAAGGAATAAAGGCCCTTGTTTCGAGGTGGAGGAAAGCCGTAGAAAAGGATGGAGACTATGTGGAAAAATAAAAACTTGTAAAAAAGGTATGTAACTACTTGTGTACAAAATTTCTGGAACTTACAAGGAAACTTGGAAAGAAAAAAAAAGGTGGGGCAAAATATATTGAGTGGCCCTCGTACAATTATGATAAATCAGAGTTTAAGAATGTAAAATTGTGAGGTTTCGCGCCTTAGCTCAGTGAATAACATCATTTCCCTACAAGCGAGGTGGAGACACTGAGGTCGGGAGTTCGAATCCTGTTGAAGCTGGTCATAATAATAATAATAATGCAAGAATTAGGGCAATGGGCCGCATTTGTTGACCTGAGCGCTGTGCCAGTTTCTGGTATTATGAAATACTTATGAATAATATAAAGTTAGGATAGAAAGAACAGTAATATTTAAACATAGTTCCTAAATATACTGTATATTTTATTAAGTCTCTATCAACCTCTTGCTATTCCTTAACCCTTTAATGCCGACTGTTGCCTTATGGCAACATGAGTTTGACAGTCTTGAGCCTTACGATCTGAATATTAGAGGTTATTTTGGCTTGAACAGGAAACATGTTTTACATAAGAATTTTATAATTTAGGCATGAAAGGGTTAATGGCCTGCTTACTTGCATCAGGAATTATGATGACTTAAATTATGATGACATGAGAAATTATGATCACTAACTTAAATACTAGTTTTCTTATTGATTGAAGTCTTTAAAAGGTTAAAAGTACTAAAGATCAAAGATGGTTACCGAAAGAACTCGTACAGCATATTCATATACAGAGTGTTCAAAAAGAAACGCAACCCGAAACAGAAAGAGGGTTAGGTTACAATGATATATGTTATGCATTCTCGAATGGGTTGCGTTTCTTCTTGAACACCCTGTATAAATAAATTTATAAACAATATTATTTTACGCCGTTACCCCCCCACCCCCCCACCCAACGCCGAGGGGCCTTTGCTGAAAGTGAATAATATCTTTCGCGTGGCTTCAAGCAGCCGCAACAAAATCAGTGAAGTGTCGCTAACTCTGTGTTAGTTGTAGGGTTAGCGATTAACGGGGTGTAAAGTTAGAAAACAGGGTGCGTTCGTTTAAAAGGATACATATTTGAAAATGTAAAAAAGAATAGAGAACAAATATGGATCTCGGGTAGATTGAGACTCTGTATTTCTTAAAATGCTACTTTAGTCTGCTTTCGTGTATTCCAAATTGACTTATTCTAGGTAAAGAGGGGGTGCCCCCCCTACGGTGATAGGGGGGGGGCCTTTCGGCCCCAACTAATTCCAGACAATTGTTTATACAAATATGAAAAAGAAAATGGGAAAAAAAATTCCTGTATCAAATAATTGTATTTCTTTATTCTAACCTAAACATTAACTTTAACATACAACAAACATCAACACCTTTCTAACATAAACATCAATTCTAACATACATCTAACATCAACACCTCATTCTAATAATCATCACCAGTTTAAAGAGTTTGTGGACCCTTCTAAAAAATTCCATCCACGTTTGCGAAATCGAAAAAAATCATTCGGTCAATGAAAACTATAGAAAAGAACGCAGTCATGAAAATCTTAAGCTTCACATTCGAACTCATTGTGTTAAGATTTGTGAAGCTGCATTTAAAATCTAAGTTCCTCATGAACTTAATGTAAATATTAAGCTTTCGCTGCCTTAATAATTTCTTTTCAAAATCTTCGGTATGAAATTATTTACTGTGACTTTTTCGGTATGAAATTATTTACTGTGACTTTTTCGGTATGAAATTATTTACTGTGACTTTTTCCACAGATAGAAAAATAGAGAGATAAAAAGACAGAATTAGTTCCATTATTATAAGGATAGCCTAATTGAAATCTATCTATAAATAAACAAAATTTTGAGCGGTTTTGAGCGGAGTTGAGCGGAGTAACAAATATCTCTTTCGCTCAGTTGCCCGTTATGATTAGCTGACTCGCGTGAAGTAGGTGGAGCTAATGTCTCTCGCTCAGTCGCCCGTTAGGGTCGGATCTATCAAGATGAGCGGCGTTAATCACGAAGTGATCACAAGCCCTAAAATTTTTCGGGAAATATTTTGCATATATTATACAAATATTGACTCTCGGTTGCATTTCAATCTGCTTTTGGCTGCTTTTAAATACGAAGTTAATATTTCGTCCTTCTTTTTCGTCCATTGCAAGCTTTCTCAAGATCTCTGGTACTATTCTTCATTCATTTGGTCCCATATTTTTGTTGCCCTTTTCATGGAGAACAATATTTACTAGATCTATTTTTGCTGTTCTATTTAAATTAATTTGTTTTTCTCTATCGTCACGTTTCTTCAATTATATGAGACCCTCCTAGGAAGAAGTGGCTAAGCGACAAAAGTAAAAGACGCCAGAAAACACACATAAACGATGCACCAATTTAAAAATGTCACAACTTTTGAATTTTTGAAGATATTTCGTCCAAATATTATCAAAAATTCAAAAGAGCAAATAAAGTAGGGTACAGCAGTGAATTTTTGATCCTTCGGAGCGGACACGTAAACTGACAGCGTATTTGGCAAAGAGACCGACAGTACAGTTTTTAATATATATACACGAGTATATTGAGAAATAGAAGTGTGTAGTTTGTCTCTTTGAAGAGAAAGAACGCATTGTCAACTTATCTTTCATAAGCTATTATTTTTCGTGATGACGGAGGAAAATATTGGCTAGTGTGGCGCTTATGGGTGAACCCATGACTAATGAATCCGTTTATTGAATAAGAAGGTATGTATCTGAAGCGGCAAGGGGTTAATAGTTTCTTAAACTCTTGCTTTGTTAAGTTCTCAATTACCCCAAATTCCGACATTACAACATCAGATTTACTAAAGAGGACGCACTAAAGAGGTAGCACCCTACCATTTTTAGATATAAGAATAACAAAAGAAAATAATAAATTCAGTACCTCCGTGTATCGGAAACCGACATAGACAGACCTAGGCACTAACTACCTAAGCCACATCCCCTATATAAAAACAACAGTATCAAAATTCTCATCTATTGCGCCTATCATATTTGCTCATTCCAGTTCTAGTTCCATAAAGAGAATTTTTTCCAAATTTTAGCCCCATTAACCCCTTCCCAAAATACCTATCCCTCAACACTTGCTTCGAAACTTTCTCAGTAGCATATATCATCCTTCCCTTAAAGGTCCTACAATTAAAAAAGCCAAGCAATATTTCTCTTTCCATTTCAACGGATATGTAAGCCACAAAATACACTCTGAACTTCGTAACCCGCTTACATCATTGTACCCTCAAATTAACTTTCAATTTGCATTCACAAATAGCAATAGTATCAAATCATATTTTAATTATAAAGAAAAACTCTCTCAAGCTCTCGCTTCTTCAACAATTTACCCTTTTAACTGTGTTCGTTGCAACACGAACTATATTGGCAGTACATACCGTTAATATCAAACAAGAGTGGACGAGCATTGTGGCTTCTCAACAAGAACTTTACAACCACTAAATCAACCATCCAAAACGACTATGAGAGACCACTGTCAACTTTATGATCACCCTCTACACTCCACCAAATTTCAAAATTATCGATTCCACTAACCAACTAACCGACGTTTGCATTCTTGAATCGCTACACATTTTTAGTAAGAAACCTTTCTTCAATGACTACAGTTCTGTCTTTAATCTGTCCATTGTAAAATAACCCCTCATTCTCACGCAAGTTTTGAAAACACCGTCAACTTAACACTTTAACACCCGAATTTTTTGCAAAGTTGTTATGAATGTAAGTATTCGAAACGTTACCAATTCGTCTCTTTCGGCGGTAAAGGGTTAAATGGAAAGCCCGATCCAAATGAAATCCTTAATATTCAGAACCTATGCAAAAGTTAGTACACACTCATCTCCGTGATTTTTATGTATAATTTTGCATAAATTCTGGTAAGTGACCTAATAAGTTTATAATGCTTATTATGTAATATCATTACGTCATAGTCTTATCTTCTTATCATTTTATCATATTTAATTGTCCTGTATCATAATTATCTGTTCTATTAATATCTTAATACAGGGTCATCTTTTTTATTTGAGAACCCTAAATTAATTATTATATACTGAATAGGGTTCTCGAATAAAAAAAAATGATCCTGTACTTAATATTTTAATATTTAATATTTAATATTTTAATATTAATGTTTAATTATTTGTATATACTATAATTATCTGTTCTTTTTAATATTTTAGCACTGATGAGGGAAGAAATCATTTTCCGAAAAGCTTGGAAATAAAAAGTACAATAGGCCTATGTACAATCTCATTTGTAACCACCTGATTTACGCGCTCCCCATTTGCGCGGTTGTTTCGGATTAACGCGGTCCAAAAATTATTCTTTTTTTTTAATGTAAATAAACGTAACACAATCGCTTTGTTTGTTTATAAAAATAAAAATGAATATTTGTTTTGGACCGCGTTAATCCGAAACCGCGCAAATAGGGATCGCGTAAATCGGGGAGGTGGGGGTACTGTGTGTGTGTGTATATGAAAATTATTTTACGAAAATAACACGTCACTAATATTTTTGATGAAAATAACCGCGAGAAAAAAATGAAACACGAAATAATGCTCAAGCGCTTTCGTCTAATTGGGTCTAATTCGTCATTGCTCGTAAGGATGTCATTAAACGAAAGAGGTTGAGCACTATTTCGTGTTTTATTTTCTTTCGTGGTTACTTTTATCATAATCAGTTGCGTGCGGTAGGTATGTTCACAGGGTAAGCTATATATATATATCGTTGTACGTAAATTCCACCCAGTAAATTCCACCCATGGTAATGGTAAATTCCACGCAAAGGGTTATCAAAAAAGTTTACAGTTTATTAAAGTTTATTAAAAAGTTTATGCAAAATAAAAAACTAGTAAAATATAGAGGTTATAAAATATGGTTTGAAAAATATAAACTATTTTCTTGAGCATTTAATGTAGAAGGTAGAAGGTTTCCACAGCGGTTTACGATCATCTGTGACAAGCATGCACCCAAATTTGTGGAAGCTATGCGCAGCATTAGGAAAAGAAGAAGCCCTCACACAAACAAAACTTGCACACATTCGACGAGGGGACCAAAGTCACAAAAAAAAAGCCTATAATGTCATAAATGAAAGACTGAAGAGGCTAGTTCAGCTTTATAAGGCTAACTAATGAAAATATCACAACCTAAACTAACAAGTCATCAAGGGCATACAGTTGACCTAATGATAGTTAGGTTAGGTCGTGATATTTTTGTTAGTTAACCTTGTAGAGCTAACTAAAAAAGGCTGGGGTGACGGATCTTCAGGTGATCCATTTATTGTACAACTAAGTTTATCTATTCCGTTAAATTTTTTGATGGAATTTACCATGGGTGGAATTTACCATGGGTGGAATTTACTGGGTGAATTTTTCGGGGGTGGAATTTACTGGGTGGAATTTACATGGAACCATATATATATATATATATATATATATATCTTACCTTACAAAGGTTCCGCGCGATGATTCCTCATTTCGCGAAGGTCAAGCTTGTCGCCCCTCCTCTCAAGTTGGCCTGGTGAAGTAGTGAGTTGGTTTCTTGTGTTCTCCACCTCACATAGCCAGGTACGCCCGGCTCATCGGGGACTGTTCTGAGCCAGGCGTCTAATCTTCTTTTGAAGATGTCCACTGCAACTCCCTTCGTGTTTCTTAGGTCTTTGGGCAGCTGATTAAACAGTTTTGGTCCTCTCACAACAAGACTATTTTCTTTCAGGGTTAAGGATGTTCCTTGTCTCGCCTTTAATTTGGGAATACGACACAGTCTACCTTTTCTACTTTCCACCGTTGTTTGGGGAGTTATAGGGTTCAGAGTAAGATTAGGTAAGATTAGGTAAATATATATATATATATATAACGGGTGTGCCATAAAAAAAGGGTACATTTTAAAAAGGCTATCAAATCAACATTTGTCATTTAATTTTAATAAAACTTCTACACAATAAAACATGTGTATTTATGTATAAGCAAACAAGTTTTCAGACTAAAATATCAAATAATTCAAATTCTATCAACATTTAACGAAAGAATATGATTTTTCTACTTAACACGCAAAAATTATTAAACCTTTTTAATATATTTTTATACAAATAATTTTTAACGTAAAAATTACCTGAAATTATTAAAAAACTTGTTCGAAATGATTTCCTTCCAATTTCAATAACTTTTTTTTATTCTTGGCCGGAATTCATCTATGGCTCGATTTACTCGTTCTTGTGGAAGCTCTTCCCATTTTTGAATGATGATCTCGCGTAAATAAGCGACATCTTTTATCCTAGTCCTGTAGACTCGCTCTGCTAAGTTCTTCTCCCATATTCCGGCCAAGAATAAAAAAAGTTATTGAAATGGAAGGAAAGCATTTCGAACAATTTTTTTTAATAATTTCAGGTAAACTTTAGGTTAAAAATTATTTTTATAAAAAAATATATATATATATATATATATATTATTTTTCGATTATTGTAGTAATACACTGACTTTTTGTATAATTTAACTTTTAAATGGGTAGACAGCGCATGCCCAGCTTACCCTGCATGCACGCCACTAAATTTTATATATATATATATATATATATATATATATATATATATATATATATGTAAACCCACAAAGGAAAAGAAAAATGATTCCAAGGCCTTTTGTGTATTCAGAAGTACACCTCGTCAGGGAATGAATACACGAATTCTGAATACATGAAAGGCCTTGGAATAATTTTTTCTTTTTCCTTGTGGGTTTACATCATTCATTCATTCCACGTGTTTAATTGTGAAATTAATTCCATATATATATATATATATATATATATATATATACACTACAAAATTACAGGCTAACAAAGGTCCTAAGATCCACTCCAGGGTAGCAAAAGAAAGTGTCTTAAAAAAATATATATATTTTCCCCATAGAAAATTTTGTTAAGTACATTTTGTTTTCTTAAATAACACTAGGCAACAAATTTCAACTTTTTTTTTGTTACAGACACGTGAACTACTGATTCCTACTAAAGCGCTGATGCTGATTTCAGATCTGATATCAAAATTTCTCTATCACGTCCAGATTTTGTGTAACCGAAAACCCCTATTTTTCACTTTTTTTCTCACCCGCTTCTATTACGAAAGCCGTCTAAGCTACTTTTCCGTGCCACGTTTTATGTTAAGCATACTTAAATAATTAGTGAACAGGGATGTCTTTCCTCCTTTATTCTGGCTTAAGACAGACAGCGGAATTCCGCTGGCAGAGTTACCACCCCTGCGCCCAACCATCCACCCAAAGCGCGTTAGTATTTTGTTGTTACTACTGAAAGGCAAATTCCTGTTCTTAAGTGAAACTTTGGTGTGTCCTCTTCCTTTGTCGCTTGTAGGATGACGAGCTCTCCTTCTGCAGGAACCAACAATAATCTCCCATCATATTTGGGTTGAAATTACCTTGGTATCTGTTTTCCATAACTGAGATCTGTTGGTGGAAGCGCTCACCATGCTCGTCACTTACAGCCCCAAGGTTGGCCGGGAAGAAGTCAAGATGAGAATGTAAAAAATGAATTTTCAAAGACATTCTGCATCCCATTATTTCATAAGATTTAAGCATGTTTTCTACGAGTTTACGGTGGTTTTCAGCTTTGTGGTTTCCAAGAAAATTTTTGACAACTTCAACGAAAGATGTCCATGCTCCTAGTTCATTCTCATTTAGGTTAGATGGAAACGATGAGTCGTGGATGACACTGCGGATCTGTGGTCCAGTGAAAACTCCAGCTTCTAGCTTAGCATCTGTCAATATTCCTTTGAATTTATCCTTTAAATATTGGAAACCACTACCTTGATGATCCATACCCTTCACAAAATTTTTCATAAGTCCAAGTTTAATGTGAAGTGGTGGAAGATGTACTTTCTGAGGGTCAATAAGTGCTGGGTGTTTCACATTGTATTTACCAACAACATGTTCAGTTCTAGATGGCCAATCATGTTTTTTGTAGTGGTTCTTGTCATCTCTGCTGTTCCATAGACACAAAAAGCACATATGCCTTGTGTAGCCCAACTGTAACCCAAGAAGTAATGATACAACTTTAAGGTCGCCACAAATATTCCATGTGTGGTCCTTATATTTGATGAGTCTTAGCAGCAGTTTCATCGATTCATAAGTCTCATTAAGGCCAGTGGCATGTGCTAGAGGTATTGAAGGTTTTTCATTGCCGTTGTGCAGTAATACAGCTTTAAGGCTAGCTTTACTAGAGTCAATGAACAGTCTCCATTCTTTTGGATCATAGCGACAGCCAATCCCTTGCATCAGACCACTGATATCGTGGCAGAAACAAACGTTTTCTTCCTGTAAGTAAAATGATGAAAACTGCAAATGGCGATGGCGGAAATGGGAAACTTTGGTGTTTGGTTGGAGAAGATTAAATTCTTGAAGTCTTGAACCAAGCAACTCTGCCTTTTCTTTTGGTAATTCCAAATCGCGCACTAAGTCATTTAACTCCGCTTGACTTAACAAATGTGGGGAAATATTTGCATCTGGAACATATATGCCATCTTTCCCTGTTTCTATATCACTAGCAGAATCTTCAGATGAACTGCTGTCTGTTATCGTTGCTGGTGGAACTGGTGGTGGATTTGTTTCATCATGTGGTACTGGTTTCATTGCTGATTCGCAGTTTGGGTACGTGATCTTTGATTTGTTTTTCTTTGTGAAACCAGCAATCTTTGTCAAACAAAAATAACAATCATTGAAGTGATTTTTCGGCTCACGCCAAACCATGGGGACTGAGAACGGCATAGCTTTTCTTTTACCATTCATCCAAGCTATTAACATTGCATTGCACTGTGCACAGCAAATATGTGGTGCCCAGTCCCTCTGTTGGTCTCCTAACTTACAGTCAAAATAACACTTGTAGGCAAGTTTAATCTTTGTTGTTATGTTTCTACGTTGTGGCTTAGGTGTATATTGTCCACAGACAAAGCAGAAGTTGTCTGGGTGATTTACACAAGCACGTCTATTTGATGCCATTTTGAATTACCATACAATATCTGAAAAAACGTAGAAAGTAATTATTACGATGTGCAAAATAAAAAGAAATACACACCGTAGTACAAAACAAATGCTATAAAAACACACAAGTCACCACAACCTGTCACTTGCTCATCAGCAGAGAGCTTCAACAACCGTTCTGCTTGACTGTCACGTAGCGACTGACCGTTGGGCCGTTGCCCGTTACTATGCTCTTGACTCAGTGTTGCCAACTCGGGATAAATTTTATTTATCAAAATTGTTCGAATTTGTATATAGTTGGCAAAAAAAATTGCTTCAACCTTGAAAAGCAAGTTTCATATTACTGGCATTAAGCCGATTAAAACCAAAATCTGGACGTGGTAGAAAATTTTACTAAAAGTGATTTGCATTTTACACAAAATCTAGACGTGATAGAAAAAATCTAATTAT
>JAJOZX010001510.1:482500-592500 GCA_023014485.1 Bathynomus jamesi | reverse complement strand
GTTTGACTATCGCTGTGCAATCTGTGTAAACAGAGACAAAGCAGCTATTTTGACATTGAGAGTTGTTATTCAACTTCCACAAAAACAGTGTTGAGTTGGCATTTCCTACCATTAAGGAATCCATTTCATTTTCAAGCTTCACCAACAGTGAACAGAATGTAACAGAAATAATTCTGTAACGTTCAAACATTAAAAGAAGTAAAGAGGTGACAAGTCAGTCTTGTTTCTGGGAACTGATTATGTAGTATAGACCTTCTCCACGAAACTATTCGTCTTTTCTCTTACGTATTATTTCTTTTAAATGTGACAGAAGAAATTCTGTAACTTTTAAAACGTTAAAAGAAGTAAAGAGGTGATAAGTCAGTCTTGTTTCTGGGAAGTGATGATGTATAGACCTACTCCACGAAACTCTTCGGGTTTTCCCTTCTCTGTTATTTCTTTTAACATTAACATCTTTTGCGTCTTGTTAAACATCATTAATGCATTCTTTTTAGGAGGAAATACTGTACGTGTAGGACAGTCGGAATACTGGATAGTGGACAGCATTTCCTCTGAGGGGGGGGGGGACGGGGGGGGGGGGACCGGTGAAATGAAAACACTAAATTTAAACTTCCGAAATTTAGTAAAAGGTTTCGAATCTTAAAAAGCTGTCAAGCTCAATTCCAAATCCAAAATAAACCTTCGATTTGAATTCCGATTCCAGTGGTAAAAAAAATGTTTTTAATTCAGATCCTAAAAAAAAATGTTAATTTTTATTCCTCTTTAATCCAAATCCGATCAAAAATTCTCAATCCTCAATTTGGAACTCGAACTCGCTCAGCTGTTATAATATATATATATAATTTGAAAGCGAATTTAACAGGGTGAACGAAACAAATGTAAGTGGGTGTTAAACATTAATAAGCTTAAAACAATGGAGAAATGTTCAAGTTTATTCTTTAACTGATAATAAAAATTGAAAAAAATTCATTAAAAAATACTTTCAATTTTATCCCTTGTATAAACCCATAAGTAATAATATATATCCACAGGGTGATTCATAAATGTGTTTCATAAATAGTATTTTTGATGAGACAAAAATAAAGAAAAAAGACCATATAAACATAGGTCGAGAAACTCGTAAAATTTTTTTTCGAAATTCTTTCCTACTTTTTGAATGCATGCCTCGGCACGTCGCAAAATACCTAACCTTCCCCCCCCCCCGCCTCATCGTAAACTACCGCTAACCCCCATTCCCTCACTTGTTCATACTCATTCATTTTTCCCCTTTAACTATTTCTCCTCTATCCTATTTTGCGACGTGCTGAGGCATGCATTCAAGAAGTAGGAAAGAGTTTGGATCATTTACTTTAATGAAGCAAATGTATCACACTGTGTATTTGCATAAAATGCAAAAAATCTTTAGGAGTTTCATTTTTCTGTCGCGTGCTATAGCTCGAAACCTACGGGCTTCTCGACCTATGTTTATATGACCTTTTTTCTTTACTTTTCTCTCATCAAGAATACACCCTGCGATTTATGAAATACATTTGTGAATCACCCTGTATATAAAACCTCCCGGAGGTTACAAGACGTGCTCAATAGGGCGGATCGAAAATGAGGTTTTTAAACGTTTTTTCGAAATTCAAATATGGCTAGTGCGGAAAATATGTGGGTGCTATAGATAATGACTGTGCATAAATATTAGTCCTGCGAAATTATATCTTCAGGTGCCACAAAGCCGTCGAAAAAAGTGAAATATAATGATTTTCTTATATTCTGCATTAGTACAATAACTGAAACTTACTTGTTATTATTATATATTAAGTGTTCCAATTACCAAAATAGTTACTGAATTACGCAGCTCTTAGTTTATTTAGATCAATGTTCTTTTGATTAATGATCTAAATAATCCAGAACTCACCACGAGGAGGTGGCTGCGTGTCGAGCTCCATCCATGCCCTCCCAACCACCCATCCTTGCGCATGTTTTTTTCTATTAACGTTTTATTTAAACTTTATATTCAGCTTTACTTTCGAATGATGGCATTTTTTTACGTGACTGAAGTGTTGATCTTATGAAGCCATCTCGCGCGTTCAATCCAAATACTTTTGATGATGCTTCAGTCACTAATTTTACCATTCTTTCTACTACTTGTGTATGACAAGGGAATTTCTCGAATGGAGGGGTACTCTTGTTTTCTCTGAATTCTTCAATCTCATTTTCTGTCAGGTGTCTTGTCACAGGTGATTCAGTGACAATGCATTTTTGCCAATTAATTAAATCAGTATAATCAGTAGCTTCAAATTGAATAACAGGTACTGTGAAACGCCTCACAACTTTTTCCTTGTTTGTTTGCCTTGCTTTCTTTATTCGCCTCCACGCTAATTCTCTTATGGCGCTGCGGTCATCATGAATCATTGATGCTAGAATATTTTCTGGATTTGCAAAAAATGCATTTCTTTGTATGACAGGGTTTACAATATCCTTTACTTCGTCATTCAGTGTCTTGTTAGTTCAATAGTTTTGAAAACATGTTTTGAGCCATTGACAAAAGACGTACTTTGCTTAATAGAAAACCACATTGGGATGTAGACCTTCATTATAAAAGAAGCAATGTTCATGAGGTTCTCAGATGGACTTACAGTTGAAACGTATAGACGAAGCAAACGATTTGCTGTAGTCAGCCATCGTGAATGTGCCATTTTGCCTGGACTACGATGAGCAAGATCTGGAGAGCAATATCCCTTTGTTATGGCCTGATGAATATCAATTAGATATTTTTGGTCGGTGCTAAGATCTTCACAGTCTACAGTTGGTTCCTCAGCATCAATCCTTTCAAACTCGACAATAGGAAGACTCTCACAGTTCTCTAATTCCCTGCCAATAGGACCGGTGAATCCGCGGGGGCCAAATGTTTTTCCATCCAGCTTTGCAACTAAATGGCGTAATGGCAATTCATTGGCATGGAGCTGGCTAGTGATGTTAAAAAACCGTTTTTTTTATGTCCATGTTTTTTTTTGTTTTTTTTGTCGTTTTTTTTGTTTTTTATTGTTTTTTTTGTTTTTTTTTTCGTTTTTTTTAATAATTAATATAGATATTGCCAATTTAATTATAAGGTATACTTTTGCAATGATATATATTATAAAAATAAATAAATAAATAATAAAATAGGCCATATGGTACCAGTATAGAATGCCCTTTTCAGCCTATTTACAGAAAAACTGGCCTCTTTCTTGCACTGAAAGTCTTGTATCTTGAGATCCGTTAAACTTGCGAGAACACTGGCTGGGAGCTGACTGCCCATTGTCCAACCTTTCCAGGACTCTCCCATCCATGCCTCGGATTTTGAATCTCCCACTTAACTATCCTTTAGACCCGCGATGACATATTTTCCCCCCGAGACCATCCATATATATACATACACATACACCCATATACATATATACCAATATATACATAAATACTTATATACACATATTTATATCTATTATATACCCCATACATACACATACATCCAGAATTCCAGATACATACGCACGCATACTCACATATATACCTACACAAACTCATACACCTCTATTTCGCCCTTTCATTACCTCCGAGATCATTTAGCACATACAGTAATATCCATACAGCCAAAAGAAACTGATTAAGCACAGACAGAGCAGCAAAGCTTGTATTTATATCCCAAAATGCAAAATTCCAAGAAAGTGAAGTAAAACATGGTGCTACATTGGCTTCGTCAACATCCAAATCTGCAATAAGTACCAGTACCTGTGATATTGAAACTATATGCTCTAATCAATCTAGTGATAATGATTCTTCAATGGAAATAGAATCAGATAATGAAAGTTAAACAGCATTAGGTTAACACAAAGGTTAAAGAAAGAGATGAATATTTTTATTTTTTTTATTTTTCTATTTGGAATATATATATACACACACTGGTATTCTTGCCAATCACAATTATATATATTGTTTTATACCAGTATTATGTATTTTTTATTATGTATATTATACCAGTACCTGTGATATTGAAACTAGCATATATGCTCTACCCAATCTAGTGATGATTCTTCCATGGAAATGAAGGTTAAAACAACATTAGGTTAACAAAAAGGTTAAAAAAAAGGTGAATATTTTCCTTTTCTATCTGGAATATATATACTGGTACTCTTGCCAATCACAATTATATATATTGTTTGAAACGAGGAAGAATGTTTTATGTTCGTTTAAAAATATATATACCGTACATATAAAAAAATGAGGGTTTGTTTTTCCTTTCTATTATATACTTTTTGCGTGATTCAATTTTTCTAAAAGATGACTATATAGTATATATACTAGGTATAACCGTATAAGCATGGTAGTATAGTAAATTATAGGTAATACTAATATACTTATTAGATTAAAGGAAGAAAAATATGGAATAAGTTTAAAACAATAAAAAACAAAAAAAACAAAAAAAACAGACTACCTTCGTTTTAAACAAAAAAAACGACAAAAAAAACAAAAAAACGACACAATAAAAAACGACTCACATCACTAGAGCTGGCACACTAAATGTTGAACTGGCTTCTTCAGCTTCAATTCTATAAGCCTTATAACGCCTCCCTTTTCTCCAGTGTTGACTGCTGCACCATCGCATCCAATGGCAACAAGGTTTTCCAGGTTCATGTCATTATTTCCAATATACTGAAACATTCCTTTACATATTTCTTCAGCTGATCCAGAATTCACAGAATAATGGCCCAAATAATCTGAACCAGGTTCTCTCACTAAAGTGATATGTTCTTCTGTTACCTTCTTCTGTTATACTTTGGACTCTTTTTTTCTTGGAAGAGTGTAGAATCTTTTCGACCATCAAAATAGATTCCTCTGATTGGGACCTGATTTTGATCTTTCATAATTTCTGATCTCTTCTTTTGTCTTTCTCTTCTGATTTTACTCCTATCCACTACTTCAGATGTATTGTCAATAGAAACTTCTCCAATATCTTGCAATACTGCACTAACAATGAATGCTGCAGCTCGATCTGAAACTGCAGTCCTGTCACAAGCAGTAGCCACTGAAGGTAGATTTGTAGTTTTTCTTTTCTTGAATAATTGTTCTTCAGGTTGTTCGAGCTTTCTCTTCGAGCTAACTGGCTCTGGAAATGTATCGTCTGATATTTTGCCAGATTCACTTTCACTATTTGATGTCGATGATGATAATTCAACATTTGTATCCTGCAATTTCTCCTGTGAAGATTCTTTGGTGAGCCTCACAGCTTCTTTTTGCTTTCTTAGCAACGTAGATGCTTTTTTCTTTGAGTGTGTAATATCTACTCTATCAATAAACAGTTTTCTTTCACTCCTTTGATCTAAGAGGAACGTCACTTCTTCCTTTGGAACCGTTTTTTCTTTGGGACAAGAACATTGTGTTAGTACTTTGCACTTGCACGCTGCAATGTCAAAAAGTTTCGTGTGTGCTTCTTTTTGAACATATCAATCTTTGCTTTGTAAGCTTCAGAATTTTTTCTGCTTTGGTATGGCTTCATAATGACACGATACTTTCGTGGTAGCTTCTGAACATTGTTTCAATTCGCCTGTCTGACAGAATTGGGACGGAAGCACTTTCCCAAATTGTTTTCAATTTATCAACAACTTGTTCTAATATTTGAGATATTGAAGGATCTTTATTAGTATTCTGTTTCAAATCATTTCTTACAAACAAGTAATATTTAAAAACTCCTTCGTATGTAGGAAGATTCCTGTGCCACAAATCTTCCCCCATACCAAACATGGGGCACTCAGTTGAGGCCCTGGTTGATTTTGCACAAACTCGAGACATTTTGAAAGTATACAAATCTGAAAAAGAAAGAGCTAATATCAATTATACGTTAATTTCAGTTAATAGTACATGGCAAACTTAGGGCAACACAATACAGAAATGCAAAATATATAAGAAATATAGTTTAGACTATCTGAGTAACGCCAACAACAGAACACCCACCTGCTACGAGAGCGACAGCTACACTGAACCGAGGTACTCACGTGACAGCTGAGTGAGCTGACTATAGAAAACTGTTTTTAGAGAATAGAAACTTTTTTAAAGGTTGACTGAGCTATTTTTATACAAGTGTGAATAAATTCTTGTCTATTGTGCATCGTGGACTCTTCTGTATTTATTGGTTAAAATCTGCTTTTTTCAATTTTTTTCAATATTGAAGGTCATTGTGGCACCTGAAGATATTAATGTTATGATTTTAAATTTATACCAGCTTATTTCCTCACTACTCCACACATTTTCCACACTAGCCAATTTGAAAATTCGAAAAATGAGTTTTTCACTCCGCCCTAGTGCTCAATACAACGTAATGCAAAGAATTAAAAAAATCAGCCCACCCAATTATCCAAGCTATTCATCAGTCCTGCCGTATGCCTTCGACTAAAACTTCGAGTCTTCGAAGCCAGTGGTATTCAAACTGGGGTACGTGAAGCATTTTCATGGGGTATAACAAAATATTAAAGAAACTATTGGCTGTTGTTTTTTCTCTGTTTATATTAATATTATGGGATAATAATAAAAATAATAATAGTAATAATTATATATATATGTTTAAGTTTAAAATATAAGAGGGGGGTACACCTTAAAAAAGGGTCAAAGATGTGATCCAACAAAAATGTTTGAAAACAATTGCTTTCTCTAAGTTATGGACTTCGTGGTATGAAAACGTTTGTCTATTGTAGCTCCACTTAACCCATATATATATATATATATATCAACGTAAAGAACGACGCTTGTATAGGAGAATATTCCGCGCAAGATGAGGAGAGAGAACGAAACAAATGAAAAAATGAAGTAACCACCCGGGAATCGAACCCGGGATCTTCCGATTGCCGGTCAGATATGATAACCATTACACCACGGGCCTCATTTTTTTCATTTGTTTCGTTCTCTCTCCTCATCTTGCGCGGAATATTCTCCTATACAAGCGTCGTTCTTTACGTTAATTATACTGCGTGTTTGCAGTTAAAATGTGTATATATATATATATATATTATATATATATATATACACTTTGGGTCCTATATAAGGCCGTCCTAGGAAGAAGTGGCTAAACGAAAAAGTTTAAAAAAGCCAGAAAACAGTTAAAATTGTACCAATTTAAAAGTGACAGTAACTTTTGTAAATTTTTAAAGCTATTTCGACATTTTTTTAATATCTTCTATAGTTAAAATTAGGTACAACTTTTAACTGAGTTTTTTTAAACTATTGTCGCTTAGCCACTTCTTCCAACGAGGGCCTCGTATGTAAAATGGTCAGATTGTTAGCATTAACAATGTAATTTAAAGGAAAAATTAAAATCGGCCTCAACATATTGTTAGTTTTCATTAATTTTATATATCTGTTCTTAGTACCTGATTTTTGTTTGTTTAGTTTGCATTGATAGTCTGCCAATAAACTTTTTCATATATATATATATATATATATATATATATATATATATATATATATATATATATATATATATATATATACCTAAACTGTGAGAATGTAATGTTTTTTTTCTGTATTTACTAAATAATGAAATAAATTTACATCAGTATTTACATCAGTGCTCAGTTTCAACTCAATTTCAATATCGAAATGTGTGTTATTTTGGTTGCTATTTCGACATTACCACGTCAGTATCGTTTTAATAAGAAAAGCTTGATTCATTGCTATTGCTTCATCATTATATCGATATAAGTGTGCTACCCTGTGTGTGTGTGTGTTGTGTGTGTGTGTGTTGAGTACTCGAAGTGTGAAGCAACGAATGATTGAGAAGGAGATACACTCACTGATCGGAGGAGATATACGAGGAAAAGCATCACCAGGTGTTACCATAATGCCATCCACACCTGAATGTTTGCTGTAATTTATAAGGCAGGTGAAAGCATCTTCAGACGAAATGCAATTGACGTTGACAAACGCGACAAACAAATACTGTAAATATTTTATAAACTTGACAGCAAAGCTGGGCACTTGCGGTTTTTTTGCGGTACTGCGGTACTACCGCACTACCAAACCGGTACCGCATAACGCAGTACCGCAAAGGATCGCTGAAAGTACAGCAGTACCGCTACCGCATTTTTTGCGGTACTGGTTTGGTAGTGCGGTAGTACCGCAGTACCGCAAAAAAACCGCAAGTGCCCAGCTTTGCTTGACAGCACCTGATTTATTTCATGACAAACTGATTCAACGTGCACGCACACGCGCACACACACACACACACACACACACACACACACACTTCTAATTAATTGCAGAACAACATTTTGCACACGGTGTGACGTGCAATTGAAAGGCTGATTTAGAAAAAAAATACTCTCGAAAATGGGAAAGAAATGTGGATAAAATATACTTTTTTATTATTATTATTATTCCATCGTCCTAGTTGAAAATGGAGAAAGAATTTCAATACGAAATACTCGTGCAAATGTTGCCAAATGAAAAGAATGAACAGCTCAGAGAGAAACCAATAACGAGTCTGATGAATTTATTTCCTATGATTTATTTACTAGTTGAAAATCTTATCACAAAATAGTTCACAATCTTCCTGCATGGTAACCTTAAAAAGAAATGTTTCAGAGAATTATGAAAGGCGCAACGACATATAGATAGACTTACAAAATGACAGGAAATATCCGTTTTCATTTCTTATTAAACCAAGACACTGATCTTTATATCGAAATAATTAAATTAATATCTTTCATAGAGTCAGTTTAGGTGAGGGAAGGTATTAAGATGCTTACAAAATAGAAAAAAATATTAAATAAACGGGCAAGAAAGATGATTACTGAAGATAAATAATGTTTTTCTTTTAATTACTTTTACTGTTACATTATGGAGAGGATTGCTATGAGTTGAGGACACCATCTGACAGACTTAACATGCTGTCAACAAAAATAGTGTGGGTTAGATTAAGTTAGGTTAGGTTAGGTTACACCTAGGTTAGGTTAGGTTACGCTAGGTTAGTTTGTTAGTTTTTTATAGTATCGATGTTATGGCCTTATACAATGGGTATAACTCAGATCAAGCGACAACTTTGATGGAAAATGATTATAATAACTTAATCTAACCTAAACCAACCTAATCTAACCTAACCTAACTACACTAAACCCTCGAAATAAGTTTGAATGCAGCAACCATTGTGACATGTTAGGTGAGGGCCACAATGTCTACGTAAATTATCACTGTTTACACAGTCACCTTATATGAAAGCATCCAATTTGATTTAATGCATCAAACTTGAAGACATTTTAAATAGTTCTACCACAGTAGCCCAAACAATCTCTCTCAAAACTAAACATGTCTACATCCTTTATTATTTCACTGTATCCCATGCTACTGATTGGAGGGGGATGGGGGGGGGGGCTCTGGTGGGGGTTTAGGATAGCTTGATTTCTCCTTACTCTCAAATACATCTCATTACCCTACTACCCCATCCCTCATTGCCCTCATCCCTTCAACGGTTTCTCTCTTCCCCTTGTATCTTTTCGACACCTATGCAAATAAGCGATGGCCGCTATAGTTCATAGTATGACGTCAGACGTATATATATTTTTTTTACCCATATCTTCTTTCATCAGAACCCTCCCCACTCCCCTCATTATTCCGCACCACCATATATATATATATAATATATATACACACAAATTAATTTATTTTATATGTATTTCATTTTTCCGTTATGATCCTCCTCCTTATCAACCATTATTTACACTTAGCAAACTGATTGTTTATACAGCTGCGCTTAAAATTTTGCTTTTTTCCCCCTCTTCCCCCCCCCCTCCGCCCCATCACCCCACTTTCCCTTCATTACCGTGGCAACTACTCTACCTTTTTGCCAACATACTGCTAAAAATATATATATACACGGTGAACCAAAAGTAGGTGGACAGTAGGTTGAATACGGTTTGTGTTATATTATATTATAACTATGGTGTTCATTATAACTATGGTGTTTGTGTTATATTATATTAAATATTATAACTAAATTTATTTAAATTTTATTTTGTATTATAGTATACAAAAAATTAAATATGTATTCTCAAAATAAAACGTTATCATTTACTGTCCACCTACATTTGTTCACCCTATATATATATATATATATATATATATAATGATGCAAACCCACAAGGAAAAAGAAAAATTATTCCACGGCCTTTCGCCTATTCATCAGTAAACCTCGTCATTCCATGACGAGGTGTACTGCTGAATACACGAAAGGTCTTGGAATCATTTTTTTCTTTTCTCTTGTGAGTTTGCATCATTTATTCATTTCACAAGTTTAAGTGTGAAATTGATCTCATACACACACACACACACACACACACACACACACACACACATATATATATATATATATATATATATATATATATATATATATATATATATATACACACACACACAACACACACACGAGTTGCACATTTTTAGTTTCCCGATAAAAAATAAAGAAATGAGGTTATGAAGTAACCTTTAGTTTCTGTTTCCTTTACTTCTAAATCTTTTTCTAGAGAAACTACAGAAACCTTTCTATATAGGAGACGAGACAGCCTCGCTTCCTTCCTCTTAGAAAACGGATTGATGTATATGAGAAAGCTCCACTATTTCGCAGATTATAATTATCGACAAATTTGTCCATTTCTTTCAAATATATAAATTTGACCCTTCCATTTCTAAGCGAATTTCTGACGAGAATTAAATTCATTTTTTTATTTTTTTTATTTTAGTTTTTGCTTAAATACGTTATGTCAACATTAACCAGAAATCTTAAGATAAAAAGTTAAATAATTGAATTATATTACGTAATATAAAATTCGACTCGATTTAAAATGAATTGTAAATGAATTTTACAAATGGACTTACATAAAATCACGTGCGATATAAAAATACTTGTGTGTTATAGCTGTCAGGGTTAAAAAGCGTCATGTCTATGTGTGTCTGTGTCGACGTGGCGCTTTTTAACTCTGACATAGTAGCGCCCATAAGATTTTCTGACACGAGGGAGGGGGCACTTCCACTACGTTATCTGGATGTGTGTGTGTATACATATATATGTAAAATATTGATAATTTATAGAGGATATTTAAGATACCATCTTAGTGGATAAGGAGTCTCGAGTATTTATACCGTTATAAGTTAAACAAAGGCAGTGAAAGCACACTAACACATCCAGATAACAATTTCATATAAAGAAAATGTCAGTTATTGTATGTAATTTCACCAGTGTAAAAAATTTCGAGAAATAAAAATAAAAATTTTGAGGGTAAATAATTTGATGTCACTTACTTTATTTGCACCAATAATTGCAGAAATGCAGAAATTTTAGATTCAGACAAGGCTGTATAATGTATATATACATACATTCAATTGTGTAAATATCATTAGATGGTATCATTAGCGTATATTTTCGGTAGATTTTCCGTATTATTTTATAATTTTAGTACATTCTTATATTTTATCAAAGAATTTCTGATTTTTCGTATCGACTCGTAATTTCTGTAAAAACCTAAAAATTTTGGGACAGTTGGTTACTGTTACACAAAGCTGGGCACTTGCGGTTTTTTTTGCGGTACTGCGGTACTGCGGTACTACCGCACTACCAAACCGGTACCGCATAACGCAGTACCGCAAAGGATCGCTGAAAGTACAGCAGTACCGCTACCGCATTTTTTGCGGTACTGCGTTATGCGGTACCGGTTTGGTAGTGCGGTAGTACCGCAGTGTTACCAAGTTGTCACTCAACTTGGTAACACTAATTTTTGTCGATAATGATAACGGATTTTTATTCCTGTGCATTTCATGTACGGTATAGAAAAAATATGTCATACGAGTACATATAATACCTTTGGTTTGCTTCCGCCGGAATTGTTCATTCTGACGAAGGTCAGTCAAGCTTTTCACTCCACCTTAGACCTATAATTTAACGTGGAATCCGAACCACGCCCCACCAGTAGCCCAGCGTTTTAACCACTAGGTTACCCAGGGTATCCATTTATCTACCAACCACTTTCTTTATTGTGTGGATGAACAGCTGGGTTTTGC
Organism: Bathynomus jamesi; assembly: GCA_023014485.1. NCBI lineage: Eukaryota > Metazoa > Arthropoda > Malacostraca > Isopoda > Cirolanidae > Bathynomus > Bathynomus jamesi. The sequence goes on along the minus strand of JAJOZX010001510.1, from coordinate 580,434 downwards.
TGCGCTCCGCCTGCCGTCACCGGGTCTCGATCCCGGGGCCGATGGATTCGTAGTCAGCGACGCTAACCACTACACTACCGAGGCGCGTAGCAATATTTATTCATATATTATAGACGACGAGGGAGGCACGTGTCCACTGTCCAAGTACCCCCCACCCCCACCTGCGGGCGCTACTGCCTTGACACGGAGTTTTATGAGAACCCAAAGTTTTTTATTAAGGATTAAAAAAAAAAATTATATATATATATATATATATATATATATATATATATATATATATATTGTTCGCGTCAAAATTTCTTCAGAGACTAATTTAGAAAATTAAAAAAAAAAATTAAATTAAATTAATTTTAATTAATGAAAATTAAAATTTCAAGTTTATTGACATGAGGAAAAAATAACCTTCATAGTACAGTTAGTAATAATAAAAGTTAAAAACGAAATTAAAGCTAAAATAAAAATACGGGTAATTAAATAAATAATACACTAGGCTCGCGATATTTCGCGATTTGTTATAACGATTTTTGTACTTCGCGAACCCCTAAAATTACTACCTTTTTTTTCTTTTTTTAATACTTCGCGAGTGAAAATTGCAAAGTATTTAAAAAAAAAAAAAAAGTAGTAATTTAGGAATTCGCGAAGTATAAAACTCTATATAGCAAATCGCGAAATATCGCGAGCCTAATGTACTAAAAAAATAATAATAATAACTTATAAAAAAAATTGGACAAAAGATAATAAATACGAGTAATGAAAATTTTGATACCGATGTTAAGTATAAAGCAGGGGTTCCCAACCTTTTTTCCGACTGCGCACTGCTCAATGGCTTGGGCAAGTAGCTCGTACCATCCTCCTACTCAAAATTGCTCAAAAGACTGCGTAGTCGCTACATCGTCTTTTGAGAGTACTATTCTATGTGAAAGTTCCAAAGCAGGATACCGCGTACCCCTGGGAATCTTCTCGTTTATCCCCATTTGGGAACCCCTGGCATAAAGCTTAGATAGTTTAGATGACATATGTAGGATTGATGAAAAGCTTGGACAATTGGATTGTCTGAGTTCTTAATCCTTTGCATTAGACTGTACTAAGTATGTCTTGTTACTCCGGGAGACTCGAAACATTGTGGTTAGCGAACATTTACGAAGCCGAGCATCTTGGAAGTAACTTATGCAGCAGTCTAGACCAGAGTTTTTCAAACTTTTTGAAGCCACGGAACCTTTATTTAAGAAAAAAAAAAAATTCACCGAACCTTGACCAACAGGTAAAATTTCAATGATATAAAGCAAATGGTAATAAAATACAATTTAGCAAAGATCCTTATAAAACATCATCATATATTTGTATAATATGCACTGTGAAAGCTAACACACATTTACACTGCATTTAATAACATTACTGTGATCATAACTTCCGTGAACTGAGAAAACTAAGCCTAAAAACATCGAAAAACTCACCAAATCAATCAGACCAGTGGTTGTGGTCATCAGCTGTGTTTTGTTTACAAAATGGGTTCCTGTTTTTTACTGTGGCTGCGAGAGGGCAACACTTATGCTGGATATCTCATCGTTTGAATTAAAATTCTCTCTCACCCACTCTCTTTGCCTACGCCTTTCAAAACACAATCAATGAATTCGCAGACTATATATCGTAAATTCATCCATGCCAGTTGATATTATTTTATCTTACCTTTCTCTCCTTCTCAATCTCTCGTGACATGCCCCACGGAACCCCATCGAATTCTCGCGGAACCCTAGGGTTCCGCGGAACACAGTTTGAAAACCCCTGGTCTAGACGATCTGTTATAAAGCAAATTTAGGGTTCTGCCAGAACCTTTTCTGTAATTAGCTCAAGTTGTTCCCCATAGATATTACTGCAGAAGGTACGAAAAAGAATCTTTAAGCTTCGCTTGTCCAAAATATGATTATGCTTTATAATCATCTTTACTTTAATACACAAACTTTGATATTTTTTCTCTTATATTTGAATCGTCAGTCAAAAAGCTACAAAGCTTGTAATAATAATTTAGATGTGTTCTATTGGTTCATCTCTCATTTTGAAAACGATATTAGTCGAGAGATTTGAGCTTTTGGGATAGAATTGCTTAAACTTAGTTTTAGCAACACTAAAATTAATATTAGGGTTCAGCAAATACAATTCGTAAAAGTTTTATAAAGTAATCCAGACTTTTGATTGAAGGACTTATTTTATTAATAAACAATTTTAGTAGTTAAAAAATCAACCAACCCGATTATCCAAGCTATTCACCAGTCCTGCCGTATGTCTTCTAAGCTATGGAATTCATGGTATGAAAGCGTCTGTCTGTAACTCCACTTAACTTCCACATTACTGTATTATTTTTCATTAATTGTATATATTTCTTAGTATTTGAATTGTCATTGTATTCTACTGTCAGTTCGTATTGTTAATATTTGACATATGAACTATGGTCTGCCAATAAACCTTTTCATTTTCATTCATTAATAATATAACATCGGCATAGAGTAAGTTATTTATCTTCATGATACCTGTACAACATACCGCTCTTGCCTCGTTAAGAGAACTAATTAATCCATTAATAGCAGAGGAGAGAGCAGGGGACCTTGTCTAACTCCGCAAGGGGAACAAAAAAACATTCGGACAATACATCTAACTGTAAATGTTGAATAAATGTACCAGAATGTCAGTATATTTAATATATACACAATAGAACAGGGTTACCTTCTAATTTCTGAAGTAGAATATTGTAATTCGCTTTATCATACGTTTTGCTTATATCCAAAGGCGACTATAAATAGTTGAATTCTGTCGTCATTAAATACAATCTCCTTTAGTACGTAAATACTGTACACAGAGAAGTTGAATAGAACCTTTTAAAGCCAAAGTTGTGAGAATATGTCCAGAAATAATTATTTAATCGGCGTAGCAAAAGTTTCTCGAGTAATTTTAAGCAGCAGGAGGCAATGGCAGTAAGCCTGTAATTATCGTTCAGTAGAATGTCCCCATGTTTCCATATGACAAGGATTATAATATATACCCTTATAAACTCTGCAGGAATATAACTATGAACAAACGTGTTTATTAAGTTATAGAATAGTGGTATGGTATGACTTCAGGCGAAGCAGATCAAATATTGAAACTTTCACTTTGTTGTTTTGTCTGATCAGGTTATATGTAAATTCATAAATTATTATTATTAATTATTATTATTATTATAAAAATTCCAATTTGATTACATTTTTTATAAACGAAAATGTTTTTAAGGCTATGAAGGCTATGTTTGTACCAACATAAAGGCTATAAAGGCTTGTTTGTACCAACATAAAGGCTATAAAGGCTATGTTTGTACCAACATAAAGGCTATAAAGGCTATGTTTGTACCAACATAAAGGTTATAAAGGCTATGTTTGTACCAACATAAAGGCTATAAAGGCTATGTTTGTACCAACATAAAGGCTATAAAGGCTATGTTTGTACCAACATAAAGGCTATGTTTGTACCAACATAAAGGCTATAAAGGCTATGTTTGTACCAACATAAAGGCTATAAAGGCTATGTTTGTACCAACATAAAGGCTGTGTTTGTACCAACATAAAGGCTATAAAGGCCATGTTTGTACCAACATAAAGGCTATAAAGGCTATGTTTGTACCAACATAAAGACTATAAAGGCTATAAAAGCTAGGCTTTACGAAATGTAAAGTTTGTACCAACATATGAATTTTAATTATAAAAATTATCGGAAATAAAATGAGGTTTTAAGTATTTACATGATAAAAACTTTTAGTAGGAAAAAGTATATTAATTAGGTCTATTTAAATTGTGTATATTTTAATTATAGATGTCACAATTTCTGTACACTAAGTTGCCATGGAAACCAAACGATAGCTAAGTTGCCATGGAAACCAAACGATAGCTAAGTTGCCATGGAAACCAAACGATAGCTATTTTGCCCATTTTATAGAAACTTCAGTTTCTCGATAACATGTCAAACGCGATAGTTCCCCTAATCGAATTCCTTAAAATCGCTAATCTCCGCGATTGAATTTATGTCCCGATAAAATGCCTTCGTATGTTAGGTTAGGTTAGATTTATAGTTAGGTTAGTTTAAGTATAAATAATTCTATTTTCTATTGTAGGTTTCGTTTCATGCATAAGTAAAACTTAAAAATAAAGAGGACGTGTTTAATCTATTCCATTTCACATGGAACGACGATCGATACCACTGAGGTTGTCGGTTCTTGGGAACCTGAGAATCTAGGGCAGTGTTTCTCAGCCAGATTTCCCCCACGACCCCCGTGTCAGGGTCTTAGGTCGGCGCGACCTATCATCATCTTACAGGGGTAAACAAATTCACGAAGAGGGGTTTTTTTTTTTTTTTTTTGCGCACAAATCATTACTACAGGTTGTAAACAAACTACGATCCGGGGGTTCGCGACCCACCGTTGATCTGGGGAATATGTTTCAGGAGGATATAGCATCCTGTCAAGTGCTTATAAACTAAAACCAACAAAAATGGAGCACTGTTATGACTTCAGAAATGAAAACAACCAAGGTTAAATTTTCAAAATGAAGAGGGATCACGTGGCCAAATTGTAGCACCTTAGTTTAATCTAACTCAACTACATATAGCCTAACATAACTTATAGGCTTAACCCGGGTATATCTAATAACTGGACTCAACTCGTTTGAGTCTCCGGGCAGACTTTACCCATCCTACAAATGTTTTATCATTTCAACGGTTTGGTACATCGAATATATGAGAATATGTCGAGAATTTGGTATTAGAAACAAATGAACTCATCCATTGTCAGGTTCCAAAACCATTTCCTCATAAAATGAAACACACACAAACATTTTTATACATTTTATCTAAAATGCTTTTCACCATTCAGTTTTAGTTATCGTATATAAAATTACGAGTACCGATATCGTATCTGATATTTAGTTATCGTACATGAAATTATATCGTATCTGATATTTAGTTATCGTACATGAAATTATATCGTATATGATATATAGTTATCGTATGTAAAATTACGAGTATATTGTATCTGATATTTAGTTATCGTACATGAAATTATATCGTATCTGATATTTAGTTATCGTACATGAAATTATATCGTATCTGATATTTAGTTATCGTACAGGAAATTATATCGTATCTGATATTTAGTTATCGTACATGAAATTATATCGTATCTGATATTTAGTTATCGTACATGAAATTATATCGTATCTGATATTTAGTTATCGTACGTAAAATTATATCGTATCTGATATTTAGTTATCGTACGTAAAATTATATCGTATCTGATATTTAGTTATCGTACATGAAATTATATCGTATCTGATATTTAGTTATCGTACATGAAATTATATCGTATATGATATATAGTTATCGTATGTAAATTCGTACGATTACGTATATTGTATCTGATATTTAGTTATCGTACATGAAATTATATCGTATCTGATATTTAGTTATCGTACATGAAATTATATCGTATCTGATATTTAGTTATCATACGTAAAATTATATCGTATCTGATATTTAGTTATCGTACGTAAAATTATATCGTATCTGATATTTAGTTATCGTACGTAAAATTATATCGTATCTGATATTTAGTTATCGTACGTAAAATTATATCGTATCTGATATTTAGTTATCGTACGTAAAATTATATCGTATCTGATATTTAGTTATCGTACATGAAATTATATCGTATCTGATATTTAGTTATCGTACATGAAATTATATCGTATCTGATATTTAGTTATCGTACATGAAATTATATCGTATATGATATATAGTTATCGTATGTAAAATTACGAGTATATTGTATCTGATATTTAGTTATCGTACATGAAATTATATCGTATCTGATATTTAGTTATCGTACATGAAATTATATCGTATCTGATATTTAGTTATCGTACATGAAATTATATCGTATCTGATATTTAGTTATCGTACATGAAATTATATCGTATATGATATATAGTTATCGTATGTAAAATTACGAGTATATTGTATCTGATATTTAGTTATCGTACATGAAATTATATCGTATCTGATATTAGTTATCGTACATGAAATTATATCGTATCTGATATTTAGTTATCGTACATGAAATTATATCGTATCTGATATTTAGTTATCGTACATGAAATTATATCGTATATGATATATAGTTATCGTATGTAAAATTACGAGTATATTGTATCTGATATTTAGTTATCGTACATGAAATTATATCGTATCTGATATTTAGTTATCGTACATGAAATTATATCGTATCTGATATTTAGTTATCGTACATGAAATTATATCGTATCTGATATTTAGTTATCGTACGTAAAATTATATCGTATCTGATATTTAGTTATCGTACATGAAATTATATCGTATCTGATATTTAGTTATCGTACATGAAATTATATCGTATCTGATATTTAGTTATCGTACATGAAATTATATCGTATATGATATTTAGTTATCGTATATAAAATTACCAGTACCGATATCGTATCTGATATTTAGTTATCGTACATGAAATTATGTCGTATCTGATATTTAGTTATCGTACATGAAATTATGTCGTATATGATATTTAGTTATCGTATATAAAATTATGAGTACCGATATCGTATCTGATATTTAGTTATCGTACATGAAATTATATCGTATCTGATATTTAGTTATCGTACATGAAATTATATCGTACATGAAATTATATCGTATCTGATATTTAGTTATCGTACATGAAATTATATCGTATATGATATTTAGTTATCGTATGTAAAATTACGAGTATATTGTATCTGATATTTAGTTATCGTATATGAAATTATATCGTATCTGATATTTAGTTATCGTATATGAAATTATATCGTATCTGATATTTAGTTATCGTACATGAACTTATATCGTATCTGATATTTAGTTATCGTACATGAACTTATATCGTATCTGATATTTAGTTATCATACATGAAATTATATCGTATCTGATATTTAGTTATCGTACGTAAAATTATATCGTATCTGATATTTAGTTATCGTACATGAAATTATATCGTATCTGATATTTAGTTATCGTATATAAAATTACGAGTACCGATATCGTATCTGATATTTAGTTTTCGTACATGAAATTATATCGTATCTGATATTTAGTTATCGTACATGAAATTATATCGTATATGATATTTAGTTATCGTATGTAAAATTACGAGTATATTGTATCTGATATTTAGTTATCGTATATGAAATTATATCGTATCTGATATTTAGTTATCGTACATGAAATTATATCGTATCTGATATTTAGTTATCGTATGTAAAATTACGAGTATATCGTATCTGATATTTAGTTATCGTATATAAAATTACGAGTATATCGTATCTGATATTTAGTTATCGTATATGAAATTATATCGTAAATGAATTATGAAATTATTTTTAAATATACAGGGTGTCCACAATGTCTTGTCACGCCAGTAAAATACTAACTGATTTTCGTTTTTCTTTCAGACCCATTTGAAAAGTGTGATAGCAGCAACTATACGATTGAACAACGGATATTGGCTCGTACATGCAGGCCTGGATTAACCATTAATCAAAATAAGCACGTGCTTAGGGCACCAAGGGAAGGGGGCACCACAGAGTTTTTTCCAGTGCCGGATTTACCATGGTGCAAATCAGTGATGTAGGTCTCGAGATCGGTCTCGAGACCCAATTTGCAGATCTCGATCTCGGTCTCCGCTATTTAGATCTCGGTCTCGATCTCGGTCTCGACAGACGCGGTCTCGGTTTTTCTCCCCGAGACCTTTCGAGACCTCGAGACCGTAATGAAAAATACATGTTATTGGCATACTCATGATGGTGGCTTGGTTAAACAGACACAATTCAGAATGTTTATGAAAGTTTGTAAAAGTAAGGGACTCTAGGTATTCACTAATCAGTCACCCTGTTTTGAGTGGATGTTGAATAATGTTATATATATATATATATATATATATATATTATATATATATATATATATATATATATATATATATATTATTTAGACCTTATGCTAATTGCCATGCCTCTGTTTATAGTACCGATATGTCAATTTATTTTTCATAGAAATGGTGTTGGAAAAATGCTATACAGGAAACTCAAGCACGGAGAATGAGCAGATACAGAGAGACAGCGCTCATTCTCACAGCGGCGATGACGAAATAAAACAGAGTCAAACCAAAGTTCCGAGACTAATAGCAAAATATCAAAGCTATCAGTCCAAGCAGAAGAACGTTGAAACTGGGAAGATTTTGAACCGCAGGGAACAGTTGCGGCGGTACCTCTTAGAGATCGATGAATCTCATATTTTAGACAACTGCTCTCCAATAAAGTTTTGGCACCAGAAAAGGGATAAATTCCCATCACAGGCCAATATTGCCATCACTGTTTTAACAGTGCTTGCCTCTAGTGCTCCAATTGAGCGTGTATTTAGCCATGGAGGCATAATAATGAGGCCCCACAGAAGTCGAACTTCAGCAGATCTTCTGAGCACCTATCATGCTTTAAATAAATGCACAAGTCAAACTGGGTAGTGGGTACGTTCATTAAACCTTCTGTAACAGATATAAAAGAAGTAAATAAATAAAAAGTACGTGTATATATATATTCATTTGTTAATTTATAGGCTACACTTTTTGCATTCAACACACTACATCTGAGAAAGTAGTTATTAGTTTATTAATATACTTAACATAGTCTAATTTCCATAGTAGTGTAAAACAAATTGAAAGGGCATGAGCTTGGTCTCGATCTCGATCTCGGTCTCGAATTTTAAGGGCCTCGATCTCGGAAGGTAGATCTCGATGTCGAACCTTTGATCTCGGTCTCGATCTTGGTCTCACAGGATCAGGTCTCGGTCTCAGTCTCAGTCTCGGACTTGGTGGTCTCGACTACATCACTGGTGCAAATGATGCAGCTGAACCAGGGCCCCACAAAAAGGGGGCTTACTGCTATTTAGTGTTAAATAAATAAAATTAAAAAACAGGTTATATTTAATATAGTTGTGGGGTCTGGCCTGGGGGATGGCCTGGAAGAAAACTTAATTTTTAATCTATTATTTCACATTCAGCACTTATTGAGTCTTAATGTCTTGTCAGTTAGACAATGGAAGGGTCGAGGGGGAACCATTGTTGGGCTGTGCTTAGGGCATCAGTTGGCCTTAATCCGGCCCTGCGTACATGGGTCAACGAGCGACGACGTGATGCTAAAACCATTGAAAATATTCATGCAGACTTCCAGGACCAATTGAATCGTACAGGTCCTCCAAAAAGGACTCTGTTGAGATGAGAAAAGAAACTGTTTACAACAGGAACTGTAAAAGATAAACCAAGAACTGGTAGGTCATCTTCTAAGTGATAAATGGGTCTGAAAGAAAAACGAAAATCAATTAGTATTTTACTGGGGTGACAAGACATTGTGAACACCCTGTACATTAAATATTTTTCCTTGGTTTTAGGCTAATTTATTTTAAATAAATTATGAGGTATAAAATAACAGGTTAATCCAGTTAGGTGAACCTTTACTAATAAAGGAAGAAAGCAAATAAGCTGTCGTCCTGAGCAAGGTGCTGTGGGCACTTAAAAAGGGTTTCCCACCAAAATTACCACCTTAGATCTGTCTTTTTTTAGTCTTTCAGAGCAAACGACCTACTTCGTAGACCCTCACACACACACACACACACACACACACCTATATATATATACATAAACCATTACAGTAACAAATCAACGTTTACTTCAGACATTTCAGTGCAGTGTATCGCAATGATCTGTCAACGTATCTTCCAAACAGGTTACACTGTAATTAATAACACGAACGTATAAATGGCGAAACATACCCATATCACAAATCAACTCCCTGAATTGAATGAAAATTTTAACATTCTTTCGCGAACCATTTGACACTTATGAGTGCCAAAATCCCAGAATAAAAATTATGTTGAATGAGCCTCGATACACGATGTTGGTCAATCAATCATTCGCCGTTCCCCTCCGAAAACTCGTTAGATAATACGGGGTGTTCAAAAAGGTACGCAACCTATTGGATAATGCGTATATACACTGTATATTATTGTAACCTACCTCCTTTTTTCTTTCTGTTTCGGGTTGCGTCTCTTTTTGAATACCCTGTAGAATAATATTTAGCTTTCGAGGATCTCTAAGGAAGAGTAGTATAGCCGCAAAAGGGGAGAGTGCAGGAATGTTGCAGGTTATTATGTAATGTTGCAAAGGGGGTTGTTGCAAATGGGAGGAGGGGTTGTTGCAAAGGGGGGAGGGGGGTTGTTGCAAAGGGGGTGGGGGAAAGGGGGTGGGGGGAAAACTTGGAGGCGGCGTTATCCCCCAAGAGAAAGGAGGAGGAGAGAAAGGAGGAGAGGTGTTCACCTGGCAGGAGCCAAGTGCACACTAAGACTTCCAGCCGGGCTGGCGTTGTTTTATAGGCTCCGAATCAGCCAGAATCAGCCAGTTGGCTGAGCCAAGGGGGGAGAGACGCCTGAAGGAGAGAGAGAGACAGCTGAAGGAGAGAGAGCTGAAGAAGAGAGAGATGCCTGTAGGAGGGAGAGACGCCTGAAGAAGAGAGAGACGCCTGTAGGAGGGAGAGACGCCTGAAGGAGAGAGGATAGGTACACATGCAGGAGTACTCATGCTGGAGGTACACACACACACACACATGCAGGAGTACACATGCAGTAGGTACACATGCTGGAGGTACACGCACACATGCAGGAGTACACATGCAGTACACATGCTGGAGGCAAACATGCAGGAGAGAGAGACATCTGAAGGAGGAAGATACATGCAGGAGAGAGAGAGAGAGAGAGAGACACCTGAAGGACAGAGTGGAGTTCTCCCCCAATTTATTTTCGTTTCCCTAACCTAAGAGGCCACTATGGGGTTTACCAAAGGGCCAGAAATAGAAGGAGCAGAGCTCCTTACTCGGCCGGAGCCGAGGGGGGAATGGTTCTTCACCAGCTTCGCGATCTTTTATAATCCTCTATTCTGGCTGAGTTGCCAGATAGCGCAAGGTATTCCAGATAGCGCCATGTATTCTAATAAGCATTGTGTACCACAATATGGTAGATGAATTAAATAATTACACACTTAATTGAAATATAGATGTATATAGTGTTTTACAATAGATGTATATAATGGCAATATTAATATTTGGAACATTGAGTACTTAGCTTCCTTGAAGTTGAACGAAGCAAATAACGTAGTTATCCATAATTCAACCAACCATAGAAAACAGAATTATAGAAATATATATATATATATATATATATATATATATATATATATATATATATATTATATATATATATTAAGCATTGTGTACCACAATATGGTAGATGAATTAAATAATTACACACTTAATTGAAATATAGATGTATATAGTGTTTTACAATAGATGTATACCATATGTCCCACAAAAAAGTACACCCAACTTTAGATTGTACTAACTCCTCCAAAAATTGAGATATTTTGGATCTGTTTGTTTGATTTAATATAGCAAATTATTCTTTGTTAACGTTCAAAATTTATTCATGTTTAAACGATTTAGTGTTTAAGCATCTGCTTTTAACTGAAGGGTACAACAAAATAGATTGCGCAAAATTGGTCAATGAAAAAATAATGTGTGTGCTATCGATGTAATGAAAAGACAAATACATAATAATAGATACTTTAACATAATTTTAATAAGATACAAAGCAGATTTTTCTTTATTCCTTATTGCAAAAGTTATGCTTAGTTTCGTTTTCTTTCAACATGACCGCCATTCCTATCGATACAAATCTGGAGTCGAGCTCTCATCTTCCCCATCACTCTTTGATAAGATCTGGATTGTCTTTTAGCAAGTTGATTTCAGCTGTGATGCGAGTCCTCAAATCATCTAAATTGATAGGTTGTGATGCAAATACTCTATTTTTCAAATGACCCCATAAAAAGTAACACACGGGGTCAAGTCAGGCTGAATGCTGAATGTTCTCGTCTGTTCTTGCCGTCTTCGGATGGCCTGAACGTCCTTTGTTCAAATTGAGGACCGTTCCTTCTTCTTTGTATTTCCGAACATTCTTCAAAATTGTATGTTTAGTTGGAGAAGCTCTATCGGGAAATTGCAGTTCGAAGGTATTCTGAACTTGTTTTAAGCTTTTAGTTTGCAGATAAGTTGTGACCATGAGAACGCGCTGCCTTCGTGTAAACTGCTTGATGAGGGTTTCAAAGTTATTTATAAATTTAGTAATTCAGATTCTTCATTTATATGTATGACTCGTATCTTAGATACAAAAGTTCGAATTATTTTTAAAAAATATTTGCAATATCCTTCGACGTAAAAAGTAGCACATTGGTTAAAGCAAGAGGAGCTATCTGGCTGGGAGAAATGATCATTCGGCGCAACCCATTTTGCTGTACCCTTCAGTTAAAAGCAGATGCTTAAACACTAAATCGTTTAAACATGAATAAATTTTGAACGTTAACAAAGAATAATTTGCTATATTAAATCAAACAAACAGATCCAAAATATCTCAATTTTTGGAGGAGTTAGTACAATCTAAAGTTGGGTGTACTTTTTTGTGGGACATATGGTATAGTGGATTATATGCAAAATATAACATTAACTTGAGCTTCCTTGAAGATGAACGAAGCAAATAACATAGTTTACCTTCGAAAACGCCATAATAGAAAACAATTAATTTTATGGGTAACTATTTCGACATAAGTTTACTATAATTATATCACTTTTAAATATCTTCTGATATATATATATATATAAAATACCACAATATATATCTTCTATTATTCAGTAACACATTAGAAAGATTTACGCAATAATAGAATTAACAAAGTTACCCTATTTCGTTAGACAGAAACGAATTTTTATAAGGAATACCCAGCTTCATTAAACTTGAAGATGAACGAAACAAATAACATAGTTATCCATAATTCAGCCCTCACGAATAACGAAACGAAATGATCATTTACGATACAATTCGAAATACGATAATTTACGATACAATTCCACCAAACGAGATGAAAACTTATGAAACTATAGCCTCATTCCCTGCGAAGAAAAATGAAAAACGAAATTAAAAAACGAAGAAAGTTGGATTTTCCCAAAACACAGTCCTATAGCGAGGTTGGTTTCGGAGAAAATCTGCTTGCGAGAGACCTTTCTTAAAGACAGCTCGATAAGTAACCCAATGTTCCAAATATTAATATTGCCATTATAATTACTTCTACAATGAATCCAATTAAATTCTGCTTATTAAATAACTTTTTTAGACACTTGATTTTTATTATAAATATTTAAGTCACGAATAACAGTGGGAAAAACGTACACACAATATATATATATATATATATATATATATATATATATATATATAATAAACAACTCATGCACACACACACACACACACACACACACACACACACACGATGAAAGGCAGAAGCTAAATCAGTTCGAATCGTGTCTCTAGGGACACGATTCGAACGAAAAAGGTCTCTAGGGACCTTTTTCGAGCCGAGGGATTATCCTTCTACAAGCTATTCGAGCAGAAATCACCACTGACTTCAGATATTAATTTTATCATTCTTATTACTTCTACAAATATTTACGCGTATTTTAAAATATAATTTGAATCCAATTAAATTCTGCTTATTAAATAACTTTTTTAGACACTTGATTTTTATTATAAATATTTAAGTCACGAATAACAGTGGGAAAAAACGTACACACAATATTATATATATATATATATATATATGCTACACACAGACCGTGCATGGAACAAGGAACTCTTCTGGGATAATTAAATCCACTATAGTCCGAGTAAGTAATGACAAATACCGCCTCGGTGGTGTAGTGGTTAGCGTCGCGGACTACGAATCCATCGGCCCAGGGTTCGAGACCCGACGGCAGCCGGCGCGCAGCAAAACCCAGCTGCTCCACACATAAAGAAAGTGGTTGGTAGATAAATGGGCACCCTAGGAGGCCTAGTGGTCAAGACGCTGGGCTACTGATGGGTCGTGGTTCGGAATCCACGTTAAACTGTAGGTCTAAGGTGGAGTGAGAAGCTTGACCTTCGTCAGAATGAACAATTCGGGCGGAAGCTAACCAAAGGTTAGCCCGACGCGGGCAACGGGTCACTCGCAAAGAGAATTTAATCATTGGTAAACTTTCTTCCAGACCACTCTTTCTATATATATATATATATATATATATTATATTGCTTACTCTAAAACATTGACTTTTATATGTAAGAGACCTAACCTAACCTACGAAATACATCTCGTCAGGGCCGATCCTAGAGCCATATATAGCAATGGAAATGAGCGAGATGTGTCGTTAAATACGTGATTTAAAATAACAGGACCATTTTACCCGAGGCAGTAGTATATCCGAAAAACATCGTAATGCACGATTTTTTCTATGTAGCAATAATAATTAACTCTTTCAAATACGTGATTTAAAATAACAGGACCATTTTACCCAAGACAGTAGTATATCCGAAAAACATCGTAATGCACGATTTTTTCTATGTAGCAATAATAATTAACTCTTTCAAATACGTGATTTAAAATAACAGGATCATTTAACCCGAGGCAGTAGTATATCCGAAAAACATCGTAATGCACGATTTTTTCTATGTAGCAATAATAATTAACTCTTTCAAATACGTGATTTAAAATAACAGGACCATTTGACCCGAGGCAGTAGTATACCCGAAAAACATCGTAATGCACGATTTTTTCTATGTAGCAATAATGATTAACTCTTTCAAATACTTGATTTAAAATAACAGGATCATTTAACCCGAGGCAGTAGTATGCCCGAAAAACATCGTATAACCTAACTATAATTTACAACTATAGTTTACCTTGACTTTCATATGCTTCTATCCTGTTTTATTAATAAATATTTTTAACTTTTAATAACGTATGAATAAAGATTTTTAACATTTAATTTTATTTTAGTATTTATTCATGCCACGCCCCTTAGACCACAGCTTAACGTTGAAACCGAATGTTCTTTTTAAAATATAATTAGGATATAATTTCTTTATTATAAAATAAGTTAACAATTATGTTAACAAACATACTAATAATTTGTAAGTAAAAAATATAATATAAGGGACTACCATAGAAATGTAAGTGCCTATAATTCGATTTTATATATATGTTACTCGTCCGGTCTCGTTATAGCGGATTGGTACACGTCATAGCTCCACCCAGCTACATCGGCAGCCAATCACGACGGACATCTGGTCTTTTGGGCGGAGCTTGGCGAATGTGCATATAAAAGGGATATTTTCAGTTGGGAGTAACAGTAGCTATTTTTGCATCAGTGAATAATCAACCATGGACCTGTACGTCTCCCCAGACTTGTATGAAGAACGTGATACTGCAGCATTAACCACAATTAGTCTTTTCAATGCGGCTGATTGTGGCGAACTATTTTCGACGCAAACCGTAGAAGATATTTGCAGTGACGCTCCTTACAATCCGACGCAAGGGACTACCATAGAAATGTAAGTGTCCATAATTCGATTTTATATACAGGGTGAGTCAAAAGTAGCGCCCGATTTCTGTTTTTTCGGCTGCAATTGTGCATCGATCACGAGGGAGGGAACTTTGAAAATTGCAAATAAAACAGCTTGGTACAGTTCCGTAATAATTTTCCCCCGAATAAATGGTTAGATAAACATGTCATTCATTTATTTCTACCTTCTTGTACACTGTAATACAAATGGCAAACAAACAATCAACTGACAGAAATCGGGCGCTACTTTTGACTCACCCTATATATACGGAGAGTTGTAGTATTTCGTCAAATAGATACTAGTCAAAAATGTCAATCAATGTTATTTCCCCATTATGCTAAAATCGAAATTTTTATGGCGTTCACTCCTCGAACCAAAGATATCTTCACATAATGGGGATCTGTCTGTCTGTATACTCTGTATATGTTTTCCTTTAAGGTCCGATGAGGATTTGACACGAGTTATACAATCTTTTGAAGGGAATACGGATGATATACTAATCAGTCAACAATGTCAAATAATGTAAGTGTTTTTCGATCTTTTTGGGATAAGAAGACACAATATATTTTCATAAATTTATTAAATGAAAGAAATCAGTACAATAAACGAATATACAAATATACGAACAAAAACATTATAATATACAACGAGTACGTACAATTGGAAAACGGTTTTTTATCTGTCTGCATACCATTTCATCGTTTCGGTGAGTGTGACACGGGTCAAATAAATTTAAAAAATTTATAAATTCTTTATCATTTGACATATGCATGAGAAATGAGACACAGTACATTCCGCAAACATTAGTAAAATATCCCTGCATACGAAATGGGTTCCATACAACTTCGGGAATATGTAACTGAGCGAGAAATTTTACAATAATAGGGTCACTCCAGGGTTGAGTACCGAGTGAATCAAAATAGTACAGGCGCTGTCTATTTTTAAAATAGACCGCGATCCAGTGAATCCCTTCATTACCGATGATGTCTGTGTTCACAATAAGACTACCGCATTCTCGCGTACTTGGCAAACTCAATGTTTCATTCTTCGCAAACACGCCGATAAATTTGGAACGTGTGACTCGCTCCATTACTTTCTGAAGTGTATTAGCATCCATTTTAAAAGTCAGTGATAACGCTTCTAAATCTATCTACTTCTATTAGGGCTTGCGATTCGAGATATACTAGTACACTAATAGGAGCGTCTATAGGCTTGGCGAATTCCAGCCGCACTGAGATGTTACCGCTCTGCTGTGGTGTTAAATGGGTATTTACGCTAGCAGATAAGTCAGGTGTAATGTCAAACGGATAAAGGTTAAATTGATCAATGAATTCTTCCTGCGTTACCCCATTACCAAGCTCATCACAATCACCTGCAATATGGGTCAGATTACTATAGGCTCTGGCACAAAGAGGTAACACAGCGTCTGATGAATAGTCCGTACCCATTGTTCCACCCAAAGCAGTGCCATTAACGTATAGAGTTATATTTTTAAGTCCGAAATTCTCGAATTTAAAGGCACTCTTTTTATATTTTCCATTCACCGAAGCGTGGTCCTGCATGCCGATTAATATCCTTTTAGGAAGATTTCCCAGGGCAATGTTTTCTATCTGCTTCGATGCCAACCCTGCAGGAACCGTATATAGTTTGATCTGCACTCTGTTAATAGGATATTTCACTGTAGCGTTTAGTAAATTTTTCTCAATTTCTAGTTGTTTTGGTGAACTTAATTTCACTCGCCGTACGCGGAGGTATGTGTCCATAATGTGAACCACAACGGACTTTGCGCCCTCTTCTTGATTCGCATCCAGATTTAAGCAGATCTCAGGACTCGTGCGGGTGAGCTTTATTTTCATATCCACCCCGTTCACAAGCAACTTCTCCTGGAAAGTGAAATCTGTGTGCAACCGTCCAAAACACTCGTATATTTTCTTTTTAGAATTTTTAAATTTGTCCTTTATACTATTTTCATCTTTAGTTTGATAATATCCCTCCGCACTTAAAAAGGTAGCCTTCGCTTCTTTGGAAAAGTTGAGGACATTTTCCAAATAGGCTCGTAGATGATAGTACCCCGTGCCTGCCGATATGTTGGTCTGATTTAAATATACGTCACACTGGTTGAATATGGCGTGCAGAAAGTTTGTTTCAGGGTATACAGCATATTTGTCATCGCAGGCCGTTCCATCAGAATGGGCTATACGTAGCTTAGCGTACATGTGCACACAGCTTGGATCAAAAAAGTAAGGACCTGAGCTGGGTATCACGAATTCTATAGGTGCACTCGGGAACTAATTGTGTTTAAAGGGTTAATTGTAATAAAGTCACTGTGCTCAATAGAAACTTGGGTTGGCGGGAGCTCAAAAAAGGACAGCTCCGACTTACAGCATTGTGAACTACATGGGTGGATGAAGCGTGCCATGGCGAAATAGTGACTCCTCTCTCGACAAGTGGTAAACAAACTATGATTCATGAGATCAATATCCTTAGCTTATATCAGTCAAAAAAGTGGTCAACCATAGGTTTCATTCGCTTACAGCATTTCTTTTTTGATAGCCTTTTACGTTTAATACCACGTGACCCCTTCTTCTTCCGGGCCCTCTCTTCTTCTTCCCGCCACCACGCATTTTTCTCTTTGCATCTTTGATGATTTCGTTCCGTGTACGCTTTAAATGTTTTTTTAGGGCTTCTTTAGGTTTAGCCCCGGCCAATATGTCTTCTGCAGTGTTAAGGCCTGATTGTAGCGCTTTCCTTCCAAGGTATCTGGCACCCCTCTTCAGCAAAGGAACAGCCGTACGTAGTATGGATGAAAAAATGGATCCAAGTCCACTACCGCGCTGGTATCGCATCCCTCGATAGACGGTGAAAGGCTTTCTATCCATTATAACTCAGTGCGTCGAAAGTGTAGCTTCACTGTTAAGCTCCCGTTACCGAATGGGAAGTTTTCGCCCTCAATCGTTCTTATATATATTGTGATATTGGTTATTAAATTAGTTGCGACATTCACATAATGGGGTCTGTCATATGTAATACTCAAACTCCTTCCTCTATGGTTGGGGATGTGAGCAATGCGCAGCAGGCGTGCCTGGGTATCCCCAACAAACTGGTGCTCCACTATATTACTGTAAATATAGCACATGTCTGGGGACCTTTCAGCCAATTTCTCCATCTTCAATTGATACATTAATCTGGACAAGTTATACTGTGTCTCGTGAAATGTGTCTCTTTGGAAGGCTGCGCTATATCGGCCGTTGGTTAGAATTTTGAACTTTCTATGTTCTTTAAGACATCTGTTAGTCTTTGATTTTAGGATTAGTGTATGTGCAGGGTTGTTTACGATTTCATATACTAAATCATTCGTAAGGTTTGAGTTTCTTAAACTTACGTTTAAGCCTCTCACAACATCCTCGGCCGAACCATATTGACCCGGCCCTAGTCTTACTTCTGTACTGTAATACCGTGCAATCTTAGTCCAAGCGATGCGCATAGTTTCATCCATAGCTACCCCAGCTTTTTCACACTCGTCAATGTCTCTAAGAATCGTAAAAACGGTTTCTTCATGTTCAATATTTAAAAAGACGGTGTCCAGCTGAATTTCGCATATCCCCACCTCATACGAATCACGACCCAATTCAATGTGCCCATGGAGTTCTGTTACAAAGTTGGCTAGCGTGTTGTTAGGGTGTACAGACAGGGACGAGGAGGACGGGAGTGTGACGTAGAAATGGTTAGGAGCCATGTTGCATACTATTTAAGCTTCATTATTGCATCAGCTTTTATATAGGTGTTGAAGCTTTCTGGGTACCCTAGCCATTTCACCAGGTACATTTTTCTCCTTCCTGAACCTTTGCTTCCTAAAATTTTCTCAATTTTAAACACATTTTTTTCTAAATTAAACGCAACTTTCTGCAATTCCTCGCGGTAAAAGCCTCCTGAGATTTCTTCCCCATTCAAATCTTCAATGTAATACATCATTATCACACCTTTAGGTCTCACAGCCCTAACTTTAAAAATCTCGCGTGTCCATCCTTGCTCAAAACCCTTTGCGAATTTATTCCCCGAACGCGACAGCCTTACATAATCATTGATTTTGAAGCGCACAGAGTGTGGTGGTGGTGGTGGTGGTGGTGGTCCATCTCTTCTCGGGAGCGTACCTCTTTCTAAAACTTCGTTAGGTGTTGCCCCAATCGTGCGATGGTGTGAGCGGTTGTAGGATGATGCCAATGGTTCCAGAATGTCTAGAAATCTGTATGTGTTTTTATGTGTAAAATAACGGTGCATGCGTTCCTTTATGGTGCGCTGAACTCTTTCAGCTAAAGAAGCCTTATGTATAGAATTGGTTGTGTAATAGCTGATATTAAACTCTGTCAACATATTCTGAAAAGCACGGCCTATAAACTCCTTCCCCATATCCGTACAAAAATAGCCAGGAACCCTGTTTTCTTTTAACATTAGCGTTTTGGTGGCTTTAGCAACTGTTTCAGGTGATTTATTTTTCAGAGGAACTAGCCACAGATATCTAGAGAATACGTCTATTATGAATAGAATGTAGCGGTAACCATCGTTATACACAGAATATCTTTGCATGTCTGTTAAATCTGCTTGCCAAATAGAATCAATCGAGGAAGCCGTTGTCTTGGCTGTTTTAAACCTTTTTCTCACAGGCTTATGAAGCGTATAAGCGTCCTGCTCCCTCAAAAATCTTTCAACATCTTTTTTTCCTACTCCGTAAACGTGCAGTCTATCTACGCCGCCGTAAGAGGATGGGGTAGAAATGTCATAATAACGTTTAGTTAATACGTTAGCCATTTGCGTATTTTAGAGGCAGTGGGTAGGGTTGGTTTAACCTCTTCTTGCTCCTCTTCAAAGGTGTTACCGCAGGGGGTGACGGCGCTTCAATTGTGCACAGGCGTTGCGTGTTCCAAGTCTTTTAACCTGTTCAGATTTCCTATCAACGTTTTAGGGACATTTATTTGTTGTAGTCTTGCTTTAATATGCTTCCATCCTGATGGTGATGGCCTATCCCACTTTCTCACCAGATCATGGACAATGTCTACGATATTCGATCCCTGTACCTTTGATCCTTCCACAATGATCTCCCCTGTATCGGTCCATTGTATGGCGGGATCCTCATTCAATAGATTATAAAGACTTAAGCCTTTACTCCTCAATGTAAGTGGGAGGGTATTTTTTAATACATGTTCGATATGTTGTGTGGCTAATCTTTTTGGTTGATCAGCTGTATCGTCGGGTACAGGTCCTATGTCGCCATCGTCCCCCGTGCTGTGCCTAATAACCACAGGAATCTCCGTAGGGCTCTTATAATTTTCGTACTCGTGAAGAAATTTCTGCAGAGCTTCTTGGTATAAGATTCTTTTCTCATCAGGTGTTTTTTCACTGTTTAATAGGGCTAACAATTCGCTTTCCATTCTTTTAAGTCTGCTTTTACGGGGATCTAGATCCGTGTCTCTTTGCAGTGAAGCGTACACCTCGTGGGGAATCACTACCACTTTCTTCATTATATTAATCTAGTCAGTAAAGGGCCCAAAACTGAAAATAAGATGGGGAGAAATGACCCTCCTGTTTGCACAATAACTCGTTTTTTCTTCGCTACAGTTTGACTTTTACGAGCGAGTGTACGTATTATGTTCTTGTAGCGGCGTAGGCGAGCCTTCTGATGGGTTTTCATTGATACATTGCAATTTATAACGTTAAGACAGATTTCACAGATGCATTTTAAAAAGTCGGCGTCGATATTTTTAATAAACATCTGCTGCATTGCCCGGGGCAGTCGATGATAGATTTTTATTAATTCATGGTATTTCTTTAGTCTCTTTGTCATTCTGGAATATACACCGTTTCAGGCTCGTTTGGAAATATATTCGTTCGCAGAAGCACTCTAAACGTGTTTCGCGGATGAAGGTCGCAAAGCAAATATCCGTAACGCGTGCTTGTAGCTTCTTTATAAACTTCCAAAAACTCCTTACGCTGATTCGGGAACATTTGATTGGCTAATACCCCAATTTGTGATACATCTCTACGTTGCGCGAATAAGACTAGATATTGCGTATTTAACGACACATCGCGCATGTATCTATTTTTGAAAAATAGATTCTGATTGATGAAGAACACGCTTATGTTAAGATGGTGGGAGTATACTGTAAATGTCTCGGCAAACGTTTTATCCATCTCCAACATGAGATCGTCAATTACAATGATTGTATGTTCAGTTCCCTTTAGCGAATTAACGTCATATACACCTTTGTGGAACAAAATATCATCTTGGTACTCGTTGAACACTGATTGATACGTCGAATAGCACCATATAACTTTATGCACAAATTTCGAGAACATCTCGCCCTTTTCTTTAATGATTTTAAGCATAAACACAGTTTTACCACATCCTGTAGGTCCAGATATAATACATGTGGATGGGCTCGTGAATCTGAATTTTTCTACAGAGTCCATTTCTAACACGTCACACTCCTAAGTGGGTCATTTACAAAATATTACAAATTTTGAGTGCTGATCCTTATATTTCTTCTCCCACAGAACCGACGATGAGGTAGAGCACCCTATCATTACGGATGACGATGACAGTGTAGTTGTGATCTCCTCCCCTGAACCCTCACCAGCGATACAGGTTGCACGTCCAAAGCGGAGGTATGAGAACCCCACATCAGGTATAAAGCGGCCGAAATACGTACCTGTTGCAGCAGACCCCCAACCCTCAACCTCTTACGCAACAACCTCCCCAGCAGCAGCACCTAATATACCCCCTTATTCCGCCCCCCGTTCTGTTAAGTCTACAATAATAGATCCCCAACCCTCCTACGCAACAGGGCCCCCATCAGCAGCACCTAATATACCCCTAATTCCGCCCCCGTTCTGTTGAGGATGTTATTACGTTCGAGTTAGTGCGCGCCGCAGCCCCCACCCCCGCCTTGACTAGAAATCGGTATAGAGTCAGGGTCGACCCTAGAGCCCTGTATAGCAATGGAATTGAGCGCGGGATACGCAGGGTAGTAGAGCGTATTATAGAGTTTGCTCTTCAGAATCGCGACGAGCGTGAGGTCAGGACGAGTCTGTCCTTTGGGTTCGGGTCAGATGACGGTGATGTAGACGATTATTGGGTGATAGTACCGTTTAGACGTTTGGCTGCTGAAGATGTAGAATATATATTAGGGCGTATAATGCAAGCCGTCCAAAGTAGTATAGCCTTCAATATGGACAACTTCACGGTAAATATTGACCGTGTATTCCGTGTTGCGGGTCATAGTGCCATACCGTACACTCTTAACTTCAATTCTCCAACTATTTACCGAAGGCATATAAACGTCGATCGTGGTTGCGGCTTTATAGCAGTACTCTTAGCACGTATGTTTACTGTACAAAATACACGGACTCAAAAAATTTGGCTGCCTACGATCGTTGAGCGTGCCCGTAAACTAGCTGTAGACTGTGAACTTGAATTTGACTGTAATATGGGTCCTGAAGAGCTGAGAAAGGTAGAACAGGAAATGAATGTGCGCATAGTTATATTTGGTTTGGATGATCGCCGCCGGACTGTGTATGTTTTTAAAAGCTGTGTGAGAGATCGTACAAGGCCCCTACTTATTTTAGGATTGTCAGGACAACGTATCTCCCCATCCGTAATATAAGGGGGCTTTACGCGAGTTATGACAAAAGTCGAAAATATGGGAGACATCATGATTTGTGTAAGGGGTGCCTCGAGTTTGCGGATGATATAGTGAGACATTGTAAAGAATGTCACATGGTATGTGAGCAGTGTAAAAGCACCAAATGTGAAAGCCGTGTAGTTGAGAAGAGAGACTGTGATGTGTGTAGACGCACATTTTTCAATAATAGCTGCTTTGATCTCCATAAATCAATTGGTACGTGCAGGAAAATGAGAATCTGTGAATGTGGTATGTTTCACACAATGGATAATTGGGGAAAATTTAAGCACAAGTGCGACGTAATTCACTGTCCTACATGCCAGGAGGAATATAAGGCGGATGGAGTAAAGCATGTGTGTTATATGAAAGATGCTAAGCCTAAAAATAACCCTTGTATAACTGTGTACTACGATAGAAACATATACGAACGCTGAAACCAAAGAGGTAATTCCACATTTACTTGTGAGCCAGACCATCTGTGATGAGTGTATGGGTATCGAATGTGACTAGTGCCCCAAATGCGGTAAACGGACAAACGTTTTTTAAAACGAATGTCAGCGATAGTCTGTGAAACTATTTGTGTCCTATATTGTCAAGTTAGCCGACAAGTTCAAAAAAATGACTGTGTATATTCTCGCCCATAACGGGGCAAAGTTTGACACGCAGTTCCTTTATAAGGAGTTGCTTGAACACGAATCCTCTGAGATATTTACAGGTGATCCATTGAAAAGAGGCAACAAATTAATACAGATGCAGATAAGAGGCAATGTACAATTTAAAGATACTTTATTATTCAACCTTGTAAATTAGCAAAGCTACCCAAGGTGATGGGAGTAGCAGCTGAAGTTTCCAAAGGATACTTCCCATACACTTTCCTCACCAGCGAGACTTTAAACTACGTAGGCCCACCGCCCCCCAAACATTATTTTGACTGCATGGATGAACGTGAAGACTTTGATCGATACTACGACAGTTTTAATGAAAGTAACCCTTTAATATAGCTGATGAATGTGAGCGTTATTGCGTGAATGATGTGCGCGTGCTTAGAGTATGTTTCCAGGCCTTTAGAAGTATGTACATAGCCCGTTTCAAATGCGATCCACTGCAAGTCGCAACCACCATCGCATCATTATGTTTTACGGTGTTCAAGAATAACTTCATGCCTAAAGACACCTTAGCCATTATTCACCGAAACAACCCCCGCAGTTACGGACACAAGGCTATTTACTGGCTCATACACCTGCAGCAACAAACAGGTGTATACATAAAGCACGCCCGCAACACGGGTGAAGTACCCATTAAGATTAATGGACGTGTTTTTTGGGTTGATGGGTTAAGTGAAAACCGTGTCACTGGTGTGAAGACTGTATTCCTTTAATGGATGCTGGTGGCATGGATGCCCCCGCCCTGAGTGCGGTATCGTCGGAGATATCCACGGTAGATCTCCTGCCGACTGTCTTGCAGGGACCCGCACCCGCGATCAACTTATAGGATCACAGTTCACTCACAAAGTCTTGTGGGAGCATGAATATGATGCACGGATGGAGACAGACGATGTATACCGTGAGGAAATAAAAACGATCAAGCGTTCAATGGTGCTGGACCCTCTCAAATGTGGTGATAGCTTGTTTGGAGGACGTACAAATCCATTCAGACTATACTTTCCACCTACGGTGGGCGTGAAGCTCCATTACTACGATTTCTGTTCTTTATACCCATACGTGATGAAGAGCCATCCGTACCCCGTGGGCGCTCCTGAGAAACTGGTGGGACCTAGCATACCCTCCATCAATGAATTTTCAAAAAATTTGAATGATCATTACTTTGGGCTCTTTCGTAGACGTACTCCCCCCACGCAATTTATGGATACCGATCTTACCTGTCGTTATCGACGACAAGCTCATGTTTCCCCTGTGCGTGAAGTGCGCGGAAGAGGATAACGGCGAATGTAACCATATACCCCACCAGCGTAAGATCAGAGGCGTATATACAAGTCCTGAGCTGGCCCTAGCCGTACGCCATGGTTATAGAATACTGAAGATACACGAGGTGTGGAGGTTTCAGAAGCTCCCCAACCTTTTCACACCATATATAAACGCCTTTTTGAAGGATAAGGTTGAAGCATCAGGGTATCCGCGAGGAGTTGATACCGAAGATGAAAAGTCTGCCTATATTCAACGTTACCGCGACCGCGAAGGTATACAACTTGATCGTGTCCAAATTGTAAAGAATCCTGGCAAGCGCTTTAGTGCAAAGTTGTGTCTAAACAGTCTATGGGGAAAATTTGCGCAGAATACCGGCAGAGGGAACATTCATTTGGCACAAAGTTATAGCGATGTCTGGGATTATGCCAATGCCCCCGATAAAGAGGTCATGGAGATCGTGAATGTAGGTAATACTTACGTAATAAAGTACAACAACACTGAATTTGCCACAGATACCTCAAGGGTTACAAACATACCTGTGGCGAGCTTCACAACAGCCTACGCCCGTATAAAACTTTGGGGTCTATTGCATTCTCTTGGGCGGAGAGTATTGTATGCCGATACAGATAGCGTGATATTCACAGAGAGGGAGGGTGATTACATGCCCGCTATTGGGGAGTTCCTCGGCGAGCTCACTGATGAGATCAAGGATGAGTATGGGGACGACGCATACGCCGACTCTTTTATCTCAACAGGACCTAAGACTTATGGGGTACGGGTCAGGGTAGGGGATGAAATGAAATATATCGAGAAGGCAAAGGGTATTACGCTCAACCATGCGAATCGGGAGGTTGTTAACTTTGAGTCGTTGAAGGATCTAGTATGTTTGCAACCTCACCAACTAATTGTAGGCACCCACAATTTTCGGGCGCAGAAGCTGGGAGGCGTGAAGGAACTTAGGGGTACGATGGTGTGCCGTAACACCTATAGGAAACGTTACCAGTTACCTGGCACCTATGATACCGTACCCTTTGGATACCAATGATGCTTCTAACTCACACGTCTTGTATATAATCGTATCTATTTGTAAATATATATGTATATATAACTTGAATATCTCGAATCGTATTTGTAAATATATGAATATCTCAATAAATCAAATAGCGTTTCACTTTCCTCCTTTGTGTGTGTGTGTGTGTGTGTGTAGGTGAAAGTTCTAAGCTCCGCCCACTGCGTGAGTCATGCTACTATCTGGGAGTCCCTGCGTGGTCAATCGACCGCAGTAAGCCCGAGAGATCAGACGTGTATTCAGATCAGACGTATATTGAAATGGCTACCTTTAATATTGCTTGCACAACGTTTATGAAATGGTATTCAGTAAAGTGTGAGGATGTGGTGGATACCGAAAAACTTCCTATTCCCCCCTCCTATGCCTCTTTTAAAGCCACATTGGATTGTGCGAAGTTCCAAGATGTACAAATACTCTACGGATGTTCTGGTGAGACTGTTGAAGGCTTTCGTTGCACAGACGATGTGCTGAAGTATGCTGCAGGGCTAAACTTTATAAAGTCTCACATACACCGTGAAGTAAAAGAAACAACGCGTGCAGAAGAGAAGCAGCAGGTATGGATAATGAGCCTTGTGGATGGGTGGTGTGACAAGCGGTATTACGTCATGCTACACCATGTCGATTACTCATACCCTACGTCTGAAAATGTGAATCTCGTGATCATGGACAATCTTAGGTGTTTTTATCACTATATTAACGTATATCATGATGAGGTTCATAGTGAGGTTGTGGCTAGTGCCATGCGTGAGTTTTTAACAGATTTTAGAGACGAGTATCGTTTGATGGGTAGAAAGGAAAAATATGAGCATATGTTCCTCTCAAATAGTGCGCCGGAGTGTGGAGATGATTAGCGCCTAGTTCTTATCCAAAGTGCGTAGGCTGGTAGTGACGAAACGGAAAAACAAATATGTGCAACAATTCGAGTCGTACGAACATGCCCATTCACGTATCATCGAGTCAGCCGCCCGTCGAACCGTTCCTGCCTGTGCCTCACACGGCTCATAGTTATCTCAGAGCTTGAACCGAGTAGACGTGCGCTCCTCGAATACGATGGAACTTCCTTTGAGCAGCATTCTCAACGCCTCGTACGATGTGTCCGTGACGAAATCGTTGCGCGTGTTCAGGCGTAATTCCGGTACCATTAGCTATGTACTGGAAACGGAATGTAGACCGACAAACAAACGGGTTTATTTAAGTACGAGGAGATGATAGAATCTTTGTGATAGTTGATAAGTGGTGTGAAGATCGTTATAAAATACCTGCTAACGTAGGTACAAGAAGAGAGCAGATTAGTGACGCGCCCTCATACGCCGTTGTATGTACGTTGTGTATAAATAACGATCGGCCATGCATTGATATAAGGCTGATGTGGAAGAATGCTTCTGATAATAACGCTCTTATTCCTACGCGAAACCGTTTCATCCCCGACAGAATGTTTGAAATCGTCGGATTCCGTAAACTGAAACCTATATTAGACGCGCGTGTTACGGATATGCTTTATTTTGATACAGTTCTTGAATACGCATACACTGCTCTGCTCGATGGGTTTACCGAGTGTAGGACTGGTGAGAATGGTCTAGTGCTGGATGTTTATTTAAAAAGTTTAGACTCTTTGAAATACCATGAACTTTGGTACAAAGCAATTGATCGGTACAAGGCTGAGCTCACCTACACCGTTCACCCTGAAGAACTATTTCTTTATATAACGCGCAGTTGCCGTAACGAATTAGAAGATTATTTCAATTGCCGTTATGTTGAGTGAAGAGTTCACGATTTAAAAGCTCGAGTCGGTAGAAATAAACCCTCGATTGGAAAAGCATTCTTATAAACTTGCGTTTAATAATGTAGCTAACGATGAACTCTTTGTGCGTGCTTTTGATTGTATTCTAGACGTATTTAAAGATGACTTGCCAACCGGTTGTAAAGTGGGGACAAAAATAGTACTGAACGATATGAAAGCCATTCATATCGAATACAGGTTTCCCTATACTTTAAGCGGCGAAATATTATTAAGCCGCATAGACTGCGTAATGCAGAGCAATAATGATGTAATTGTAAACTCGATTAAGACCGATTTTAGTATTTTGAAAAAAAGTGAATTGTATATATATATTTTGCTTGACGATTATACGCATATTTCTATTGATTTGTGTTTATATATATATATATATATTTTGCTTGATATTTCTCCTGTACTGTTATGTACATATTGAAGTGTATATGAAATGTATATTTTATTTTATATATCACCATAATTGTGTGTGTGTGTGTATTTCTCCTGTACTGTTATGTACATATTGAAATGTTTATGAAATGTATATTTATTTGAAATGTATATTTATTTTATATATAATTATGTGTATATATTTCTGTTATGTACATATTGAAATGTATATGAAATGTATATTTTATTTATATATATATATATATCCATAATTGTGTGTATATATTTCTGTTATACGCATATTCCTCAAATGTATATTTATTTGAAATGTATATTTTATTTTATATATATATATATCCATAATTGTGTGTATATATTTCTGTTATACGCATATTCCTCAAATGTATATTTATTTTCTATATATTTATAATAAAAGAATGATGCAATGTTGTTTATTGTTATGCCTTCTACTACCGGTATTCTGTATACAACAGGTATCTGGCAATATTTAAGCCTTCTAAGCCAACTGGCTGATTAGGAGTCTATAATAGTGTATACAATGGTATCTGGCAACTCTGTCTTCGGAATACATGGCGCTATCTGGCAACTCAGCCAACTGGCTGATTAGGCGTATATAATAATAATGTATGCAATAATACTGCTAAAAAGAGGTATCTGACAACCAGCCAACTGGCTGATTAGGAGTCTATAATAGTGTATACAATGGAATACATGGCGCTATCTGGCAACTCAGCCAACTGGCTGATTAGGCGTATATAATAATAATGTATGCAATAATACTGCTAAAAAGAGGTATCTGACAACCAGCCAACTGGCTGATTAGGAGTCTATAATAATGTATACAATGGTATCGCGGTATCTGGCAACTCAAGCCATTTACGCCAACTGGCTGATTAGGAGTCTATAAAACAACGCCAACTCGGCTGGAAGTCTTAATGTGCACTTGGCTCCTGCCAGGTGAACACCTCTCCTCCTTTCTCTCCTCCTCCTTTCTCTTGGGGGATAACGCCGCCTCCAAGTTTTCCCCCCACCCCCCTTTACAACATTACATAATAACCTGCAACATTCCTGCACTCTCCCCTTTTGCGGCTATACTACTGGAAGGAGTAAGGCTCAAATTCATTTATACTTCCTTTTTGTCGAAATATTTGTAGAGAATCACGTTTGATCACACTTAATTCGTCCATTAAATAAAATTGCAGCTAAAAAGCTCATTATCGAACACTATATAACGATTCCGATGGAATGAAAAATACCCACACAACCTTTTTCTTTTGAAATTTGTTTTTTGTAATGCCAAAAAAAAATAAAAAAAAATTTTTTTTTGGCAAAGTTATGAAAACTGTTTCACTTTTCCACGTTCTGGTTCTGGTTTTTGACTCACTCGTACTCGTAAACAACTCGGTGTCGTTATAGGTCAAATTCGTATTGCAGTTAATTTTAACTTAATATTTACATTGATTTACGAGGTAAAAATTATTTCAAGTAGAGCGAATGACCTGGTTTCTATATTAAAGGATTGTGTCACCCCCAATAATTCACTCACTCACTCACACACACACATACACACACACACACACACACATATATACACACACACACACACACACACATATATACACACACACACACACACACAGGATGTATACAATAAATATATTTATATATAATATATATACGCCTCGGTGGTGTAGTGGTTAGCGTTGCCGACTACGAATCTATCGGCCCCAGAGTCGAGACCCGGTGACGGCAGCCGGCGCGCAGCAAAACCCAGCTGTTCATCCTTCCACACAATAAAGAAAGTGGTTAGTAGTTAAATGGGTACGCTGGGTGTGGGTGGCCTAGTGGTTAAGACGCTGGGCTGCTGGTGGGGCGTGGTTCGGATTCCACGTTAAACTGTAGGTCTAAGGTGGAGTGAAAAGCTTGACCTTCGTCAGAATAAACAATTCGGGCGGAAGCAAACCGAAGGTTAACCAAAGGTGTGTGTGTGTGTGTGTGTGTGTACACACACACATTTTCAATCTTTCATCTACTCAATCGGTCAACTGTGGAACAATCTTCCTCACTCCATCTTTCCCCCCGTCTATGACCTCCAATCTGTCAAACGCAGAGTCTCCAGGCGTCCAGAAAACCCTGGACCTTGATTTTGTCTCTTCTTCTTCTATGGATGAGGGGTACGCTTTTGCGGGCATTGCCCCTGGGCCCCACCTTTCTGCATTAAAAACCACACACATATGCACATACACACGCGCACACAATATAGAAGAGTGAAAAGCTATTCACACATTTATACAATAATAATAATAATAATACAGGGTGTCTCAAAAGTCACTGTACACCTACAGTATATATATATATATATATATATATATATATATATACCTCGTTAAATTGTTAAATATCACATAATTTTTTGTTAAGATATCGCGTTCATATAAAATGTTTACTACGCAATTTTAGAACACCCTGTATGTATATACATACATGTCTATAAACACGTTTAAAAGTCGATTAGACGCATATGTTGATAGATTGGGTATAGTTTAAGGTAGTAAAATTAAGGTCTTTGTGGTTCGGAACCCAAGTACAATTGTAGGTCCCCTCCGCCACCACGAAGGACATGCGCAATACACAACTACTTAGGTGTTGGTCTCTCTTTACATGAAAGTCAAGATGGTGGCCCAGCATCTAGGCCTGGTTTGGTGGAGGAGCAAGTTGCTCTCTTGCGCTCTCCACCGCACATAGCCAGGTACACCCGGCTCATCTTGTACCGTCCTGAGCCAGGCATCTAGTCTTCTCTTGAAGACATCAACTTTGACCCCTGTAACGTTTCTGAAGTCTTTTGGAAGCTGGTTAAAAAGTATTGGCCCCTGACAACCAAGCTATTTTCCTTCAGTGTTGAAAAAGTCCTTGTCGGGCCTTTAATTTGGGAACACTACACATTCTGCCTTTCCTATTTTCCAGCGTTGTCTGAATGGTAATTGGGTTTAGTTTTAGGTTTGGTACCAGTTTTTCGATCATTTTCCACTCTTCTTCTTTCCAGGGAGTACATATTTAATTTACGTAGTCTTCCCCAGTAGTTGAGTTCTTTGCAGCCATCAGTCTTGGCTGTGAAATGTCTCTGCGTTTCTTCTAGTTTATTAATTTCTTCCTTTTTATACGGGGACGTCAAAACTAAGCAGTATTCAAGTTTTAGTATGACCAGTGTTCTCAGCAGGGGAATCATTACTGTCTTGTCTCTCCTTTTGAACGTTGTTAGTACCTGTCCCGCGACTCTCTTTGCTTTGTTTATCGCTGTCTGATTTTGTGTCTCGAATTTGGCATCATCAGTCATTATTACTCCCAAGTCGACCGCTTTCGTGCTTTCGTGATTTCGTGATTTATATATGACTTACTTGACTTATGTCCCATCCGACTGGATCATTCAGGTCAGGTCCCTTTAATGGCGCCTGTACTCCTCCCAAGTGCTCCTCGTTCTGGCCAGTGTGGTGAGTTCTTACCAAGTTTTTTCGGGGTTGTCGTTTTTGAAGCTCGTGAGCCACGTTCTCCTTGGGCGTCCTCTCGGTCGCGTTCCATGTTCCCTGGCATACGTGACTCGTCTTGGCAGTCTTGTTCCCGACATTCATTCGACGTGACCAAACCAGCGCCTTTGTATGCCCTTTACCTTTTCTTCAGCTGATGTTATCCTCCCTGTTCCGTTTCTAATTTCCTCATTTGTCACTCTATCGGTCCACCTCACTCCACATACGCCTCTGAAGCAGGATGATTCAAAAGCCGTCAGATTTTTTTCTCTCTCTCTCTCTCTCTCTCAGCACCCAGCTTTCTGCCCCATAGAGAATGGTTGGTAACACTATAGCTTCGTATAGTCTCATTTTCAGTTTTATGCTGGTGTTATTCTCTTTCCAGATTTGGCTTAGTTTGTTCATTACTGCATAACCGAGCTTTATGCGTTCTGTAAGTGTTTTATATGTGTTGTTGTTGTTGTTTGTACGTAAACTAAACACCTAAATATTTGAATTCCTCCGTGCGTTCGATTTGTCCTGAGTCTGTTTGTAATGTTAGGTCTTCTTCAACTCTTCTTACGTTCATGAATTTTGTTTTACTCATGTTGATTTTCATCTTATACCTTCTGCAAGTATCAATTACCTTTTCCATCATAAGCGAGTAGCACTATATCATCCGCGTACTTCGAGTCTGTAACTGTTTCTCCTCCGAGCCGTATGGTGCCTTCGTAGTCTTTTAATGCCTCTTTCATCACATCCTCGAGAAATAAATTTAAAAAATGCGGTGATAAAGAGCATCCTTGGATAACACCTCTTCCAGTGGTGAAGAGTTCGGTTGTGATGTTGCCTTTCCGTACCGTGGCCGACGTTCCTATGTATAGTCGTTCGATTAGGTTTATAATCGTCGTTTCGAGGCTACCGTGTTTTAGCATTCGTACCATACCTTCTCTCCACACCGAGTCGAAAGCCTGTTTGTAACCAATGAATACACAAACAAGGTCTTTTCCAAATTCCCATCTCTTTTCCGCTATTTGCCTCAAGGTAAAAATCTGATCTCTATTCCTCTAATATATTATATATATATATTATATATATATATATTATATATATATATATATATATATATATATATATATATATATATATATATATATATATATATATATATATATAGCAGAAAAGAAGACCGTGTCATGTTTCCAAATTAAAGGTTAGAAAGGGAACATCTTGAACCTTGAAGGAAAATAGTTTTGTTGTGAGAGGACCAAGCCTGTTTAGCCAGCTGCCCAAGGAACTAAGGAACGCGAGTGGTGTTCCGGTGGACATCTTCAGAAGAAGATTAGACACCTCTGCTCAGAACAATCCCAGGTAAGCCGGGCGTGGAGAGTACAAGAAACCAACTCTCTACTTCACCATGCCAACTCGAGAGGAGGGGGCGAGAAACTTGACCTTCGTGAAATGAGGATTCATCGCACGCAACATTTGAAAGGTTGAAGGGTATATATTTCCTTTTCCTTGTACGACCTACTTTTTTTTGGGGTTAAGTTACACTAGGTTAGGTTAGGGTAAGTCAGCTTAACCTAACCTAACCTAAAAGAAATCAGAGGGTGTGTAAAGTCTGAGGAAGCTTAAGGAACGATTTATTTGACTGAGTTTTTTTTAATTAAAATCCTAACTTGGGTGAAATTCGAAAAAATAATTATTGTATACGGTAAATAAAAAACTCTCTCTAAACCCTATTATAGATCCCCCCCCCCCACCGGCTCCTACCTTAACACAAGGGAAAGTGATTACAAATTTGAAAATATTAAATACATAAATGTTTGACCTACTGGGTAAAAAATGGTCATGGACAAAAATTTATGAGATGTTCTACCAATTTGGGCTTTTATGCCTCTATATATATATACACACACACACGTGTGTGTGTGTGTGTGTGTGTGTGTGTGTAATTCGTAATGGGACGTTATTATCTACCATTGTATTACTTTGATATGAGAAAATCACTGTTTTAATGGCCTAAACGTGCATGGATCACCATTTCAATCCATAAGTACTAAAATTGAATTGAATATTTTGAGAGAAATGTACGATTATTTTCATTATAATTTCACAACTTTTTGGTAATTCAGAGTTGCTTCAAAAAGCTGTGGAATTCTAAATAGCTAAAAAGAGTTGTGAAATTTTAATAAAATTTAATAAACACACACACACAGAAGATGTATACAACATATACATATATACAAGGTGTTTCATAACATGTGGGACGCATTTTCAGGATGGATTCAGGACCAGAAAACAATGAAAAAAGTTTATATAAACATATGCCCGAAATCGCTTTGTTTCCGAGTTACAGCCGGTTTCGTGTTCCAGCAATTCTTTCCGCAAACTGTTTACAAACACTGCTTGCCGACAATGTTTGTGAGTGTGTACGAGACTTATTTCATGTATGGCCTTGCCGAGTGTAATGCGGCCGCAGCAAGACGTCTGAATGCGGAAAGGTTTCCGAATCGCCGTCTGCCAGATAAGAAGACCTTTCAGAGAATAGACGAGCGTCTTGGTGATACAGGATCATTCAACAAGCGAGTTGCAGATGGTGGAAGACCAATCAGCGCCAGAACTGTTGAGTTGGAGGAGCGGGTCCTGAATCGCGTGGAGGAACATCCTGGTTCAGCACCCGAAGGATAGCAGCAGCAAAGGGTGTAAGATACACAACTGTGTGGAGAATCTTATGGGAACAACAGCTTTACCCATATCACATTCAGAGAGTATAAGGCCTTACTGAAGCTGATTTCCCACCACGAGAGGCTTTTTGTACTTGGTTCCTTCAACAGTGTGCTCAAGATTGTCTTTTTCTATCCTCCATGTTGTTTTCTGAAGAGGCTGCCTTCACAAGAAATGGCGTGATTAATTTTACAACACTTATCACTGGGCCGAAGAGAATCGGCATGCCATCATCCAGTCAAGGCACCAACAACAATTTAGTATCAATGTATGGTCAGGACTTATTGCCGATAACTTAATCGGTCCTTTTGTTTTGCTTGGAACACTAACAGGAGAATCCTATTCCAATTTTTTAAGGAATGATTTAAATGATTTACTAGATGAAGTTCCTCTTGGTGTCCGACGTCGTATATGGTTTATGCATGACGGCGCTCCGCTTCATTTTAGTCGAGCAGCCAGAGACTATTTGGATGAGCATTTCCCTGATAAATGGATAGGCCGTGGAGGACCCATTGCGTGGCCTGCTCGCTGCCGGGACCTGAATCCACTCGATTTTTACCCGTGTCGGCATCTGAAATCCATCGTTTACGTGACACCCATTGGCAACGTTGAAATGCTTCGCCAACGTGTAGAACAAGGATGCCAGAAAATCCGAGCAATACCTGGAATGTTTGAACACGTCAGGCCTGAACACTAGGGCGGAGTGAAAAACTCATTTTTCGAATTTTCAAATTGGCTAGTATCATCATCGACATCAAATAGTGAAAGTGAATCTGGCGAAATATCAGACGATACATTTCCAGAGCCAGTTAGCTCGAAGAGAAAGCTCGAACAACCTGAAGAACAATTATTCAAGAAAAGGAAAACTACAAATCTACCTTCAGTGGCTACTGCTTGTGACAGGACTGCAGTTTCAGATCGAGCTGCAGCATTCATTGTTAGTGCAGTATTGCAAGATATTGGAGAAGTTTCTATTGACAATACATCTGAAGTAGTGGATAGGAGTAAAATCAGAAGAGAAAGACAAAAGAAGAGATCAGAAATTATGAAAGATCAAAATCAGGTCCCAATCAGAGGAATCTATTTTGATGGTCGAAAAGATTCTACACTCTTCCAAGAAAAAAAAGAGTCCAAAGTATATCAGAAGAAGGTAACAGAAGAACATATCACTTTAGTGAGAGAACCTGGTTCAGATTATTTGGGCCATTATTCTGTGAATTCTGGATCAGCTGAAGAAATATGTAAAGGAATGTTTGAGTATATTGGAAATAATGACATGAACCTGGAAAACCTTGTTGCCATTGGATGCGATGGTGCAGCAGTCAACACTGGAGAAAAGGGAGGCGTTATAAGGCTTATAGAATTGAAGCTGAAGAAGCCAGTTCAACATTTAGTGTGCCAGCTCCATGCCAATGAATTGCCATTACGCCATTTAGTTGCAAAGCTGGATGGAAAAACATCTGGCCCCCGCGGATTCACCGGTCCTATTGGCAGGGAATTAGAGAACTGTGAGAGTCTTCCTATTGTCGAGTTTGAAAGGATTGATGCTGAGGAACCAACTGTAGACTGTGAAGATCTTAGCACCGACCAAAAATATCTAATTGATATTCATCAGGCCATAACAAAGGGATATTGCTCTCCAGATCTTGCTCATCGTAGTCCAGGCAAAATGGCACATTCACGATGGCTGACTACAGCAAATCGTTTGCTTCGTCTATACGTTTCAACTGTAAGTCCATCTGAGAACCTCATGAACATTGCTTCTTTTATAATGAAGGTCTACATCCCAATGTGGTTTTCTATTAAGCAAAGTACGTCTTTTGTCAATGGCTCAAAACATGTTTTCAAAACTATTGAACTAACAAGAACACTGAAT
This sequence comes from Bathynomus jamesi, assembly GCA_023014485.1. Lineage (NCBI taxonomy): Eukaryota > Metazoa > Arthropoda > Malacostraca > Isopoda > Cirolanidae > Bathynomus > Bathynomus jamesi. The sequence goes on along the minus strand of JAJOZX010001510.1, from coordinate 543,870 downwards.
GACGAAGTAAAGGATATTGTAAACCCTGTCATACAAAGAAATGCATTTTTTGCAAATCCAGAAAATATTCTAGCATCAATGATTCATGATGACCGCAGCGCCATAAGAGAATTAGCGTGGAGGCGAATAAAGAAAGCAAGGCAAACAAACAAGGAAAAAGTTGTGAGGCGTTTCACAGTACCTGTTATTCAATTTGAAGCTACTGATTATACTGATTTAATTAATTGGCAAAAATGCATTGTCACTGAACCACCTGTGACAAGACACCTGACAGAAAATGAGATTGAAGAATCATAGAAAACAAGGAGTATCCCTCCATCGAGAAATTCCCTTGTCATACACAAGTAGTAGAAAGAATGGTTAAAATTAGTGACTGAAGCATCATCAAAAGTATTTTGATTGAACGCGCGAGATGGCTTCATAAGATCAACACTTCAGTCACGTAAAAAAATGCCATCATTCGAAAGTAAAGCTGAATATAAAGTTTAAATAAAACGTTAATAGAAAAAACATGCTGCAAGGATGGTGGTTGGGAGGGCATGGATGGAGCTCGACACGCAGCCACCTCCTCGTGGTGAGTTCTGGATTATTTAGATCATTAATCAAAAGAACATTGATCTAAATAAACTAAAGCTGCGTATTCAGTAACTATTTTGGTAATTGGAACACTTATATATAATAATAACAAGTAAGTTTCAGTTATTGTACTAATGCAGAATATAAGAAAATCATTATATTTCACTTTTTTCGACGGCTTTGTGGCACCTGAAGATATAATTTCGCAGGACTAATATTTATGCACAGTCATTATCTATAGCACCCACATATTTTCCGCACTAGCCATATTTGAATTTCGAAAAAAAGTTTAAAAACCTCATTTTCGATCCGCCCTACTGAACACGAGGCGTGTTCAGGCGTGTATTCAAGCGCAAGGCGGTCATTTTGAGTACTTCCTTTAAAGGTAAGGCGGAGACTTGCTGGAACACACACGGGATGTAACTCGGAAACAAAGCGATTTCGGGCACATGTTTATGTAAACTTTTTTCATTGTTTTCAGGTCCTGAATCCATCCTGAAAGTGCGTTTCACGTTATAAAACACCCTGTATTTCCCACACCTCACGCGCACACACATTTTCAATCTTTCATCTACTCATCCGGTGAACTCTGTAACTCTCTTCCTCAATCCTTCTTTCCCCCTGTTTATAACCTCCAATCTTTCAAATGCAGAGTGTCCAGGCGTCTCGAAAAACCTGGACCTTGATTTTGGCTCCTTCTTCTTCTATTAACTTTCGGTTTCAGGCAAAATGCAGTATTCTACAGGGTGTGTATAAAGTAATGCGAGTGAAGAGACAAATCTTATTTGAACTGGCTTAAACCAGTTTCGTAAAGGAAGTGAAAAGACCGATTTAAACTAGTTTAAAATAGTTTCAACTTGCTTTCTACTATCGAATCGATAATAATTACACGTACTATCGAGTTGTTAATAAAGTACATGTAATAAATATTACTCGTCTATGTTTACTCACGTTAATATAATTCAAATCGGATTTGAATCTGGGAGCTATTGAAGATCAGGGACCCCAGCTTTGGTTAGTTAGCATTATAAGGCTAACTAACGAAAATATCACGACTTAACCTAACCAATTATCAAGGGCGTACAATTGACCTAACGATTGGGTTAGGTTAAGTCGTGATATTTTCGTTAGTTAGCCTTATAAGGCTAACTAACGAAGGCTGGGGTGGGGTCCTGATCTTCAGGTGATCCCTTTATACACACACACCCGGTATTTATTTCTAAAACCTTAGTATAGAGTCCTTGCTGAAAATAGTACTGCAAAAATAGTAACTATTTTTAATTAAATAGTTTGAATTTATAATTTAAATTTAGAGAGAGAAAAATATACCCATTTTCTCAAACCATTTCAGTAGTTAACCCTAAAAGGACGACGCTACATATTGGTAACCTTTCAAATACACTCATTCATAAATTAACCCTACAAACAAATCCGGCATTAAAGGGTTAACTATCGTATTTCACTACCTAACTATTTCACTACATTGAAGAATAGGGACCCCAGCCTTCTTTAGTTAGCTTTATAAGGCTAACTAACGAAAATATCATGACCTAACCTAACCAATCGTCAAGGGCGTACAGTTAACCTAACGATTGGTTAGGTTAGGTCGTGATATTTTCGTTAGTTAGCCTTATAAGCCTAACTAAAGAATGATGGGGTCCCTATTCTTCAATAGCTCCCAGATTTTTATGCTAAAATTTCAAAAAAATTTCTAGACCTAAAAATAGGTCTAGTTTCTTTAATTTTTCTTCTACAATTTAATCACGAAAAGTGTTTTGAACGTCTTTTTTTGGGGTGGGTGAGGGCATTCTGGATGTCATGGGAACAAATAAGCATCAAACATTACGTCATATATATTGCGGTCTGTTTTTTTTTCTTTTTATTCAAAATTTCTCTCTCTCTCTCTCTCTCTCTCTCTCTCTCTCTCTCTCTCTCTCTCTCTCTCTCAACAAAACCAAGATCACGATTTGTTTTGGTAACACAATTATTGGGTGTTAAGGTCAATCTTACTCAGTTTCTCCAAAATCCATTTTACTATATTTCAGGTCTTCGTTGATCATTTCTATTTACACGCTATAATTTTAGCAACAAATAAATTTACTTTCTGTCAAAATCCATAATCTTTCAAATAAATTTTTACTCTTTTTTGTGTCAATATAGCGATCATTTTTCTCTTTCATTCGAAACATGAAATAAATTTTTAAATAAGGATTTGATTTCAAGAAGACAAAGCTATAATGACCTTCGCATTTTGGACGCGATGGATTTCAAAATGAGAAGCTATCGTTTCAGATCCAAAGTTCAAATTACTCTATTTTGAACATTTGTTAATAAAACAATTGAACATTGTGAATAACGTCGGTCTTTAACGTCATTCACAATATCCGGATAAGAATAATCCCCCAATGAATGTACCGTAATGAAGGTCCTACACTATATATATATATATATATATATATATATATATATATATATATATATATATATATATATAATATAATTATATATATATATACAGGGTGGGCCGTAAGTTTCCATACATAGGAAAATTTAAATTATGGTCTTCACGTGCGTCGGTATTTGGATCAGCAGTTTCCGGATGCTTGGATTGGTCGGCGTGGTCCTGTGGAGTGGCCTCCCAGATCCCCAGATCTCACCCCCTTGATTTCTATCTTTGGGGGCACTTGAAGGCCATGGTGTATCAGGAAAAGATACGAGACATAAATCATCTAAAGGAACGTATCACCAACGCCATTACAAGCATAACGTCAACTGTGCTAATGCGTGTTCATCAACAGTGGGGAACACGTATTGAAATGTGTTTTCAAAACAATGGCAACCATGTAGAGCATATTATATAAATAAAAATGGTTGTCCATAAAAAAATGTTTATTTTTCCTATGTATGGAAACTTACGGCCCACCCTGTATATATATATATGTGTGTGTGTGTGTGTGTGTGTGTATGTTATTCCAGTTCTGGGATCTCAGTGTTAAACCAGAGAGATTTGAATTAAATACTGTCATTACGTCGAGTGCCAGAGGGTTAACACTGTAAAACGCCTCTGGACGCGAATCGTTGTTTCCTCGGTCGTTTATTAAATATACGAAGAGTTGTTAATTTTTCTCCCGACATAGTAAAATTTTACTGACGGAGTTGGTTAACCTCCAACATTTTAGGTCATATGGCGGAGGAAATCTACGGTTTTACGTGGGATCCGAACCACGGGTCGCTACATAATCTGGCCGCAAAGGACGGTCTCTCACCCAACTACTATCCACACTCAACGTCGGTTAACTTCACTGATCAACAGGAAACGGCGCTACGACACTTGCTATGACGTAGCCCTTCCGTCGTAGTGTGATGGTAACGCTCGGGACTTCTACTCAGAAGGTTCCGGGTTCGAACCCTGGTGGGAGGGTTTTTGTTTCATACAAAAACATCTGAGGTCGTATGGCGGAGGGGACCTACAGTTTTGCGTGGGACTTGAACCACATTATCTGAACGCGAAAGCCGTTCACTCACCCAACGACAGAACAGACCTGACGCCTCCTAACCATGCTGATCTAACGGGAAGCGGTGTTGTGATGTAGCTATGACTAACCCCCTTAATCGTTAAAATATGAATTCCAAGCCGAGAGTCGAACCCAGGACCTTCATATTAAGAACATGGCGCTCTACCACGAGGATACCCTGACGTGTGTATATATATTATATATATATATATATATATATATATGTGGGTCTAAACAGGCAAGGTTTTAGTAGCACACCCGTCCCTTTTAGTCGCCACCTTGGATGGTACTGAGAAAAGGGACCCCAAAACGGCTAGTGTAATTTGCATCAAATTAAGTATACACATTAGTAACACACGGCCCTCTCAGTCTCCCCCCATGGGAGGAGACTGGGTTGGAATCCTCAAAACGGCTAGGGCAATCTGCACCAAATTTAGTACACAAATTATCAGCCTTCCCCTAACTCGTGTTTCAGGTTTTTTTGCTCCACAAAACGCAACGGGCATTCCAGTATACGTGTATCTGGCTTTCCCCTTCATTAGACATAATTAGGCTGTACAAGGCACTCCTTTCGTGGCACCTTCAACAACTTTCGACGATATCTGTATTCACTTACTGTGGTACCTGAAACTACCTCGAGACATAAAATGAATATAAAGTTTTTTTTCGGGGGGGGGGGGGGGGGGGGGGGTAAAACTGGAAATATAGGCCAATGAATTCATGAAAAAGAGAGAGAGAGAGATAAGTTTACTGGTTTAGCTTTCGATCAATTGCTTAGATCAAAGTAGAAGTCAAACTGGTGGAAATAATGAAAAATTAAAAAAAAAAAAATGACTGGTTCTTATCATAATTGAAAACAAATTAAAATAATTGTTACTGAAACGCGTATTTGATCGAGAAAGATAAAAATACAATTGAAGATGATTAGAGAGAGAGAGAGAGAGGTATGAAACAATATCGTAAAAACGGGGCGGGGGGGGGGGGGGGGGGGGTATACAAATAAATAAAACCCATAAATTAACCCCTTTTCGGGAAGATTTCAACACTGAAAAGATAATTATCAAACGATACACACTAATGATAGCAAAGCGGAAATGACCCAAATAGTTAATAAAAGCTTACGTCACCAGTACTCTTAAAATTAATATAAAAGCATCTTTTAAAACACTTCCTTTTCGTTAAGACGGTTTTAACGAATTTAGTAATGTTTTCCTTCGTGGGCCAAAAAAAAAAAAACCTGATCAGGCGAGGTTTTTCTTTTTTAACCGAAACTACTTGAAAAGTATAAGAAGCGAACATGTTTTTGTACAGTCAAGTTTTTGTTAGAATGGTATTTATAGGAAGGCGAAACGTATGATATATATATATATATATATATATATATATATATATATATATATATTAAAGTGTAGGGTATATTGTTCAAAATTTATTACAAAATGTTCATAAATCAGAAGAAAAAAGAAATAAAAAATCTGTATATTTAACAATTATTTATTTACCCCCCCCCCCCCCACCGGACCCCAAAAGATTCAGAAAATTTAGAAAATTTTGGTGAAAAAAATAAAAGGTTGAATTTCAATTTCATTTCCTTTTTTTTTTTTTCAAAGATTTTCAGACATCGACATCCAAGCAGTCGACAAAGATGTGTTATCGACGCTGCTATTAATCTAACGTGACCTGACCTGACCTGACCCGACCCAATTTTGTTTTCTTTTGATGAAAACATTTTGTAAAGAGTAATTTTTCCACAAAAATTAAAAAAAAAAAAAAAAGGTTGGAAGCGAGTCTCTCTCTTGCCTTTCAAATATTTCTCCTCCATTCGCTGACTTACAAAAACTTCACAAATATTATGCCATGAAGTGACCCATTTAATGTGTATAAATACAGGGTGTTCTAAAATTACCTAGTAAACTTTTATATGTCTGTCGATCAGTAATCGAATGTTGTAAACAATGTGTTCAAGTTGAAGGAAAACACATCGAACATCTAAAATAAACAATTATTTTTGTTGTTTTTCTTATTGTTGCTGTATTTGAAATAAAGTTGTTAAATATCGTATAATTTTTGTTAAGATATCGCGTTCATATAAAAGTTTACTACGTAATTTTAGAACACCCTGTATGTATATATACATATACCTCGTTAACCTCGTTTAGGTTTCGTATGTTGGTCTCTCTTCACACGAAGGTCAAGCTAGTGGCCCGCATCTAGGCCTGGTTTGGTGGAGGAGCAAGTTGCTCTCTTACGCTCTCCACCGCACATAGCCAAATACACCACACTCATCTGGTACTATCCTGAGCCAGGCATCTAGTCTTCTCTGGAAGACTTCAACTTTGACCCCTGTAACGTCTCTGAGGTCTTTTGGAAGCTGGTTAAAAAGCCTTGGCCCCCTGACAACCAAGCTATTTTCCTTCAGTGTTGAGGAGGTCCCTTGTGGGGCCTTTAATTTGGGAACACTACACATTCTGCCTTTCCTATTTTCCAGCGTTGTTTGGATGGTAATTGGGTTTAGTTTGAGGTTTGGTACCAGTTTTCGATCATTTTCCATATACAAATTATGGTGTACCTCTCTTCTTCTTCTTTCCAGGTAGTACAGATTTAGTTTGCGTAGTCTTTCCCAGTAGTTGAGTTCTTTGTAGCCATCAATCTTGGCTGTGAAATGTGTCTGCGTTTCTTCTAGTTATTAATTTCTTCCTTTTTATATGGGGACGTCAAAACTGAGTAGTATTCAAGTTTTGGTATAATCAGTGTTCTCAGCAGCGAATCATTACTGTCTGTCCTCCTTTTGAACGTTGTTAGTACCTGTCCCGCGATTCTTTTTGCTTTGTTTATTGCTATCTGATTTTGTATCTCGAATTTGGCATCATCGGTCATTATTACCCCCAAGTCGACCACTTTCGTGCTTCTCTGAATTTCCTGTCTATCTGGAGCATAATGCAGTCTCTAAGTTCCTCATTTCTACCATATCTCAAGAGCTGAAATTTCTTGGTTAAATGTCATATTGTTGTCTTCTGACCATGTGTATATTTTCTTTGTGTCCCCTCTGCAAGGCCTCCACTTCATTTGCAGCGCTGATTTTTCTGTTGATCTTTGTATCATCCGTAAAGGATGTTACTATACTGTTGCTGTTTACTTCACTGTCTATGTCTGTTAGCATGAAATGAACAGGAGTGGGGCCAGTACTGTACCTTGTGGTACTGAACTGCGTACTTCTGATTCTGATGATGATACACCTTGAATTTTGACGACCTGTAGACGTTCTCTGAAGAAGAAGTAGATCCATTTTCCCACTTTGCCTGTTATTCCCATATGTTTCATTTTATGTGCTAGTATACCATGATCGCATTTGTCGAAAGCGTCAGCAAAATCCGTGTATATGACATCATAGTTTTTATTGCCTTCAAGTGCATCTAGGATATTATTATAGTGCTCTATAAGTTGTGATAGGCATGACCTTCCTGATCGGAATCCGTGCTGATTTTCGTTGAATCTGTTGGTTTACGTCGTCGTCGTCGTCGGCCTAGGCAAGCTACGGCTTGGGACCGTAGCGCATCTATCCGGTATAGGTTAACCTGGATGATGTAGCCATAAGCACTGCCGCTAGTTAAGTGCCAACCAGTGATTATCTCACTAGCCGTATTGAGTCCGTTAGGCGAAACTGCGACAGTACCAAAGGTGGAAAATATAACCTTTGGTTTTCTATTGTTTATTTGTAAAATGGACATGGTATTAGATTAAAATAAATATTTGAATATAAATAATTAACTGACAATTGTGATATATAATTAATTATGTTTACATACAATAAAATAATATAGTATACATAAAATTAGTATTAATGTGGTTCACAATTGAATTATAATGGGGTAACTAATTTAAAATGAATTTATACTATTCCGAAATTCAAGACTGTAAAATTAACATTTATCTTGAAACTAAAATAAGAGTATTCACTACACACTCCCCCACCAGAGAGGAAGTTCAAAGAGTTCCGAACGACACAGATTTCCGCTGAACCTTTTTGGTACCTACTTGTACCTCACTTAAGGTTGATTCCAAAAACGCAGGCTTAAGACGATCGATAGAAACCTTGTCGACCTTGGAACCGCGCTGGATGAGAAATGATTTGCGCGTACGTCGGAGAACTTCATAGGGTCCGTCATATGGACATTGGAGAGGCCGTTTTGGGACAGGTACACGAACGAAAACGTGGGTACAAGATTGGAGGGCTGGGGAAACAAAGATGTTCTGTTGGCTAGTCAATCGAGGGGGAACAGGCTGAAGGGACTGCATGTGAGAGGAAAGTGTTTGAGCGAATTCCGTAGGATCGCATGACTTATCCCCTGCAGTGAAGTAGCCACCTGGTAGCCGCAGTGTTGTTCCATAGACTAGTTCAGCCGCTGTAGTCTTCAGATCACTCTTAAATGCAGAGCGAATACCAAGCAAAACGAGTGGAAGCGTATCCATCCAATGGGAGTCTTCGTGACACATAAGGGATGACTTCAGCTGGCGATGGAAGCGTTCGACTAGGCCGTTAGCTTGCGGATGATACGCACAGGTATGCGCATGTACTGTACCCAACAAGCTGGTGAACTTCTTCCAAAGCGAAGACTCAAATTGGCGACCTTGGTCAGTGATGACTTTTGTCGGCAATCCAAATCTTGATACCCATCCATGAAGAAAGGCTCTTGCAACAGTGTCCGCTTGGATATCAGGAAGTGGGATGGCTTCAGGCCATCTGGAAAAGCGGTCGAGACAGGTGAGCAGATAACGTTGGCCTTGAATCACTGGAAGAGGGCCAACAATGTCTACATGAATTACCTCAAATCGCTGGGATGGGGGCGGAAATGCGTCAAAGGGGGACCTGGTGTGCCTTTGGACTTTGGCACGCTGGCAGGCAAGGCACGTTTTGGTCCAATGTTTGACATCCTTCCGCATCGAGGGCCAAACAAAGCGAGAGGTAACCAGGTGTTGCGAAGCACGGATACCAGGATGGGAGGGGTTATGAAGATCCGTGAAGACTGCTTTTCTGTGACATGGAGGGACATAAGGGCGAATAGCAGCTGTTGATACGTCGCAATAGAGGGGCACAGACAATCCTGGCATACTCATTTTCTTGAGGGAAAGTGAGTGAGTGGAGTCTTCTCTGAGCAGTTCTTGTAGTTCCGTATCCTTATCTTGATCCTGTGCAATAGCATTCCACAGTGTAGAGCTGAGGGTAACAGAAGTAATCTCTATTCTTGAGAGTGCATCCGCTGGAGTGTTCAAGACACCTTTGATGTGGCGGATATCTGTGGTAAATTGCGAGATATAATCGAGTTGCCTGATGACTCTGGGAGAGTGGTTACAGCTGTTTTTATTGAAGACAGTGACCAAAGGTTTGTGGTCGGTAAAAACACAAAACTCTCGGCCTTCAAGGAAATGTTGAAAATGCTTCACGTTTAAGTAAATAGCAAGAAGTTCACGTCCGAAAGCACTATAACGCGTTTGGGCTGGCTGCAGCTTTTTCGAGTAAAACGCGATGGGTGCTTGTTGACCGTTAATGGTTTGTTCCAACACTCCACCGATCGCAACATCTGATGCATCGACCGTCAGAGTTAGGGGGGCATCACTGATAGGAAATGACAAAGACAATGCACTATTGATAGCATTTTTGGCATTGTCGAACGCCTGTAAACTATCGCTACACCATACCAATTTCGTTACCTTGCGTTTGTGTGTGATCATAGCGTGTAGAGGAGCAAGAACACTGGCACAGTTTTTAATGAACTTGTGGTAATAATTTACCAAACCTAGAAACCGACGTAACTCACGCTGATTATTTGGCATAGGGTAATTTTTTATCACTTCACACTTGTCCTGAAGGGGGGTAATTCCGTGCTGCGAAATCGTGTGACCAAGAAATTCCAAGGTTGGCTGTGCAAACACACACTTAGATGCATTAATAGTAACACCGTATTGTTCTAAGCGTTGAAAGAGGAGTGAAAGATGTTCCTTATGTTCCTCTTCCGTTGAGCTGGCCACAAGCAAATCATCGATGTAGGCATAAACAAAGTCTAAGCCTCTGGTGACCTCATCTATAAACCTCTGAAAGGTTTGCGCAGCATTCCGTAGCCCGAACGGCATCTTCAAAAATTCGAATAACCCAAATGGTGTACAAACTGCAGTCTTGGGAATGTCCGAAGGCTCTACGGGAATGTGGTGGAAAGCCTTAACGAGATCTATTTTACTGAAGATAGATTTGCCGTGGAGAAGAGAAGTAAAGTCTTGGACATTTGGTACCGGATATCGGTCCGGGATGGTTGTCGAATTCAAAATCGGTAATCCCCACATGGTCTCCAGTCTCCTGACTTCTTCTGGACCAGGTGTAGGGGAGAGGACCAACTGCTTTTGGAAGGTCTTATTATCCCAAGATCTATCATAAGCTGGAATTCCGATTTGGCAGCTTTCAGTTTGTCCGGGGCAAGACGTCTGGGTTTTGCAAACACAGGGGGACCTTTTGTTGTAATGTGATGGGTAATGGTGTGCTTAATGGTATCACCCATCTGCATCGGTTGAAGAATTCCTGGATATCGCTGGAAAAGGCACTGGTACATGGAATTAGGGGGAACGAGGGAAAGTGCAGAGTTCGAGGCGTCCGGAAGGGCAACCTGTTTGGCAAGAACAGAAAGCAGTGTGGCCTGGTCGCATAAGCGTCGCTTGTCAAGATCCACCAGGAGTTTGAAATGCTGGAGGAAGTCAGCGCCGATTATGGGATGCTGCACTTGAGCACAGATGAAAATCCACTTGAAGGATCGGTGAAGGCCCAAGTTTAGTTCACGCGACTGAGTACCGTACGTGGGTATGCGTGAACCGTTAGCAGCGTATAGAGGCGGAGATTCCGAGTGCGTATGACCAGATTTTTGAGGGAATACACTGACTGACGCTCCGGTATCAACCAAGAAATTGACACCAGAGTTCCTGTCCTTTATGAATAACAGGTTGGCAGTGCGAGTACTAGACGCCATTAGGACTCGCTGCTGGGGTTTTCCGACGAAAAATTGCAAGGGGAGATGCACTTCCTAGCCTTCTTTCCAAATTTACGAGTGGTAGAAGCAGATCTTCCCGGAACTCGAACGTTGCCTCTTCGTAAATCTTGACCGAGAATGGCTTCTTTGCCGTTGATTTTGTAGCAGAGAACAAACGTGGTTGAGTTGTTGACTTAACTCTTTCACTTTCAACTCCAGTTCCGATTGTGTGTTCACGTTGTTGACCGGAGCTGTGTCAATCTCCACTACTTTGTCGGCAGTTTCTGCTAGTTTATCAACTGGAGTAGCAGGATCCATAGTGGCCAAGACACGCTGAGCTGATGGAGGAAGTTTCTGCAAGAACAACTGTCTAAAGATGTCCTTATCGAAGGTTTGTGCGCGTTCGCCTAGAGCGCACTGCATAGCCCTCAGCATTTGAGTGGGCTTACGGTCTCCAAGTTCTTCTTTTGAGATTAACTGATGTAGTTTCTCACGCTCGGAGACAGTGGTGCGGCACAGGATGGCAGACTTCAGATCGTTGTATGGGTCCTCACTCGTGGAAGTAGATACGATGACGTCACGGACTTCAGAGATGATGCTCGCTGGTAGAGAGGACAAAACATGATCGTATTTCGTCCTGCTAGTGGTGATCCTTCCCAAGTTGAATTGTGATTCCACTTGGTGGAACCAAATAAATGGATCACCCGGCCAGAAGACGGGGAGCTTTACGCTCAAGTGGGAGATGGCACCAGCGTCGTCAGGCATCTTCTCCTATGCTTGCTGACGTACAAGCAAGACGACAAGTTCCCAACGAAGGAGTGGAGGTTGAGACGAGCGCAGGCACAAAGCGCACGGGCAGGGGTGAGGGGCAGAGGGCACGAGCGACATTACAGTCTGGTCCTAGTCGCTCGGGTGAAGGGGGTGATGGGCACGAACGACGTTACAGTCTGGTCCTAGTCGCTCGGGTGAAGGGGGTGGTGGGCACGAACGACGTTACAGTCTAGTCCTAGTCGTTCGGGTGAAGGGGGTGATGGGCACGAACGACATTACAGTCTAGTCCTAGTCGTTCGGGTAGAAGGGGTAATCCAGCTCCGGGGTCACCAATTGTTGGTTTACGTCGTCGTCGTCGTCGGCCTAGGCAAGCTACGGCTTGGGACCGTAGCGCATCTATCCGGTATAGGTTAACCTGGATGATGTAGCCATAAGCACTGCCGCTAGTTAAGTGCCAACCAGTGATTATCTCACTAGCCGTATTGAGTCCGTTAGGCGAAACTGCGACAGTACCAAAGGTGGAAAATATAACCTTTGGTTTTCTATTGTTTATTTGTAAAATGGACATGGTATTAGATTAAAATAAATATTTGAATATAAATAATTAACTGACAATTGTGATATATAATTAATTATGTTTACATACAATAAAATAATATAGTATACATAAAATTAGTATTAATGTGGTTCACAATTGAATTATAATGGGGTAACTAATTTAAAATGAATTTATACTATTCCGAAATTCAAGACTGTAAAATTAACATTTATCTTGAAACTAAAATAGAGTATTCACTACAAATCTTTCCAGTGTCTCCAAGAAGTCAGATTTTCTCTCTGACTACTCTTTCAAATATTTCGGTAAGGTGGGACGTCAATGACACTGGTCTACAGTTCTTTGCTTGAGATTTATCCCCTCCTTTTTATATAGGGACAATGTTCGCTCTTTCCAAGCTGCTCAGTATTTCACCAGTGTCTAGGGATCTTCTCCATATCCAGTATAAGGGTGTAGCTATTTCATTTTAACAGTTTTTAATCAATAGTGCGTTCCATTTGTCAGGACCTGCAGCAGAATGTGATTTCATTTGTCCTATAGCTCTTGCTACATCTTCTGGGGTAAAATCAAAGTCTGTTATGCATTCTCATTGCAATTTCTCTTCGAAGAATGCATCTATGTCGGGTATCGCTTTGTCACTTTTTGGGGTACTGAAGACCGATTCCTACTGGGCTCACAGTGTTTCAGATATTTCTTTCTTTTAGATCGTCTGTTAGTTCATTATTTCCTTTCCTTAAGGGCCCGATGGTAGCGCGCGTTTTTGTCTTCCTTTTCGCATAGCTATAGAAATATTTTGGATTTTCCTTTATTGCTTCTACCGCCTTTTCCTCTTCCCTCTCTGTATGGCTCTGAATCAGGGTTTGTATTTCCCTATCGATACTCTCCAATTTTTCTTAATTTACTTTCCTGGCATTGTTGTCTCCACAATTAGCTAACTTCGCCGCTACTCTCTTTCTTTTGCGGAATATTCTTCGCTTTTGCCTCTCTAGCCAGTTGCTCTTTCCTTTTGGTTGTGCTTTCGGAGCATATTTTTCTAAAATTCTCAGCGTCTTTTCTTCCAAAGTTGTTAGCATTTCCTCAATTATTCTATTCTCTAAAACTGTGTGTGTGTGTGTGTGTGTGTGTGTGTGTACACATATATATATGACCCATTTATAAAAGAAAGGTGAACTCATTATATAGTTTGGGTTTTTTGGGGTTCCTTCGGGTCAATTTCGTTAAAAGATGTCGGAATCTCGTGACCAAAATTTTAAATAAATGTATAAACATTGCATCTTTATATACATACATACATACATACATATATATATATATATTATATATATATATATATATATATATAATATATTATATATATATATATATTATACTTGCAGACCCGCAAAACATTTACGGTCAAATTAATATCTTCATTGCGACATTACTTCTTTAAGTACACAATTTCTAGTTATTCTTTCATCAAAGACTTTTAACAGAATCAAAAGTTGTCACTCCAAAAAAAGCTACAAAAAGCTGTCCATGTGTAAAAACAGGCTTACGAATATAATACAAAACATACGCGGTCAAATTAGTATTTTTATGAAGGTAGCCCGAGAGCAATGCAGCAGAATTACCAATAGGTTTTGGCAATTGTAAAAAAAATTGGGAAGTTAGATCTATTTATTACGTTTGCTCGCAATCCAAAATGGACTGAAATCGCTCAGAGCATTGAAGCTTATCAAAGACCAGAACATAGGCCACATATTGTTGCGAGAGTTTTTCATATGGAATTAAAAGAAGTTTCAGGATTTAACAATAAAACATATACTCGGGAAGCCAAGTGCATTTTTATACGTAGTTCATGAACCTTCAAATTTCAGTTGGCAGGATCCGCCAAAAAATGATGGGTTGAAGTTTCCCACATGCCTTCTCGCCTCACACCTTCCACACCCGACCACCAAGGAGAAGTGAGATACTTTCTTTTCTCTTAGTTTGGATGTTGAATGTACATATAATTGCCTCAGAGTTCAGATTCTTCGCTGAATTAAGAGAATTTCAAATGTGTTACAATCCTAAAAAAAATTTTTTTTTAGTAATTCTGAAGACCTGGCTTTCCAAAAAGGCTCAGGCCCAATGGGATTACTGAGATCTCCCAGGCTCTACTGAGGGATGTGGGAGCTGTTAGGAATCTTTCCTAACTATGCAAATTCCTCCAAGAAAGAAGTGTCTAAGCGACAGAAGTGAAAAAATGCCAGAAAACGCAAAGTTGTACCAATGTACCAATTTGAACTTTATGAAGTTCTAATTTGGTACCACTTTAACTGCGTTTTCTGACGTTTTTAACTTTTGTCGCTTAGCCACTTCTTCCTCGGAGGGTCTCATATGTTATATTAATAAAGTATTTTTATCAATTCTGATATTTCTTTTCATATTTTATATAATAATATTAGTATTAATAATAATATAAGAATTTAATAATTTTTTTCAGTGAAACTAAATTTAAAAGCTTTATATTAAATTTAGGAATTATATTTTGTAGTTATATAATCTAGTAGGGGCCTGAGTTCAGCCGCGCCATCTGTTGACATTCGGAGGAGTCGTACACACAAGGGATGTTTCGGTTACACGCTCACCTTTACTTTTACTAAAACTCTCGCTTATACATTACTTTAAAGCAGTGGTTCCCAACCTTTTTTCAGGCCAACGCCCTCTTATGGCCATCAATATTTGCTGGTGTCCCCTCATAAAGATAATAATATAACAGGATAAGTGATAAGTGATTTATTAATAGAAGGTAACAATTTTACAGTTTCCTAGCGCCCCCTTAAGATTCTCAAACGCCCACTGGGGGGAGGTGGTTGGGAACCACTGTTTTAAAGTACAAAAATTAAAATCAACCTGAACTTAAGGTTTTTTTCATCATAGTTTTAAAATCTAGTTTAAAAAGTTTATGGAAAGGTCACCTGAAAGGTAAGTGACGAAATAAAATTGTAATTCAAATTTTGGACATAATTTGAAATTGTAAATTAAAATTTTGGACATAATTTGAAATTGTAATTCAAATTTTGGACATAATTTAAAACTGTAATTCAAATTTTGGACATAATTTAAAACTGTAATTCAAATTTTGGACATAATTTAAAACTGTAATTCAAATTTTGGACATAATTTAAAACTGTAATTCAAATTTTGGACATAATTTAAAACTGTAATTCAAATTTTGGACATAATTTAAAACTGTAATTCAAATTTTGGACATAATTTAAAACTGTAATTCAAATTTTGGACATAATTTAAAACTGTAATTCAAAATTTGGACATAATTTAAAACTGTAATTCAAATTTTGGACATAATTTAAAACTGTAATTCAAATTTTGGACATAATTTAAAACTGTAATTCAAATTTTGGACATAATTTAAAACTGTAATTCAAATTTTGGACATAATTTAAAACTGTAATTCAAATTTTGGACATAATTTAAAACTGTAATTCAAATTTTGGACATAATTTAAAACTGTAATTCAAATTTTGGACATAATTTAAAACTGTAATTCAAATTTTGGACATAATTTAAAACTGTATTTCAAATTTTGGACATAATTTAAAACTGTAATTCAAATTCTGGACATAATTTAAAACTGTAATTCAAATTTTGGACATAATTTAAAACTGTAATTCAAATTTTGGACATAATTTAAAACTGTAATTCAAATTTTGGACATAATTTAAAACTAATTCAAATTTTGGACATAATTTAAAACTGTAATTCAAATTTTGGACATAATTTAACTGTAATTCAAATTTTGGACATAATTTAAAACTGTAATTCAAATTTTGGACATAATTTAAAACTGTATTTCAAATTTTGGACATAATTTAAAACTGTAATTCAAATTCTGGACATAATTTAAAACTGTAATTCAAATTTTGGACATAATTTAAAATTGTAATTCAAATTTTGGACATAATTTAAAATTGTAATTCAAATTTTGGACATAATTTAAAACTGTAATTCAAATTTTGGACATAATTTAAAACTGTAATTCAAATTTTGGACATAATTTAAAATTGTAATTCAAATTTTGGACATAATTTAAAATTGTAATTCAAATTTTGGACATAATTTAAAATTGTAATTCAAATTTTGGACATAATTTAAAATTGTAATTCAAATTTTGGACATAATTTAAAATTGTAATTCAATTTTGGACATAATTTAAAATTGTAATTCAAATTTTGGACATAATTTAAAATTGTAATTCAAATTTTGGACATAATTTAAAATTGTAATTCAAATTTTGGACATAATTTAAAATTGTAATTCAAATTTTGGACATAATTTAAAATTGTAATTCAAATTTTGGACATAATTTAAAATTGTAATTCAAATTTTGGACATAATTTAAAATTGTAATTCAAATTTTGGACATAATTTAAAATTGTAATTCAAATTTTGGACATAATTTAAAATTGTAATTCAAATTTTGGACATAATTTAAAATTGTAATTCAAATTTTGGACATAATTTAAAATTGTAATTCAAATTTTGGACATAATTTGAAGTTGTAATTCAAATTTTGGACATAATTTGAAGTTGTAATTCAAATTTTGGACATAATTTGAAGTTGTAATTCAAATTTTTTATATAATTCAAAATTATAATTCAAATTTTTTATATAATTCAAATTAAAAAATTTGGATTACCTGTAGATCAGGGCCCCCAGCCTTCTTTAGTTAGCTTTATAAGGCTAACTAACAAAACTATCACGACCTAACCTAGCCAATCGTCAAGGGCGTACAGTTGACTTAACGATTGGTTAGGTTAGGTCGTGATATTTTCGTTAGTTAGCCTTATAAGGCTAACTAGAGAAGGCTGAGAGCCCTGATCTTCAGGAGATCCAAAAATTTAAGTACTTCCTTAAAAATTTCAATTTTTTTTAGGATCACCTGAAGATCAGGGCCCCCACACTTCTTTAGTTAGCTTATAAGGCTAACTAACGAAAATATCACGACCTAACCTAACCAATCGTTAGGTCAACTGTACGCCCTTAACGACTGGTTAGGTTAGGTCGTGATATTTTCGTTAGTTAGTCTTATAAAGCTAACTAAAGAAGTGTGGGGGCCCTGATCTTCAGGTGATCCTTTTTTTATATGATTTTACCTTTAATAAAATTGGGTACTTTTCCATTATCTGCTCCCTTAATTATTGAATGCCCGGTTAGGTCAACTGTACGCCCTTGGCGACTGATTAGGTTAAGTCGTGATATTTTCGTTAAAGCGAACGAAAATGGGAAAGAGCCTAAAAATGTATTTACAGATTAGTCTCTTCCCTAAAATTTCTGTCTATCAATTTCCCTCTTTGTCTGTCTATTTATCTGTCTATTTATCCAGCTACCTATTATCTATCTCCGTGCCATTGATACACCTCTTTTTGAGGCCAAACTAGCTTTTTATTTAATTTAAAATGATTGCTTATTATGTAAATCTTGTATTTTTGCGCGAAACCAATTTTGGAGCCAGAAATCAACTTTTACTGGTTCTAATTTTGCTTTCAAATTGAAATAGACTCCATTGATTATTTGACATTTCTCGGAAAGCCCTTCTCAAATATGATGCAATCATACGCGGACGCTCACAGTGTGGATTTCCATTCACACACACAAGTTGCGGCTATACAGGGTGAATAAAAAGTTCCAGCCGATTTTGGGTGAATTTGGATACCCAAAATCGGGTGGAACTTTTTATTCACCCTGTATATTGTCTCAACTGTGTACACTGTACGGTGTATACTCTTACATAATTTTTATATAATGTCACACTGAGATGTGTACACTGTACACATTCTGTATGTAATTGTTAAGTATGTACATACATTTAAAATTTTATATTAAAGCCTTTATTATAGATTATTTTTTATATACGTAGGACCCTATATATTTGTTAACTATTTTATATTTGTATATTCTAGAAATATCTAGAAATATCCGGAAAATGTTCTCTCTACAGGGTGGGCCGTAAGTTTCCATACATAGGAAAATTTAAATTATGGTCTTCACGTGCGTCGGTATTTGGATCAGCAGCAGTTTCCGGATGCTTGGATTGGTCGGCGTGGTCCTGTGGAGTGGCCTCCCAGATCCCCAGATCTCACCCCCCTTGATTTCTATCTTTGGGGGCACTTGAAGGCCATGGTGTATCAGGAAAAGATACGAGACATAAATCATCTAAACTCTAAAGGAACGTATCACCAACGCCATTACAAGCATAACGTCAACTGTGCTAATGCGTGTTCATCAACAGTGGGGAACACGTATTGAAATGTGTTTTCAAAACAATGGCAACCATGTAGAGCATATTATATAAATAAAAATGGTTGTCCATAAAAAAATGTTTATTTTTCCTATGTATGGAAACTTACGGCCCACCCTGTATAATTAAAATACTGCGACTATATATATATATATATATATATATATATATATATATATATACAATCGCCTTCGCTTTATGCGGATTGCGTTCTAAAAAATGTCGCATAAAGAGAGCCATTTATTACATGGATTTAATAGGGATGCGTTCCAGGACCTCTACTGACTGCCCGAGAAAACCCTTTCTAACTCTTTCTAACTCTTTCATAACAAATCCAATAAAATATTATATATAAACAAACATTAAAAGAACTAATAGGTATTTACCTGAATACTCATTGCACTACAGTCAACAGTAATGGCAAATCTACACGCTACAAGATGAGAGCGAATATCTTAAACACGCACACAACAATGGATAATGCGACACTGAGTGAGGGGAGATTGAGGGAAAATGAGGGCTGTCTCGCGTGGCTACTGACTCACTGCTCCTCCACTCGCACAACTGCATAGGGAGTTCGCGCACGTCTACACGAGCTTCGCACATCTAATAACCCGACCAGTCGCATAATTGCAAATTTTTCTCGCACAAAGCGAGAGAGTGGTAGAAGTGAGGCCGTCGCATAATAGCGAAATCGCGTTAAGAGAAGTCGCATAAAGCGAGGGTGACCTATAATAGTATATATTATAAAGGTGGTTCATGTCCGGTACGAGTTTCAACTCGATCATAAACATTTTATTAAAGGTCGCTAAATGACCTGGAATTTTCCCCCCTTAGGCTTGATCTGATCAATGTTGTAAGGGGTCACGTGTTAATAGTTAAAAATATGAAGCAATCCAATAATAAGCACCACAAAGTTCCCAATCCAAGAAAAAGCACCCCAGTTAAACTCCAATCCAAGAAACCACCCAAGTTCGACCTCAATCCAAATTAAGGATTTAACAAACATTCCCCGAAAACTTTGTCCAAGTCATTGCTTGATCGCACTTAGCAAACATCACTATTTTAATAAGATTTTTTCCCCTTACACCAATTTATTACTGGCAATGGATCTTCAATGCCAGGTTAGGTCAACTGTACGCCCTTGACGATTGGTTAGGTTAAGTAGTGATATTTTCGTTAAAACTAACGAAAATATCACGACTTAACCTAACCAATCGTCAAAGACGTACAATTAACCTCACCGGGCATTCAATTAACCATTTTAGAGCAATTAACTTCATTTTAACCATTTTAGAGCAATCCAAGAATAAGCACCCTCGTTCGACCCCAATCCAAGAAAAAACACCCTAAATTGATTTGGGGTGCTTATTCTTGGATTGCTCCAAAAATATAATAGCACATTTCATTCTTCAAACATCTTAAAAAAACTTTGTCTTTATAGGGTTATAGGGAAGAGGAGACCCTAAAATAAAAATTTCTCTCTTACTCTATGACTGCCAGATGTATGACGACTGTTGAGATTCCTTAGAAGAAATTTCTTGGTATTTCTTACAATGTCATTTTTTCCTTGTCAAAAAGATTCAAAAAGTTTCGTCTTTTTTTCATCGCTTTTCGTTACAATATAATTTTGAATACAGACAACTCGTGAATTATCGTACTGATAGGGCTGTCGAGGTGTACGACGAAGCGATGATGCCGATATTCATTATAATATACAGGGTGTCCATAAAGAAAGTCACGCAGCATATGAAAATACATTTATTTTGTTTATTTATTTATTTAGTTTTATTTATTTGTTCGAAATGATTCCCACCAATCTCAAAACATGTTTGTAAACGAAAAAGCAGGTTTCTTTGAATGTTCCTCAACATATTTGGCCTGATGGAGACATAAATAAATAGATATTGCTTATGTTCCTATGATGCGTGACTTTATAGACACCCTGTAGAATACTGTACAGTGTACGTACCTTAAAACTTGACATGTACATTAATTAAGGTGTACATAATTGTGGACGAGAGTGTATGTAATGCAAGCTTAGTCAAACATGGTTCGGTTCATCTTTACGACTGACAGAATATTGCCTTATAAAGTTACGCCAAGTCGTTATCGTACTCCAGACGTACGATGAGCACCCAAAATCTCACAAAGGTGGGAAAATGCAGGTGCAATGATGAGATGATGTGGAGGTTGTATATAGAGGGGGTTAATGCGAAGAAGCGGGTGTGCGACCATTTGCGAGTTGTCTGTATTCATAATTTGAAGCTCACGTTCTATTTTAGCTTGGGGGAACTTTTGCTAAGGAACCTCCCATTTCAGAGACATCGACTGTTTTATGTGGATTTATCAGGAACTCCACAACTGGAGTAACAATTCAGAAATTTTGACAGAAATAAAAAACATAAGTTGGGATTTGAAAGGTATGATGTAAATTTCAAGTAAGCCTCGTGTAAATCCCAAAACAGGATACGTGACGACTTCCTGCGAGGGCCGCTGAGAGGGCGGGGAAGCCGGGTTAAATCCCCGGGGCCTGGACCTCTAGAGGGCCCGGAAAGAATGGGGGGGGGGGATAAAATCTAAAAATATTAATAAAGCAATTGATTAAATAACAGAGGAAATATAATTAATGAACATACATTTTATAGAGATTATCAATATCATAGTCAAACTGAAACAGATACAATATTATCTGCGGTCCACCAATGCCCAAGACCGACTAACAGATCTAGGAACCATTGTAATTGAAAGCCAGTTAGCCCGTACTTCAAATTTCATCAGAATCATTTACCACTTTGCTAGAGAGAAGGCAAAGAAAGTACACTTCTAATTACAAAACTCTTGCAGTAAACAAATGTCTTGCATGCATGGACTGGTACTGCATTTGTAAATTGTATGGTGGTAGAATTGATATAATTGATTCGAAAAATAAAATGGTAATTTTCTTCTGAGTTCTTTATTTATACTGCATGTTTTGAATAGTGACTTGGACATATAATCAGTTTGCTTGTTATGTACACAAAAAACATTCATAATAAAATACTGAGTAAACAAGGGGGGGGGGCCCATATACCAATCCTTCCCCGGGGGCCCGTGGCAACTCTCGCCAGCCCTGCTTCCTGCTCGTAAATATTCGAACAGATCTCAAATTGTTCTTACTGGAACACGTGACTTTATTTAACCAATGGGATGTGTGAAAACTGATCACGCGATGCCGCACCAAAGGTTCATCCAATCATGTATTCATAAATAGTCTTACTTGTATTCAAATAGTACTTGGAATATATAATTAAATAATTTAATACTGTGAGATAGGTCAAATAGTTAACTATTAAATAATATAAAATAGTGGATCAATGAAAGAAAGCCACCCCCAAAGGTTTCTAGTAAACAATGCCACCCTAAAAAATGATCAAGTAAACAGTACTTTAGGGATTTTAGGGGGCTGGCAAAGAATGTAAGTAAAAACACCTTCATGTGGAATTGTTTAATATTTATTACTGTATGCCCTTGAGTGATTGGTTAGGTTAAGCCATGATATTTTCATTTAAACTAACTAAAATATCACAACTTAACCTAACCTAAATAACCTACCTACCTAAATAACTTACAAATCAACGAAAGAAAGCCACCCCCGAATTGTGTCAATGAAAGGAAGCCACCCCCGAATTGTGTCAATGAAAGGAAGCCACTCCTGAATTGGGTCAATGAAAGGAAGCCACCCACGACCCGTTTGGGGGTGGCTTTCTTTCATTGATCCAAAACAGTTAGGAATTTGTAAGACCCATACAATACTGCACTTAAAGTTGTTTGTAAGTTCCAGGATCAAATGGAGAAAAGACTAAGAATATATTTTTCAATGCGAGATGATACATGAAATCTCGAGTGTGGAGGGGGGAAAGAAAGTGTGCAAGAAGGCAATCAGTCAATGGAGTCTCTCAAGCAGTCGAAGAATGAGATCAGATCGAGAGAAATCGATGCTCTGTTATTTAATCGAGTTCAGCGAATCAGATGAGAATATCTTATGTGCACTCCCTTGTTATTTTTTTAGTTTAATATCTCCATTCAGCCCGTGAGAAATGGGGCTTACTTTTAAGATGAATTTAGCCCAGTAAAGTCAATTTAATTTCTCCCTTGGGTGTAAAAAGGGGATTTCCCTTCGTCCCAAGGCCTATTCTTGTCCCGTTTTAAGCCATATTCCCGTTTCCTTAGGCCTATACCATTCCCGATTAAGGTCTACTTCCCCTTTATTAATGTAAGAAGTCCAATTTAATATGTGAAACAAAATTAAATATTAAAACTGCTTTCAAACATTACGTCAATATTTACAAAAAGGGAGCAAATCGCTTCCTGGAAACTATCGTCTCATTAGTCTGACTTCAGTAGCTGGTAAGCTTATGGAGATGATCGTTCGGGACAAAACAGTTAATCACTTAGAAATAAATAATTTAATTAAAGATTCTCAGCATGGCTTTCGACATAATCGTTCTTGTCTTACTAAGTTTTTCGACTTTCTTAATGCTATTGTAAATATATATGACGAGAGTAAAACAGGCATTTGATAAAGTCCCCCAATGGGAGATTATTAGCTAAACTTCATTCTCACGGAATTGATGGTAATGTTCTCAAATGACTCGAAAACTGGATTAGCGGACGTAAACAAAGAATGGTCATTAATGGCAAAGCGTCTAATTGGAGAAGTGTAACTAGCGGCGTGCCTCAAGGATCAGTTTTGGGACCAGTTCTTTTTTATTATTTATATCAATGACATTAACATTCTAATGAAGTTAAACATTTTTTCTTTGACCATATAGTTAATTTGTGGAATAGATTGCCGGCCAGCGTGGTTCAAAGTAATTCGGTCGAGTCCTTCAAAACGAGACTATAGATGCTTATCTTGCCTTAACCCCCTCGCCCCTCCTAGTTAAAAGCATTTGTTAGAGCATAAAAGTAGTATAAAATTTCACTTGGATTCTCTTCTCTTTGCTTCAGAATTTCCATTTTTATTTAGATTTTCTTCCATTTTTTTAACCATCCTCTTTAAACAGACAGCCTCGTAGGACCAGCCGGTCTGTTGTTGTTTGGTGTCTTTTGTATGCCTTTGCACAGGGTGTTTTATACGTCTAGAGACACGTAGATACGTAGACAGACTAAAAACAAATGAGCTAAGATAAGACTGGAATTGGTGTTCAGAGAGGTTGCCAGTTACGAATAATGAAGAAGCATGTTGAAGTTGAGGGTAACAATTTGAACACCTTCTATTGAAAGATTTATTGAAGAATTTATTATTTAGCTTGAGAGAGAGATTATTTTGGTTTAGGTGTAATATTAAGCTTAAGTTTACTTTAATAGACACAGTAATTATAGAAATAATAATGGCCCATTTAGACACTGTCAACATAGCTACAGACTTTTTCACTGTAGGTTGCAGTGGTTTTCAGGTTAAAATTTGGTCAGCAGCCAGATTACTAACTATGGTGAGGCTAAATTTAAAATTAATTTAGACTTACCAAAAATGAAGTTGCCAGTTGAACGTACCCTTTCTGTTTCTAACTAATCCATAAGTTTCATTTAGTTTCCAGGTTGAATTTTATTTGTTAAGTTTTAAGTTACTATTTAACACACTGCTAGGTTATTTATTTGTAGGGGCTATTTCCCAGACCTAGGTTTTGCAGGTTAAGTTAGGCTAGGGCTGTATTGCCCTTAAGTTTTTGTTTTAAAGGTTTAAGGTTTTGAGGGTTTTACTCAAGTTAAGTTAGGGCTATATTGCCTTTAAGTTTTAATAGGGGCTATAACAGCCATTTAATTATTGAGTTAGGGCAGTTGTAGCCCGGTTCGAGTTTCTTCTAGGTACCTAGTTTTTCTTACCTTAGTTATTTTCTTTAATTAACTTACTTACACCTAGTTCTGATAGGCCTCTATTTAGTTAAACAGGGTTTTTGTTTAATTGCAGTGGTTATTAAGGATAAGGTTTAAGGTTGTGAGGTTTAAAGGGTGACTAAGTTGCCCGGTTAGTTGGGTAACCACGAGAATTTTATTTTACGAAAAAACTAGCCCACTTCATGCAGTCAAAATTTTTCAAGAATGGACAAAGCTCCGTTTTCTTTATCGGAAACTTTTTTCTTTCTTCTTTTTGTTAATTAGGGAAACCCAACTTCACTAGTTGGTTAGAAACGAGGGTTGTTATTTTTATTCTATATTTATTTTGTTATATTTTATTTGGAAACATATGCGGTTATTTCTAACCACTTTTTTTAACACCTTCTGTATAATAGTTTGTTGAAACTAAACATTGTCATAAAGTTGTATTACTCTTTCTACATATTTCCGATATCTCCAGACATATGAAACACCCTGTACATTTGTAAATTATTGCGGCTAAAATACGTCATATTACTGAATTCTTGATTTAAGATTGATACTATTGCTTTATACGTCATACACAAATGCCAAACTCATCACATTATCGCGAAGGAAACGAAATATCTTTCGCAATTGTTTTTACGTTGTCATGACAACTGAACACATTGTAAAAGCAGTAAAGAAATGGAGTCTATATATTTTATAGTATTTGGAGGGACAAACTTGTCACGATTGTATATATGTATTGTGGTAGACCTGTTCTAACTGTAGATAAAGAAATATGCTAATATTTTTAGATATTTCTAGTCGAACCCCCGAACCCAGCGTCTTCGCTTATGGCAAATGATGTTACCCACTGAGATACTAGCGGTCTACTGTATAATTGCAATGTTAAGGATAAGATTATATTCAGTAAACATTTTCTCTTCGTAATGAGTCAAATATAGTCAGTTTACAGTTGTATGAATACAGTTGTAGTGAATACTCTTATTTTAGTTTCAAGATAAATGTAATTTTACCGTCTTGAATTTCGGAATAGCTATAAATTCATTTTAAATTAGTTATCCATCATAATTCAATTGTAAACCACATTAATACTAATTTTATGTATACTGTATATTTTATTGTATGTAAACATAATTAATTATATATCACAATTGTCAGTTAATTATTTATATTCAAATAATTATTTTAATCTAATACCATGTCCATTTTGCAAATAAATAATAGAAATCCAAGGGTTATATTTTCCATCCTTGGTACTGTCGCAGTTTCGCCTAACGGACTCAATACGGCTAGTGAGATAATCACTGGTTGGCACTTAACCAGCGGCAGTGCTTATGGCTACATCATCCAGGTTAACCTATACCGGATAGATGCGCTACGGTCCCAAGCCGTAGCTTGCCTAGGCCCAACGACAACGATGACGAAAACCAAACAATTGGTGACCCCGGAGTTGGATTCCCCCCTTTTACCCGAACGACTAGGACTAGACTGTAACGTCGTTCGTGCCCATCACCCCTTCACCCGAGCGACTAGGACCACTGTAACGTCGCTCGTGCCCTCTGCCCCTCACCCCTGCCCGTGCGCTGTGCCTGCGCTCGTCTCAACTCCACTCCTTCGTGGTAACTTGTCGTCTTGCTTGTACGTCAGCAAGCATAGGAGAAGATGCCTGACGACGCTGGTGCCATCTCCCACTTGAGCGTAAAGCTCCCCGTCTTCTGGCCGGGTGATCCATTTATTTGGTCCACCAAGTGGAATCACAATTCAACTTGGGAAGGATCACCGCTAGCAGGACAAAATACGATCATGTTTTGTCCTCTCTACCAGCGAGCATCATCTCTGAAGTCCGTGACGTCATCGTGTCTACTTCCACGAGTGAGGACCCATACAACGATCTGAAGTCTGCCACTGTGCCGCACCACTGTCTCCGAGCGTGAGAAACTAAATCAGTTAATCTCAAAGAAGAACTTGGAGACCGTAAGCCCACTCAAATGCTGAGGGCTATGCAGTGCGCTCTAGGCGAACGCGCACAAACCTTCGATAAGAACATCTTTAGACAGTTGTTCTTGCAGAAACTTCCTCCATCAGCTCAGCGTGTCTTGGCCACTATGGATCCTGCTACTCCAGTTGATAAACTAGCAGAAACTGCCGACAAAGTAGTGGAGACTGACACAGCTCCGGTCAAACAACGTGAACACACAATCGGAACTGGAGTTGAAAGTGGAAGAGTTAAGTCAACAACTCAACCACGTTTGTCTCTGCTACAAAATCACGGCAAAGAAGCCATTCTCGGTCAAGATTTACGAAGAAGGCATCGTTCGAGTTCCGGGAAGATCTGCTTCTACCACTCTAAATTTGGAAAGAAGGCTAGGAAGTGCATTTCCTTGCAATTTTTCGTCGGAAAAACCCCAGCAGCGAGTCCTAATGGCGTCTAGTACTCGCACTGCCAACCTGTTATTCATAAAGGACAGGAACTCTGTGTCAATTTCTTGTCGATACCGGAGCGTCAGTCAGTGTATTCCTCAAAAATCTGGTCATACGCACTCGGAATCTCCGCCTCTATACGCTGCTAACGGTTCACGCATACCCACGTACGGTACTCAGTCGCGTGAACTAAACTGGGCCTTCACCGATCCTTCAAGTGGATTTTCATCTGTGCTCAAGTGCAGCATCCCATAATCGGCGCTGACTTCCTCCAGCATTTCAAACTCCTGGTGGATCTTGACAAGCGACGCTTATGCGACCAGGCCACACTGCTTTCGTTCTTGCCAAACAGGTTGCCCTTCCGGACGCCTCGAACTCTGCACTTTCCCTCGTTCCCCCTAATTCCATGTACCAGTGCCTTTTCCAGCGATATCCAGAATTCTTCAACCGAGCAGATGGGTGATACCATTAAGCACACCATTACCATCACATTACAACAAAAGGTCCCCCTGTGTTTGCAAAACCCAGACGTCTTGCCCCGGACAAACTGAAAGCTGCCAAATCGGAATTCCAGCTTATGATAGATCTTGGGATAATAAGACCTTCCAAAAGCAGTTGGTCCTCTCCCCTACCACCTGGTCCAGAGAAGTCAGGAGACTGGAGACCATGTGGGGATTACCGGTTTTTTAATTCGACAACCATCCCGGACCGATATCCGGTACCAAATGTCCAAGACTTTACTTCTCTTCTCCACGGCAAATCTATCTTCAGTAAAATAGACCTCGTTAAGGCTTTCCACCACATTCCCGTAGAGCCTTCGGATATTCCCAAGACTGCAGTTTGTACACCATTTGGTTATTCGAATTTGTGAAGATGCCGTTCGGGCTACGGAATGCTGCGCAAAACCTTTCAGAGGTTTATAGATGAGGTCACCAGAGGCTTAGACTTTGTTTATGCCTACATCGATGATTTGCTTGTGGCCAGCTCAACGGAAGAGGAACATAAGGAACATCTTTCACTCCTCTTTCAACGCTTAGAACAATACGGTGTTACTATTAATGCATCTAAGTGTGTGTTTGCACAGTCAACCTTGGAATTTCTTGGTCACACGATTTCGCAGCACGGAATTACCCACCTTCAGGACAAGTGTGAAGTGATAAAAAATTACCCTATGCCAAATAATCAGCGTGAGTTACGTCGGTTTCTAGGTTTGGTAAATTATTACCACAAGTTCATAAAAACTGTGCCAGTGTTCTTGCTCCTCTACACGCTATGATCACACACAAACGCAGGTAACGAAATGGTATGGTGTAGCGATAGTTTACAGGCGTTCGACAATGCCAAAAATGCTATCAATAGTGCATTGTCTCTGTCATTTCCATCAGTGATGCCCCCTAACTCTGACGGTCGATGCATCAGATGTTGCGATCGGTGGGGTGTTGGAACAAACCATTAACGGTCAACAAGCACCCATCGCGTTTTACTCGAAAAAGCTGCAGCCAGCCCAAACGCGTTATAGTGCTTTCGGACGTGAACTTCTTGCTATTTACTTAAACGTGAAGCATTTTCAACATTTCTTTGAAGGCCGAGAGTTTTGTGTTTTTACGACCACAAACCTTTGGTCACTGTCTTCAATAAAAGCAGCTGTAACCACTCTCCCAGAGTCATCAGGCAACTCGATTATATCTCGCAATTTACCACAGATATCCGCCACATCAAAGGTGTCTTGAACACTCCAGCGGATGCACTTTCAAGAATAGAGATTACTTCTGTTACCCTCAGCTCTACACTGTGGAATGCTATGCACAGGATCAAGATAAGGATACGGAACTACAAGACCTGCTCAGAGAAGACTCCACTCACTTACTTTCCCTCAAGAAAATGAGTATGCCAGGATTGTCTGTGCCCCTCTATTGCGAACGTATCAACAGCTGCTATTCGCCTTATGTCCCTCCATGTTACAGACAAGCAGTCTTCACGGATCTTCATAAGCCCTCCCATCCTGGTATCCGTGCTTCGCAACACCTGGTTACCTCTCGCTTTGTTGGCCCTCGATGCGGAAGGATGTCAAACATTGGACCAAAACGTGCCTTGCCTGCCAGCGTGCCAAAGTCCAAAGGCACACCAGGTCCCCCTTTGACGCATTCCGCCCCCATCCCAGCGATTGAGGTAATTCATGTAGACATTGTTGGCCCTCTTCCAGTGATTCAAGGCCAACGTTATCTGCTCACCTGTCTCGACCGCTTTTCCAGGGCCTGAAGCCATCCCACTTCTGATATCCAAGCGGACACTGTTGCAAGAGCCTTTCTTCATGGATGGGTATCAAGATTTGGATTGCCGACAAAAGTCATCACTGACCAAGGTCGCCAATTTGAGTCTTCGCTTTGGAAGAAGTTTACCAGCTTGTTGGGTACAGTACTTGCGCATACCTGTGCGTATCATCCGCAAGCTAACGGCCTCGTCGAACGCTTCCATCGCCAGCTGAAGTCATCCCTTGTGTCACGAAGACTCCCATTGGATGGATAAGCTTCCACTCGTGTTGCTTGGTATTCGCTCTGCATTTAAGAGTGATCTGAAAACTACAGCGGCTGAACTAGTCTATGGAACAACACTGCGGCTACCAGGTGGCTACTTCACTGCAGGGGATAAGTCATGTGATCCTACGGAATTCGCTCAAACACTTTCCTCTCACATGCAGTCCCTTCAGCCTGTTCCCCCTCGATTGACTAGCCAACAGAACATCTTTGTTTCCCCAGCCCTCCAGTCTTGCACCCACGTTTTCGTTCGTGTACCTGTCCCAAAACGGCCTCTCCAATGTCCATATGACGGGCCCTATGAAGTTCTCGACGTACGCGCAAATCATTTCTCATCCAGCGTGGTTCCAAGGTCGACAAGGTTTCTATCGATCGTCTTAAGCCTGCGTTTTTGGAATCAACCTTAAGCGAGGTACATGTAGCTACAAAAAGGTCCAGGGGAAATCTGTGTCGTTCGGAACTCTTTGAAACTTCCTCTCTGGTGGGGGAGTGTGTAGTGAATACTCTTATTTTAGTTTCAAGATAAATGTTAATTTTACCGTCTTGAATTTCGAAATAGCTATAAATTCATTTTAAATTAGTTACCCATCATAATTCAATTGTAAACCACATTAATACTAATTTTATGTATACTGTATTATTTTATTGTATGTAAACATAATTAATTATATATCACAATTGTCAGTTAATTATTTATATTCAAATAATTATTTGAATCTAATACCATGTCCATTTTGCAAAAAAAAAAAAAAAAATGGTGTCAATAATCCAGCAGGGTTGAAAGCACCTTAAACAGAAAAAAACAAACAAACAAATATTTTCCATCCTTGGTACTGTCGCAGTTTCGCCTAACGGACTCAATACGGCTAGTGAGATAATCACTGGTTGGCACTTAACCAGCGGCAGTGCTTATGGCTACATCATCCAGGTTAACCTATACCGGATAGATGCGCTATGGTCCCAAGCCGTAGCTTGCCTAGGTCCAACGACAACGACGACGAAAACCAACACAGTTAACAAATTTTACAGTTAACAAATTTACTCGAAACAAACATTAAAAACTAAAATTCACTTGAATTTCTCATTTAGGAAATGAATTTTAACCCGAGGGTGATGGCGCTTTTTGTTTTAGCCCCGTATGGGCTTAAATAAGTCCGGGTAATATTTTACCCCGCGTCACCACTCTCACGTTAAATAACTTACATTTATTATATAATCTAGAGATAAATACAGGGTGCGCGTAAGTAATGGGAGTGAAGAGAAAAATCAGATTTGAATTGGTTTAATAAACTAGTTTCAACTTGTTTTTTTTTTACTTTTAAAAACATTTTCAACACCTTTTATAGACCTTACTATGGTTACTATGATTACTATAAAGTACATGTTGTACATTACAGTTGTTATAAAGTACATGTTGTACATTACAGTTGTTATAAAGTACATGTTGTACATTACAGTTGTTATAAAGTACATGTTGTACATTACAGTTGTTATAAAGTACATGTTGTACATTACAGTTGTTATAAAGTACATGTTGTACATTACAGTTGTTATAAAGTACATGTTGTACATTACAGTTGTTATAAAGTACGTGTTGTACATTACAGTTGTTATAAAGTACATGTTGTACATTACAGTTGTTATAAAGTACATGTTGTACATTACAGTTGTTATAAAGTACATGTTGTACATTACAGTTGTTATAAAGTACATGTTGTACATTACAGTTGTTATAAAGTACATGTTGTACATTACAGTTGTTATAAAGTACATGTTTGTACATTACAGTTGTTATAAAGTACATGTTGTACATTACAGTTGTTATAAAGTACATGTTGTACATTACAGTTGTTATAAAGTACATGTTGTACATTACAGTTGTTATAAAGTACATGTTGTACATTACAGTTGTTATAAAGTACATGTTGTACATTACAGTTGTTATAAAGTACATGTTGTACATTACAGTTGTTATAAAGTACATGTTGTACATTACAGTTGTTATAAAGTACATGTTGTACATTACAGTTGTTATAAAGTACATGTTGTACATTACAGTTGTTATAAAGTACATGTAATAAATATTACTCGTCCACCACTCGGTGGTGTAGTGGTTAGCGTCGCTGACTACGAATCCATCGGCCCCGGGTTCGAGACCCGAAGGCAGCCGGCGCGCAGCAAAAACCCAGCTGTTCATCCTTCCACACAATAAAGAAAGTGTTTGGTAGATAAATGGGTACCCTAGGTGGCCTAGTGGTTAAGACGCTCGGCTGCTGATGGGGCGTGGTTCGGATTCCACGTTAAACTGTAGGTCTAAGGTGGAGTGAAAAGCTTGACCTTCGTCAGAATGAACAATTCGGGAGGAAGCTAACCAAAGGTTACCAAAGATTATGTTCACTCCCGTTAATATAATTCAAATCGGATTTCTCTCTTCACTTCCGTTATTTTATAAACACCCTGTACAAGAACTTGCTTCTATTTTCTAGCTATTTACGGACGTGAGAATGAAATTACGAATAAAAATGTTTAAGTCTGTTATTCTTTCAGGTGTAACCGCGCTGTTATTATTTCATTAAAGTATCTTTGTAATGTTGATTGTCAACTGTTTGTCCTTCTTAGACTGTTAAATCAAGCACTGATAAAGAAACTCATTGGCGTGGATTCAAGCGATTTTATACGGATTACAACACACACACACACACACACACACACACATATATATATATATAGTAACCTTGTAGTTGTTCGGTGTATCGGTTTCTTTTCACAAGAAGGTTAAGCTGGTGTTCCACCTCTAAGCCTGGTTGGTGGAGGAGAGTTGCTCTCTTGCGACCTTCATCACAAATAGCAGCATTTTGTTCCCATGCGGGTTTGCATCATTCATTCATTTCACGTGTTTAAGTGTGAAATTCATCCCGTATAAACCTTGGTTTTTTTGTTTCCAACCGAATTGTTTATTATGACGAAGGGCAAGCTTGTCACTCCACCTTAGATCTACGGTTTAACGTGGAATCCGAACCACGCCCCATCAGCAGCCCAGCGTCTTAACCACTAGGCTACCCAGGGTACCCATTTATCAACAAACCAATTTTTTTATCGTGTGAAAGAATGAACAGCTGGGTTTTGCCGCGCGCCGCCTATCATCACCGGGTCTCGATCCCGGGTCCGATTGATTCGTAGTCGACGATGCTAACCAATACACCACCGAGGTGTGTGTGTGTGTGTGTATATATATATATGTGTGTGTGTATATATACACATTGTATATATTATATATATATATATATATATATATATATATATATATATATAATTACTGTGGAACAGGCACGTGCAGAGCGGGGGACTACAGGGGCTTGAGCCCTCCCATTTTGCCCCTTCATGCCTCAGAAGTGCCCTTTTTCCCCCCAAAAACTAACATCCGTATAAATGCTGTGAAAAGACTTATTTTTTTGAGTTGGGGAGGAGATGGTGCAATAATTTTGGACACCTGGTATGTCATCTTATAATAGCGACATGTATTCAGTAAAGAAATTTGTCGAATAAGAACCAATAATTGTTCCAATATAAGACTAAAATTATGTGCATACGATATGTCACTCACTTCCAACGTCTATACCCTTCTAATACCCTTAATGTACCCAAGCCAATTAAGTTTCAGGAAAATGTACCCGTTTTATGTTGTTCAATGGATGCTGAAGTTCACAATCAGACGATTTTTTTCTATAATTGTTCTATATTTTTTCTATATTTTTTTCTATAAATGCAACGCTATCAAATCCCCCCCCCCGAGTTATTTCTTGTATTTACACCTCGTCAGGGAATAAATGTTTCCTGTCGACGTTTAGAAGTAAATACACGAACCAATTCTAAATAATTATTTTCGTTCTCCTAGAAAAATATAATACAGGGTGTCCCAGAATTAACTATCTATTTCAATGAAATCGGACAAATTTTTAAAAACACACTTTTATTTATGTTTATCATGTTTAATATGTGTTAAAAATGTATAAATTTCTAAATTTTTTTCATAATTTTATTTTCATAATTTTTTCATTATCTGGTCCAATGAAAGACCGTCTGAAGTCATAGAATGGCAAAGAGACTCTCCAAAAGTTAACGTGTGGCTTGGAATGACCAAATCCAAAATTTATGGCCCATTCTTCTTTGCGGAAGCAACTGTAACAGGTACCGTCTACCTTGATATGCTTCAGCAGTTTCTCGAACCACAGCTTCTTGATGATGGCATTCTTGATAATGTTGTGTTTCAACAAGATGGAGCACCATAAATTTTGGATTTGGTCATTCCAAGCCACACGTTAACTTTTGGAGAGTCTCTTTGCCATTCTATGACTTCAGACGGTCTTTCATTGGACCAGATAATGAAAAAATTATGAAAATAAAATTATGAAAAAAATTTAGAAATTTATACATTTTTAGCACATATTAAACATGATAAACATAAATAAAAGTGTGTTTTTAAAAAATTTGTCCGATTTCATTGAAATAGATAGTTAATTCTGGGACACCCTGTATAATATTACAGACTTGTTTTAAAGTCTCGAATCAAATCAAGAGTCTTTAAGCGCGAGTCTCGAGTCCAGTCAAGAGGCTTTAAGCGCGAGTCTCTAGTCCAGTCAAGAGTCTTTAAGCGCGACTCTCGAGTCCAGTCAAGAGTCTTTTTTGGCGCGTCCGAATCAATTCTGAAGTCAATATGGATGAATGAAAGATAGATGCAAGATACGTGGAGTGATGACATATGTAAAAGTTAAATACAGTATCTCTCTCTCTCTCTCTCTCTCTCTCTCTCTCATATATACAGGTTAGACAAAATACAGTATATATATATATATATATATATATATATATATATATATATATATATATCAACGTAAAGAACGACGCTTGTATAGGAGAATATTCCGCGCAAGATGAGGAGGGAGAACGAACAAATGAAAAAATGAGGTAACCACCCGGGAATCGAACCCGGGATCTTCCGATTGCCGGTCAGATATGATAACAATTACAACATGGGCCTCACTCGATCAGAAGTCGTAATTCTCCTACATACGCGCAGAAACCAATGCCCCAAGGCGGCACCTCCCGCATGCCGTACATTATATACATTTCTGATCGAGTGAGGCCCATGGTGTAATGGTTATCATATCTGACCGCAATCGGAAGATCCCGGGTTCGATTCCCGGGTGGTTACCTCATTTTTTCATTTGTTCGTTCTCCCTCCTCATCTTGCGCGGAATATTCTCCTATACAAGCGTCGTTCTTTACGTTAATTATACTGCGTGTTTGCAGTTGAAATGTATATGTACGGCATGCGGGAGGTGCCGCCTTGGGGCATTGGTTTCTGCGCGTATGTAGGAGAATTACGACTTCTGATCGAGTGAGGCCCATGGTGTAATGGTTATCATATCTGACCGGCAATCGGAAGATCCCGGGTTCGATTCCCGGGTGGTTACCTCATTTTTTCATTTGTTCGTTCTCCGTCCTCATCTTGCGCGGAATATTCTCCTATACAAGCGTCGTTCTTTACGTTAATTATACTGCGTGTTTGCAGTCGAAATGTGTGTGTGTGTGTATATATATATATATATATATAAACTGCAAACACGCAGTATAATTAACGTAAAGAACGACGCTTGAATAGGAGAATATTCCGCGCAAGATGAGAGCGAGAGAACGAAACAAATGAAAAAATGTGTGTATATATATATATATATATATATACTGTATTATATATATATATATATATATGCAGGTCACTATCTTAAAAAGAGTTGGCTCCCAGTTTTAGTTGTATAAAATTTTTGTTCAAATAAATTGTGATATACCATACAGAGAGTTAGTGTGGTTCAACAGAGCTCAGCATCGTTAATTTTTTGTTCATACTAAATCGAACACGTTTATATGTGTTTCCATGTTGCACTTCAGGAATGTTATGTTTGTAAGTGTTTTATCATAGAGTCGTGCACGATGTAGACGTATGATTATGTCATCGTGGCTAAACATATAATTGGGGAAAATACTGGTTATTTCGTCCAAATCGCGAGTCAGAAGAGGCAAAGTCTCGAGGCAAGTAAAATTATTATACCCAAGTCAGAGTCAAGTCTCGAGTAAAAAAAAAAAAAAAAGGAACTCGAGTCATTAGGGTCTCGAGTCACCATCTCGAGTCACCATCTCGAGTCACCATCTCGAGTCACCATCTCTGTAATATTATTATTATATTATATATATATATTATATTAATATAATATGAACCAATTATAATATTAAGCCATTATATATACACTAATGATACGCTACTTCCCGCGTATGTTTCTCAACGTTACCTATTATTTCAAAGCATAACAACCAAAAAAAAACGGGATAAATATATGGTGGTGTCTGGCACCTATTCAAGGAAGACAAGACTTTTGAACGGTCTACAAAATTCTAGAGACCTCAGGAAATTTTTTTTAGAATGCCAAAATCATCTTACGAGACTGTTTGTATCTCTACCAACGAAGACAATGAAATATAAAATGATCTAATTTAACCTTACTTAACCTGACCAACTTAATTTGACCTGACCTAACCTAACCAAATCTAAATATATATGTATATGACATTAACGTAACTATGCCTAACCTTCACTTATAAAGACATCTATACCAAAATTTCATTGCCATTAAAATTCAAATACTTTTTTTCGACACCACTTCGAAAGAAAAAAAAATTTAGGGGAGATTTTGAAGTACGGGGGGGGGGGGGGAGTGTTTCACCTCACTCCGGGGAGCAGGTCTTCCGGGGTAGCTTCCGACCGAAACTCTTCTAAAAAATTTTTTGTCCGAATTAATTAATATTTCCTGAATAAACAGAGTCTCTTCCACTTTCATTAAAGGCATCATTTTAGCGGCGCAACTAACCACGGAAATACGGCACGACTAACCACGGGGATGCGGCACAAAACGGACGTTAAGTGAAACCGAAATTACTCCAAAGTTAGTAAAAGGTCTTTCTGTTTTTTTTTTATTTAAATGGAATAAATAATGGAACACTTTTGAAGTATGACTTTACACAATTCCATTGAGTTACGTCATACGCGACACACTTCTAATAATATATATATATATATATATATATATATATATATATATAATTATATATATATATAAATATAATATAATATACATTCACAAGGAAAAATGAAAATGCCTTTCGTGTATTAAACAGTATACTCGTATTTTGCGCGCGTCGTATCTCCGCAAAAGTGGCTACCAACTTTTTTTAATCCATATATCCAAAAACACCAATTAACCTAACCTAACCTAGTTTAACCTAGACTAACCTTAGTGTCATCGGATCAAGAATGGTGTGATAAATGTTTCGGACGTAACTGAGGGGTTCAAAGGTGACTTCTGTTACGTCATTAAATAGTGAGGTACACGATAATCTAGCCTAACCTAACCTTAACTAACTAATTTTATTAAGACCAACGTTTCTTTTTTTTTTCCAACAATTAAACTGAGTCTAGATTTTTTATATAAATTTTTAATGTTGCGAGGTAACAAAAGTGTTACCTCACAAGAAATTACCTCACTACATCTGTTTATTATAATATACTCGGCTTTTCTTATACCCAGTTACCATCGCGTGTCCACATACACACATACATCACACATACGTACACATCACACACGTACACATCACACCACACACACAAATACACACACACACGTACATCACACACACACACACATATATATATAGACACGTTTTCAACTTTCACTTTTATGAACGTAGAAATTTTTATTTTATTATATATTAAATTGAACTAAACAAAACTTTCCTTAGCTTGACTCGACTTTACTGTGGAAATATAATTAAAATGGATAGTTCCCATTTTGAAATAAAAGACCACTTTCCGATTGATCAATAAGTTAAGCGACGTTGGGTCTGTTCAGTGATTGGTTGAATGACCCTTATCCAAGTTCAGATAGTGTAGCTATCCTAAGATAGTCCAGATCTCGCGTAACGCTGTAGATCCCCTTCCATCTTATAACGTTCGCTTTTACGAGTAAGGTTAAACGATTGCTTTCCACGAATAACCAATATTTCCTAACTTAACTTAACTTAACTTAACCTAACCTAACCTGGAATAAAGTGGGAAAAACGTGGATGAAAATAAGGGTGGAATGAAGTGGTATGGGATCAATTTGAAAATTGCCCACTTTGAGATTTTTACTCCCGGATTTCTCACTGTTGGTCACTAAATGAAATGGAAATGGCATTGAGTAGGTTCATACCCATTAAACAGCCATGGACACTGCTATGATTACTGTCCACTCAATGGCATTCACATCCGCATTCGTGGTCCACAATTGAGAATGTACAAAAGTGAAAAAAAAAATCCACATTTGAGAAAAGCGTTTTTCGATTTGGGGAAATAATGTCACTAAATTCTCACTCGCGGCAAACGGCGCTGAGTGGGAATGCGTAATATTTCCTAACCTAACTTATTTTAACCAATCAAAACCTAACCTAACATTAGCCTAACCAATCATAACCTAACCTAACCAATCGTAACCTAACCCGAACCAAAGTGGGATAGGCCGTGGATAAAAATGAAAATGACATGAACTTGGAACAGACCGATTTGAAGAGACTTCATTTGAGATTCTCACTTTCCCATTCTCGGGCGCGGAATCACGAATGGGAATGACGACGGTGAGTGAGTAAGAGTAACCCCCTTTTTTTTTTTTTTAAACTATCATTCACCGTATACTGCATCCCAAAACAACAACAACAAAATATCCACAAATATTTTTTGCATGATATTACGTTTCCCCCCCTCCCTCCCACCGCTTCCTCTTCCACTCACCCTCTCATTACCTCTCCCCCCCACTACACACAGAAATTTATTTCATCACGAAATTTATTTACCTTTATTTTCTTGTTGATTTATATCCAAATAATAAAACTAGGTAATGTTTTCAGGGAAATAATTTCTAAACAACTTGAAAGTTTCTCAAACATTTATACCGCATTTAAAGCTGCAAACGAAGAACAATGTAACCAATATTATTACCACAAATTAAAAAGATAAAATCTTTATTTATATATATATATTTATATATACAGGGTGGGCCATAAGTCGCTTTACCGAAGTGAATTTCGTTATAATATGAAGGTAAAGTGACTTATGGTTCACCTTGTGTATATATATATATATATATATATATATATATATATATATATATATATATATATATATATATATATATATATATATATATATATATGGATGGATTCAAGCAGACGCTGATTCATCGAGAGAGAGAGAGAGAGAGAGAGAGAGAGAGAGCCTAAAAAACGTCAGAAAATCTTTTTACATACAATTTTTCACATCGCTGCATCGTAAAATAGTTAATATGTTAAAAAAAAAGAACTTATATTAACTTTTGTTAATATTTCAAACATAGCCCTTGACATTTCGAGCCCGAAAATGGATCTGAAAAGTACACCATGAAATGGAAGGCTATGATTAACTACACGCGCTCATCTTTAAAGATAATATTCTTGTTGGAAAATGTCGGGAAAAATATTCAGGAAGCAAAACTAGGTGGAAATCCTTGAAGGAAAATGTTTTTTGAGGGAAATCACTCGTTACGTCCGTGAAATTCATTACGGAGAGGAAATTTTTTATTTATTTTTTTTTTGTGGTAGGGTACAAACGGGTATGATACCCGTTTAGAGATGAGTCTTTGCAATTATTACCCGGAATCATAATGAATTGCGACACAAAATTTTATTTTTTTACAAGAATTAAGACGAGAGGAGTGCCACAAGGGGAGTGATAAATATTTTCCCCTTTTTTTTTGACATATCAGAACTGGAATAAACACCATGTAAAAATTTTAAAAATACAAAATACCCTCAGATGGTAAGAAGAGAAATTCACTATTCATTATAGAAATTCATCATTATTCATTATAGAAATTCATCAATATTCATTATAGAAATTCATCAATATTCATTATAGAAATTCATCATTATTCATTATAGAAATTCTTCATTATTCATTATAGAAATTCATCATTATTCATTATAGAAATTCAGCGTTATTCATTATAGAAATTCATCATTATTGAAATTCATCATTATTCATTATAGAAATTCATCATTATTCATTATAAAAAATTCATCATTATTCATTATAAAAAATTCATCATTATTCATTATAAAAAATTCATCATTATTCATTATTATAGTACAGGATAAACTTGAGAACACATCTCATGGAAATAATGAAGGAATTTCTTTAAGTTATGGAATTATCTTGACATTAAAAATTCAAGGCAGAATTTCTTTGACTACATTATCTCGGTGACTTTTACAATTAGGTTCTGCTTTGATGATCACAAACACAAATCCTGTACCATTTTCTTCACGAGAATATGTAAATGCCAAAAGACGACAATTAGATAAAACACTTTACACAATTGAGAGGGAGTTACCAACATTTTGAAATGAATGAAATGGCGTACCGAAATATTTTCTTAAATGAAATTTTTTTTTACCCTTTTATTGTTACTACAGGGTGTCCACAAAGTCCCTTTGCATGAAAAAACAAGAGCAACATACAGATAAGCTGTAATTTCACTGTAAAGGGACTTTGTAGCCACTCTGTACTATCCGCAAAATAGTTTGTCCGAGGCTTCAATTTACATGGAGTTTCGCATCCTTGTTACCAATAATTTACTAAAGTCGGGGGTATGATACCCACAAATAAAGTAATCAAGATATCAATGTCCAATTAACCAAAACTTGGCATACGGCGTTATAAATAACCCTCCAACAGTACAACAGTAACCAATACATCACGAGCCAATATCAAGGTCATCAAATAAATTATTTTAACAAAAATGCGTCATTCAACTTTCAAAACATTTATCAACATTCTACAGGGAGGTAATAAACTAAAAGTGCTCCTAATTTTTGGACAATAAATTGAAATGAAAATTGAAAGTTTACAATTACGACTTAAAAAAATGAATATTTTAAATAATTTAACGATATAATATTTACAAACAAATTTGAAATAAGAAAAAGTCCCTCTTTTTTCCAAAAACGTGTCACCAAAAATGGATTTTTCCTATTACTTCAGGGAAAGGTTTCGAGTCATACAAAAACGGATCTCGACTTTCAATTAAAATTTAAAAAGGCCTTCATGTGAAAATGAACACCTATTATTGCCAACCTCTCATATATATATATATATATATATATATATATATATATATATATATATATATACAGGGTGTCCCATAAGTCCGGCATCATAGGAGAAATTCATATTTTCTTATGTTCGGGATGCCAATTTCCTGTCCACCATTCTGTTCAGTGACGAGGCTGTTTTTTATGGAAATGGTGAGGTAAATCGACAGAACACCCGCTACTGGTCTCAAAACAACCCTCACTGGTATACCTCTTCAAAGGAACAAGGTGCATCTCGGGTGATGGTATGGTGTGGCATTTGGAAGGATCGCATCATAGGCCCCCTCTTTTTCGATGAACATGTCACTGGAGGCACCTACCTATGTATGCTCAAGGAAGACGCATTTCCCAGTGTCTTGAACGAAGAAGGAAATTTCCCAACATGGTTCCAGCAAGACGGCAGCGCATTATTGGGGCATGTAACACCATTACTTCTGACATCATTCACCGTGTGCTTGCTGACTGGGTATCACGTCTGAATTTGTGTATTGAAAACAATGGTGGACATATTGAGCACGTTCTGTAAATAAAAGCTTTTGTTTTGCCTTTTTTCATTATTTTTCCTATGATGCCGGACTTATGGGACACCCTGTATATATATATCGCAATGAGGAAATAACTAATATATAAATAATATATAAATAATATATATATATATAGTTATTTAAATAGCTACCTATTCAAAACCTACTTCCTCTGACATTGAAGTCTTTGAAGCAATGTAAAACAAATTAACTATAATGGACACTTACAAATTTTAAATTATATATATATATATATATATATATATATATATATATATATATATATATTGTATTTGGGCGTTTACCGCCATTTCCCGCTAACGTTAGCGGATATCATGGCGAGGCGGAATATGAGAAAGAGAAACGGAGACGGGGGAAAGGCACTAGAAGTGGGAGGACAGCGGACTACGGGTGAAAAGTCACCTAAAGCTCAGATAGGATGCGAGATTGGGAGAGGAAGAGGAAAAGACGGTCAAGCGAGAAGAGACGGCTCTCAGCGAGCATAAGACGTAAACGATCGGGGAGGGGGAAATCAGAAAGGAACGGGAAGGCGCGACGACGTACTGACGACAGGGTGGGGCATTCCACAAGGATGTGAGAGACGGTGAGGGGCGACTGGCAGGAGGCGCAACGAGGAGCCTCCTGCCGGAACATAAGATAGCCGTGCGTGAGGCGCGTATGGCCGATGCGAAGCCGCGTAAGG
The DNA here is from genome assembly GCA_023014485.1 of Bathynomus jamesi. NCBI lineage: Eukaryota > Metazoa > Arthropoda > Malacostraca > Isopoda > Cirolanidae > Bathynomus > Bathynomus jamesi. Next base: position 501,834 of record JAJOZX010001510.1, on the reverse strand, counting down.
ACGACCTCTTTGTGTCGGGAGCGGTGGAAAGAGGACGCCCAATATGACAGGCGGGGGCGGATGGACCAGAGTTTATTTCCGGTGGCATCGTCCCAGGACTGTTGCCATATGCGGTCGTAGAAGGAACGAAAGACCTGCACATAGTCAGAGAAGGGGAGCGGGCGGGGGAGGGGAGGCATCGAGGCGGCGGACTGGGCTGTGCGGTCAGCCGCCTCATTACCGGAAACACCAACATGGCAGGAACCCAGCAGAAGGTGACCCGGATCCGGTGAACGGTGTGCAGGACATGGTACTCCTGTTGAATAAGGCGTACGAGGGGGTCCGGGGAATCATAGCGCTCGAGCGCTTGAAGGGCGCTCAGCGAGTCCGAGAAAATGGTACAGGAAGACCGCGAAAAACCCGATACCAGACGGAGGGCTTCCAGAAGGGCAAAGAGCTCCGCGGAAAAGATGGAGGCCTGAACCGGCAGGGGGATACCCCGGGAGGTAGGTGACAGCGACGGAGAGAAGACGGCGGCCGCGACACCTGCAGGGGAGCGCGAGCCGTCGGTGTAGACAGGAACGTCGTCCGAGTGTACGGGAAGATGGGCCAGAAAAGAAGACCGGAGGACGGTAGGAGGAGACTCCTTACGCAGGCCACGAAGCGCCTGGCAGCGGCAGATAGGGGTCAACCTGTATACGACGGGAATCGAACTCGGGCCGATAGATTCGTAGTCAGCGACGCTAACCACTACAAAACCGAGGCGCATGTGTGCACACACACACACACACACACACACACACACACACACACATATATATATATATATATATATATATATATATATATACCAGGTGTCCCCAAAAAATGCCCCCATTTCTAAATAAATGTTCTAAGTTTAAAAAAAACAGAATCTAGACACGAAGACAAACACAATAGGTCAGTAAACATAGATGTTTATTAACCTAAATTAAACATGTTTAGTGTAAACGCCATTTTTAACTAACACACTATTCAATCTTACAAAAATGTTTGACATAATATTTGGAAATAGCTCAGCTGGGATGTTGTTGATTACCTCATGGACTTTGGTCTTCAGGTGTCTTAGGTTTGGTAGAATAGGTCCTGTTTTTTACGTAACCCCATAGAAAAACAATCAGTAGGTGTAAGAACAAGTGAGTATGGGAGTCATTCCACTGGCTCATGAAGGGAGCGTAGTCGTCTCTGGAAAAATGTTTCCTCCATGTTTAGTTTAAATGATAACTCAACTCTCAACAATGGTTGGAAGTTGGATTTGAAACGGTTTAGGACTAGTGTGTGTGGGAATTACTTTACCTATAAGATCTGTGACACGTGGAACAGGCTACCTTCAGAAGTTGTGAACAGTTCCTCTGTGGATCAATTCAAGAAAAGGTTAGACCGAATCTTGCACACTATTTGAGGGTGTATGAATTTTTCCCTGGCACCTGTTGCCATTGCCATTGGTACCTCCTCGGTATGGGCCGCAAGGCCTTTTGAGGTACTTCTTTTCTTTGTATCCTTGTATCTGCTGAAACTATAATCTGGGCAGTGTGTAGAGGTGCTCCATCTGCTGAAACCATAATCTGGGCAGTGTGTAGAGGTGCTCCATCTGCTGAAACCATAATCTGGGCAGTGTGGAGGTGCTCCATCTGCTGAAACCATAATCTGGGCAGTGTGTAGAGGTGCTCCATCTGCTGAAACCATAATCTGGGGTAATCTGGGGGTAGTAAGGCCTTTTATAGCCTTACTAGGCTATAGTCTACTGGTAGCAGTTTCGTCTTTTCTTAGTTTCGTAGAAATTAGGAAAAGTTATTGCTTTTAGTATGAAATGGTGAAACAACGATTTTAATATACAATATAGTTATTAGTTATTAAGTAGTTAAAGATCAAAAATGTATAGGTATACGAGTATGTATATAGGTACCGTATATATACGGAATAAAACCCCCAGTCTGTTACGTTTCTGAAGAAAAAACAATAATAAAATATACATTCATTATCAAATAACGGGCAAGTAAAAATAAGGACTTTTTGGGGTGTGTCTCTCTCTCTCTCTCTCTCTCTCTCTCTCTCTCTCTCTCTCTCCTTCTCTCTCGCTATTGCATACACTTGCAACTCCGAAACAGAAACTGACAAAATCATTAGCCTAAAATGCATTTTATGCAACACATTTAATTTCAAGCTACGGCTACATTTTTATTTTAAGTAAAAAGGAGGGGCCAAGGCCGAGTGCCCGCAAAAATGCCCCCTTTTATGAGAGAGAGAGAGAGCCAAACTCAAGTGTCAAGTGCATGGAGATGAATAGAACAGTTTTTCAAAGTGGGTTGGAAAATACTGAAAAGAAACAGAATTGGACCAAAATTTGGCTGAAGAAGGAAATTCAACTATAATTCACCAACGGAACACTACAATGAGAGAGAGAGAGAGAGAGAGAGAGAGAGAGAGAGAGAGGAAGAGAGAGAGAGAGAGAGAGAGATAACTTACCTTACCTTATGTTGTTTCGTGCGTTGGTCTCTCTTCACACGGAGGTCAAGCTGGTGGCCCCGCCTCTAGGTCTGGCCTGGTGGAGGAGCGAGTTGCTTTCTTGCGCTCTCCACCGTACATAGCCAGGCACGCCCGGCTCATCTGGTACAGTCCTGAGCCAGGCATCCAGTCTTTTCTTGAAGAATTCAACTTTGACCCCCGTTACGTTTCTGAGGTCCTTAGGAAGCTGGTTGAAAAGTCTTGGCCCCCTGACAACCAAGCTATTTTCCTTCAGGGTTGAGGAGGTCCCTTGTCGTGCCTTTAATTTGGGAACACTACACATTCTGCCTTTCCTATTTTCCAGTGTTGTTTGAATGGTAATTGGGTTTAGTTTTAGGTTTGGTACCAGTTTTTCGATCATTTTCCATATGTAGATTATGATGTACCTCTCTCTTCTTCTTTCCAGTGAGTACAGATTTAGTTTACGTAGTCTTTCCCAGTAGTTGAGTTCTTTGCAGCCATCAATCTTGGCTGTGAAATGCCTTTGCGTTTCTTCTAGTTTATTAGTTTCTTCCTTTTTATATGGGGACGTCAAAACTGAGCAGTATTCAAGTTTTGGTATAATCAGTGTTTTTAGCAGGGGAATCATTACTGTCCTGTCCCTTCTCTTGAACGTTCTTAGAACCTGTCCGGCGACTCTTTTTGCTTTATTTATCGCTATCTGATTTTGTGTTTCGAATTATATGTCATTATTATCCCGAGATCAATCGCTTTCATGCTTCTCTGAATTTCCTGTCTATCTGGAGCATAATATGCAGTCTGTTTAAGTTCTTCTTTTCTACCATATCTCAAGAGCTGAAATTTCTCGGCGTTGAATGACATGTTGTTGTCTTCTGACCATTTGTATATTTTGTTCGTGTCCCTCTGCAAGGCCTCCACGTCATGTACATCGCTGATTTTTCTGCTGATCTTTGTATCGTCTGCAAAGGATGTTACTATACTATTGCTGTTTACTCCGCTGTCTATGTCTGTTAGCATGATAATGAACAGGAGTGGGGCCAGTACTGTCCCTTGTGGTACTGAGCTGCGTACTTCCGATTCTGATGATGATATACCTTGAATTTTGACGACCTGCAGACGATCACTAAGGAAGTTGTAGATCCATTTTCCCACTTTGCCTGTTATTCCCATGTCTTTAATTTTATGTGCTATTATACCATGGTCACATTTATCGAAAGCTTTAGCAAAATCTGTGTATATAACATCGTAGTTGTCATTGCCTTCCAATGCATCAAGGACAGAGCTGGGCAATAAATACATTGAATGTATTTAAATACTAAATACTAAATACATTTTACGAATGTATTTAGATACTAAATACAAAATACATCAATTGTATTTAAATACATTTGTAAATACATTTTAAATACATACAAATTTTAACATATGCATTCACTAATTCACTAAGCCATGACACGCACACGATAAAGAAATCAACCGCTTTCGACTAAGAGTGGCACACAACTGATTGAACTGACACGTTGAAACATGAACCATGCTGTACTACACTGTCGACGCGTCGTACTGTGCTAGTACAGAACGTGTATTAAACCAGTAAAAGTATTTACATTTTTATATTTTGAGTATTTAAATACATTGTATTTAAATACTCATTAAAGTATTTAAATACTATATTTAAATACATGAAAAACAATGTATTTATAAATACAGTTCTAAATACACAAATGTATTTAAATACGTATTTAAATACAAATGTATTTAAATACTGCCCAGCTCTGATCTAGGATATTGTTGTAATGCTCTATTAGTTGTGATAGGCATGATCTACCTGATCGGAATCCATGCTGATTTTCGTTGAATCTTTCCCGTGTCTCCAGGAAATCATAAATTTTCTCTCTAACTATTCTTTCAAATACTTTGGTGAGGTGGGACGTCAATGACACTGGTCTATAGTTCTTTGCTTGAGATCTGTCCCCTCCTTTATATATAGGGACAATGTTTGCTCTTTTCAAGATGCTCGGTATTTCCCCAGTGTCTAGGGATCTTCTCCATATCCAGTATAAAGGTGTAGCTATTTCATTTTTACAGTTTTTAATCAATAATGCGTTCCAATTGTCCGGACCTGCAGCTGAATGTAGTTTCATTTGTCCTATAGCTCTCGCTACATCTTCTGGTGTAAACTCAAAGTCTGTTATGTACTCTCCTTACAATTCCTCTTCAAAGAATGCATTTATGTCAGGTATCGCTTTGTCACTTTTTGGGGTACTGAAAACTAATTCATATTGAGACCTCAATGTATCAGATATTTCTTTTGGATCGTCGGTTAGTTCATTATTTCCCGTCCTTAAGGGCCCAATAGCGGCGCGCGTTTTTGTTTTCCTCTTTGCATAGCTATAGAAGTATTTTGGATTTTCCTTTATTGCTTCTACTGCCTTTTCCTCTTCCCTCTCTGTATGGTCCTTAATCAGGGCTTGTATTTCCCTATCGATACCCTCCAGTTTTTCTTTTATTATTTTCCTGTCATTATCTCCGCAGTTTCCTAACTTCGCCTCCACTCTCTTTCTTTTGCGGAATAGTCTTCTCTTTTGCCTTTCTAGCCAGCTCCTCTTTCCTTTTGGCTGTGATTTCGGAGCATATTTTTCTAAAATTCTCAGCGTTTTTTCCTCCAAGGTTGTTAGCATTTCTTCAGTTGTTTTATTCTCAAAAATTGTTCTCCATTCTATTTGGGCCATGTGCGATCTGATTGCTTCCCAATTTATAGTCTTCGAGTTTAAGTTAAAGGCCCCGAATTTACTTCTTTCCACAATATGTGTAATTGTGTATTGTCTTCTAATGCTGCCGTCATATTTGTTGATATCTCGATTAAGTTGTGGTCTGAGATAATGGTTGGGGTTATTTTTATATCAACAATCAAGTTCGTGTTATTCGTGAATACCAGATCCAGGCAGTTATTTTTTCTGGTATTTTCTGTTATCTCCTGTGTCAGCATAAACTCGTTTGTGAGAGCCATCAACATTTTTGCTTGTTCCTGATCTTCTCTTGTGCCCCCCTTGTCCTGGTGAATATATATATTCCTATTCACCTTTTTGTATTTTATAAATGGGAATACTCCAAAAAGAATATAAATATAATACAAAACACTAAGAACAAAACATTAAAGTGCGGAAGCATACTTTAAACGAAGAAATACCTACGACACAAACTAGTAACAATATAAATGTAGGCCTACCCTAAAGACTAAAGACTAAACTAAAGACTAGACTACCCTAAAGACTAAAAAAAAACCATTGAGTAGGGATGAAGTGGTGCTGGAAGTCAGAAGATATGAAAGAATCTCCCCAAAAATGGGTCATATACAAATTTCGCAAAATAAGTTCGTGTAATATGACTCCAAATGCGTCTATAATCATAAAAAATGTGGTGCTACTATAGCGTGATTCCTACCTCGATTCGGCGGTCTACCTTTTAATTATAGCTTCTTACCTTGTTTACTAATTGCTCGTTTACATTCCAATGTCCATCGCCCTTGACGATTGGTTAGGTTTAGTCATGATATTTTCGTTAGTTTTAACGAAAATATCGTGACTAAACCTAACCAATCGTAGGTAGACCACATACTATAGTAGCACCGAAACTATTTTTTAAATAAATAAAATTGAATAATAAATAGCATTTTATATTTATTATATTTTCATTTATACCTTGGATAGGAATCACACTCTACAGTACTGTAGTTTCGAACCAAATCGGGTAGGAATCACCCTATAGTATCGAAGTCACCGGTAGGAATCACGCTATAGTAGCACCAAAAATGTTTTCACATGATAAGGAATAGATTTGCCAATATTTTCACCATACTCTGTGCAGGCATTCAATCAGGGCAGAAAAATGTCTAAATATGAAATCAGTTTTGATGAAAAAAGACTGAATTTGTTTGTAGAGCCTAATTGTATAGGCTACCAATTTGAAGATAGGCTGCAATAATTTATAACGAGATAATTAAATATTTAATTACTATTTGGGATCATCAGTTGACTTATCAGTCAACAAGGAAAAAGGATAGACTGTACAGCTTTTTTCTTTAATTAACAAACTTAATATTGCAATAATTAATAAAGCACGGTACATACAATACAAAATGCAGTTGGTTAAAAATTAATGTTACAAAAGAATATGTGACTTAATTAATTGTCAGTATGAATAATCACTGTCAAATACAACAGCAGATTGTAGTGTACAATGTACACAAAACTGTATAATAATAGTTTAATAATTGCTTGCTTGATAAATGACACACAATATAAGCTCTATGCGCAGATGTAAAGGAAACGAAATATTTACACACGCGTTGAATTTCTTTAACATTACAGCCATTGTAGGCTAAGAGTTTGTGCAAAGAAAAATGAAACAGGTTAAGTAGGCAAAAAATGTATGGTTAGGTCGATACCCGAGAGATACTTTTTGTAGGGCTGCTGAGGAGAGACTGACTTAAACTTCACCTGTTAACTCTTGAGGACATGAGACATGAATGAGTTCGTTATTTATGGTTGCATTTCCTCTGGTTTTTTTGTTGTTGCTTCACAGTGATGATGGTCTTGGTTGATTTTGATGGACGCCCTTTCAGTTTTACTTTTTATGAAGCTGACCACTGTTTCAGGCCTTGGTGAAAAATGTTCATTAACGCAGAAGACGTCTCTACCTTCTTCAGTATAGATTTCTGCTGGTAACGAGGGCTTGTGGTTTCGATTAAACTATGACGTATTCTCTTTTGTTCGTGATTAGTCAGGAATTCCTACAAACATCTGGATCTCGTTAAGAATATTGTATAGACAGGAAGAACCTTCGTAAGGGTGACCTTTTCATGGTGCCATTCGATACGCATTTGAAAAATGTAAGACAACAACAACATAAAACCGGATAACGATGTTTATTTATTAAGACTGCAACGCAAAAGTTTGGCCGTCCTTCAAATTAACCCTTTAAGGTCGAAATTTTGCATAGGGTTATGTTATGAATGCATGTATTTGAAATCTCACCAATTTGTACCAGTCGTCCTGAAAAGATTAATACAGTCCCGTAGCCAGAACTTCACAAAGGGGTGGGGGGTCGAAATTGTAGAAAGGCGGACCTTTTAGTGTAACGACCTGATCACTGCGGAGTGTGTTCAGAGTAGTTACGTTTTGAGTAGGTTAGAGTAGTTTGTGAAGTTTAAAAAAAAAATGCAAGTGTTTATTTATTAAATGATGTTATATATTATAATATCACTTCATAAGTTATAACTATGGTTACAAAAGTGGACCTTTCCTGTCAAAGGGGGGAGGGGTGGTTCGACCCACGCCCCAACCCCCACCTGGCTACGGGCCTGTAATATATAACTCGTAAAATCTTTTTCTGTGATTAGTTTAATCACACGCTTCCTATATCCTTGTACACACTTCTAGATTCGTTCCTTCAGTAGCCATGACCAGTGTTCTTGACAAAATGCCTCTAACTGGGTAAGCTCCAGTGGATTTCTCGCATGGACAACTTGCTTCAGATCTTTCCAAGTATGACCGATGACATAGGCGTACGGCACCTGATCTTTTTGGGGGACTGATACAAATTTATATATATATATATATATATGTATATATAGGAAATTAGGATCATCACAGGCTCAGGCTCCCTCACTCCAACAGGCCATTAGAAGCACTAACATTACCAAAGGATACGTGTCATGCTTTGCAAAATTAATTGTATGATTTTTCTTTTTTATGCAACTTCCATGATGTATTGTAATCCCTGCTGGTACTTAGTTAATTTTGATTAATAGGGCATAGGACTATATCAAATACTTTAGTCATGCGTAAGAAAGATAATAAAACTTGGGTAATTATTCGTTTTAGTGCTTTTCCTCCTTTCTGAACCAAAACACATTTTCCTGGTTTTGTGGTGTGATTTGTTCAAATCTGAACTTCGTTTCTTTGGGAAATGAGCCGTTTTTGAGAAATTTTAAAATGAAAATTTCTCAAAAACGGCTCATTTCCTAAAGAAACGAAGTTCAGATTTGAGCAAATCACACCAAAAAACACCAGAAAAATGTGTTTTGGTTCAGACCTAACCTAACCTAAACAGACCTGACCGAACCTAACCTAAACAGACCTAACCTAACCTAAACTGACCTAACCTAACCTAAACTGATTGGGTTTTGTTGCCAGACCGTAATATCCAGCTCTTCACGTCTTTCCAACAACGCTCAATATTTTGAATGTGAACGGTGTCTTCCACGAACCGCTGTGAATGGTTGACTGTCCGGTGAATGTAGCCTAGATTTCCAAGTTGAGAATACGCACGCCACTCGTCGGAATAGATTGTAGTCCCAGGCCTAATATGTTGCTGGATCAGGCGAACAAGAGTTGTTGCGTCTCTCTGAGGAACCCAAACAACAGTAGTTTTTGGAACTGCGTTCCAAGGTACCAAAAACCCAGGCAATCACAACCTCCGAAACCAAAATGAAAACCAGACTGAAAAAGCATTCTTAAATGAGTATGCATTATGAGAGATTCAAATGTACGTCTCTGATTGGTCGGATAAGGTCACGTGAAACAAAACGATTTTTAATTGGTTGTTTTGACCTATGTTTCCTAATTTTGCCACGAGATGTCTCCCCATAAAACTGGAGAGGGCGACGTTCGTTAAAATTTTAACAGCGTTAAAAGCTAAATACTCGGTCAATGGCCTATAATGGCTGCTTTTTACGTCTAAATTTTTAAAAAAAATTTTTTTTTCCATAAAAAATAATTATTACATTTCCTTGATTTTTATCAGTTTCCCTGAGGTTTCAAGGGTCCTGAATATGAATTTATATGTTAAATTGTCATAGAATGTCTCCTTCTATCGAAAACGAACAAAGCATTAAAACGAATATTAACCAAAACTTGTGAGCCAACATAACTTCAATAAATTTAATAGCACCTACTCCGCTCACAAAGTTGAAACAACGTATCTTTTGAGAAATTAAAGAAAACACATCAGTATAACAATGGAAACATAAAGCCATTTCCTGCATAAGGGAAAATTCTCGCAATAAGCAATTTCAATTTGTTGCTATTTGCAAACTAAAATTAAGGAAAACTTAGAAAAAGTATTTGTTTCGCCCTTTTCGCCTAACGAAAGTGTCGATCTTTATCCACGTCATTTTCAATTGTTCTGTTAGCATACGCTCGTTCAATGTTTATGACAGCAACGCTGTTTAAACGCTCTTGTTCCCATTGTTGTGCGGAGATAGGTCTTCATGCGCCGCAGTTCACTGAAAGATCTTTCCGGAGCATGAAGTGGCCGGAATTGATGCCAGGGTGTTGCAACCTCGGAAAAGACAGGGAGTAATTCATTTAGACCATATTGAAACATACTTTCGACGACTTCTGCCGCAGTTTTCATCGGAGGGCTGGAAGTTCAGCGAGTGAAGTTATATACATGCTCTTCTCCACTTCGAGTGGATCTTTGTCAACATGATAAAAATCTGATACTACTTTGAGGCTGTGATCAGAAGGAGAATCATTCAGAACTATGTCCCCTAAGGCACATAAAATGTCTTGATCATTTCCTTCAAAGCGCGATTTCATTTCTGCGATCACTATGTCGAGGCTTCGATAATATGTACTGTATTGACACGATGGTGTTCTTTTGGAGTTTGTACAGGTGTAAAAATTAGCCTATAAGTACTAATAACATCTTAATCTATATTATAATAAGAGAGCTGTCCGTCTGTCTGTCTGTCTGTCTGTCCGTCACACTTTCAGAAATTGAGAAAAAATTGTGAGAAAAAATTGTGAGAAAAAAATTCAGAAATTGTAAAAAAAATTCAGAAATTGTATTACGGGAGGCAATGTGAAGCTCAAGATTTTCATGACTGTGTTCTTTTCTGTAGTTTAGCAATGGGGGAAGGGTGGGGGTGGGGGTAATGGGGATGGGTGGGGTAATGGGGATGGGTGGGGTAATGGGGGGGGGGTTAGCCCCCAAGTGTATGAATGGGGGTGAGGAGGTTTGGGAGATACCAGATTCAGAAATGTTGACACAATGTGAAGCTCAAAATTTTCACGGCTGGGTTCTTTTTTTGTAGTTTAGCCTGTCTAACCGTCAGCGAAGCGGCGGGAACTGTACTAGTAAGTACTTAATAACAGCTAATAAGTAAAAATATGAAATTATCTTATAACTTTCTGATCCTGAATTTATAATATGATATAAGGCTAGCATTTCTCCAACTTTTATAAACTATTATTTTTTTCATTTTGCCCGAATGCAGAGCCAGTTTGCCTGAATTCAGCCGCCCCTCAGCCCCCCAGCCCCCCCCTCCCAGGGCTCGTATGCCTATGACCGATGATATTGAGGTCCGGGGACCGTGAAGACCATCTTAGGATTTTATTCTTTTCTATCTCAACCACGACAGTATGTATGTATGTATATGCACTGTGCATCATTATCTTTTTGGAATATCCACTCCCGTCCTATTTTGAACGTCCTCTTCGAAGGCAAGAAGGTTCTCATCCAAAATCTGCTGATACAGAGCGTTCATAAAGTCACGCAAGTGGATATGGTGAAGTGTACGTGCATATTCACTTGCGTGACTTCATGAATACCCTGTGCTTTGCAGAATCCAATTCGAGACAAATTACCCGTACCTGCAGATGACCCCACAGCCTCCAAGTATGATCGAGCCGCTGCTATACCTTACCTTGGTTAACCTTGGTTTTGCATCCGCCCGATTTGTTCATTCTGACGAAGGTCAAGTTTGTCACTCCACCTTAGACCCACATTTTAACGTGGAATCCGAACCACGCCCGACCAGCAGCCCAGCGTCTTAACCACTAGGTTACCCAGGGTACCCATTTACCTACCAACCAAATTTTTTTATTGTGTGGAAGGATGAACAGCTGGATTTTGCTGCGCCCCGCCTGCCATTACCGGGTCTCGATCACGGGGCCGATGGATTCGTAGTCAGCAAATGGTTATCTTTTCATCGCGTACGTTATTTTTATTCCTCCAAACAAACCGCTCGCTTGATTGTAACCAAAAAATTTGACTCTTATCTCATCAGACCAGCGAATCTTGTTTCAGGATTATTGAGAATCATGGAAGAGACCATCAGCATCCTTGAGTACCGCAGCTTTATGATGAAGACACAGTAATGACGTCTTCCTTGCAGCCCTCCCATGTAGACAGTTCTTGTGAATGTTCTCTGAACCATCGAGATTATGTGCAATGAAGTACCTGTCTTTTCAACCGTCATCTGGAAGTCTTTAGCAATAAATTGGAGATTTTCAGTGACATCTCGGATAAGCTTCATTGCAATTCTGGAGATATTTTGGCGTGGAATTCGTGTACTCAAAAACCCAATTTAATTTAAACAAAAAATTTGTTTACATTTTATTGTGTTTAGAATTGTTTGACGCAATTTTGTTGGAAATAAACTAAATAAATTATATTACTTCAAAATAAATTTGATTTAGATTAAAAACAAAGTGATATTTATTTGGAATTAGGCTTGACTAGGGTAGCGGAACAAAGTCGATCTGCGCGGGCACCTATAAAGTGCTTAGCGGGCACCATGGCGCCCGCGGACACAAGGTTGAGTACCCCTGTAGGTGGAGACGCTTGAAATTTTTTTTTGTGGCCTTTTCAAGACTTGTGCTCGTTGTCACTCTTTCATTTCTCATCTTCCGAACTCCATGTTATCATGCTTGAAATACAAAAGATAACCTTCGTTTTACTTCCGCCCGAATTGTTCATTCAAGCTTGTTACTCCACTTTAGACCTATAGCTTAACGTGGAATCTGAACCACGACCCGCTACGGGCGATCAAAAATTACAAAGTCCTCGCCCGAACTCGATCTCACGACTCCCCAGCTCAGCGCCTTAACTACTAGGTTACCCAGGGTACCCACTTATCTACCAACCAATTTTCATTGTATGGAAGGATGAACAGCTGGGTTTGCTGCGCGCCGACTGCCGTCACCGGGTATCGAACCCGGGGCCGATGGATTTGTACTCAGCGATGCTAACCACCACGCCACCGTGACGCCTATTAGATACCTATTAGGTACCTAATACATACCTATTATTATGAGATTATATATGTAATTGTAATACATATTTCTATATGTCATGTAAGTAGTACCTATTTCATGGAAATGTATACGAGAGAGTGATCATGAGTTCATTCACATTTGTACATACGGAAGTTGTACGTGTTTCTGATTTGGAGAATGTCTGAATTTCCTTGTTTCAATCTTCAAAGATAAGCATCATTTATTCAGTTGTATTAATCTCAGTTTCTTATTATTATTATTTTTATAAATACAGGGTGTTCTAAAATTACCTAGTAAACTTTTATATGTCTGTGGATTGGTAGTCGGACGTTGTAAACAATATGTTCAAGTTGAAGGAAGACACTTTGAACACGTAAAATAAATGTACTTCCATTGTCCGACATAAGTAAGATAGTCTTACTTATGACGTAAGTAAGATACGTCTTACTTATGACGTAAGTAAGATACGTCTTACTTATGACGTAAGTAAGATACGTCTTACTTATGACGTAAGTAAGATACGTCTTACTTATGACGTAAGTAAGATACGTCTTACTTATGACGTAAGTAAGATACGTCTTACTTATGACGTAAGTAAGATACGTCTTACTTATGACGTAAGTAAGATACGTCTTACTTATGACGTAAGTAAGATACGTCTTACTTATGACGTAAGTAAGATACGTCTTACTTATGACGTAAGTAAGATACGTCTTACTTATGACGTAAGTAGATACGTCTTACTTATGACGTAAGTAAGATACGTCTTACTTATGACGTAAGTAAGATACGTCTTACTTATGACGTAAGTAAGATACGTCTTACTTATGACGTAAGTAAGATACGTCTTACTTATGACGTAAGTAAGATACGTCTTACTTATGACGTAAGTAAGATACGTCTTACTTATGACGTAAGTAAGATACGTCTTACTTATGACGTAAGTAAGATACGTCTTACTTATGACGTAAGTAAGATACGTCTTACTTATGACGTAAGTAAGATACGTCTTACTTATGACGTAAGTAAGATACGTCTTACTTATGACGTAAGTAAGATACGTCTTACTTATGACGTAAGTAAGATACGTCTTACTTATGACGTAAGAAAGATACGTCTTACTTATGACGTAAGAAAGATACGTCTTACTTATGACGTAAGAAAGATACGTCTTATTTCAACGGAGAATGTTTATAATCGGTAAAACAAAATATATCTTTGTCGATATATGTATACTAAAGTACCAGATGGCTCAAGACTTTTGAACCTTAATGTGTGTGTGGTGTGTGTGTGTGTGTGTGTGTGTGTGTGTGTGTGGTATACAGGGTGTCCCATAAGTCCGATCTCAGGAAAATTATTTTAAATTAAATTTACATTAGAACTAAAACAAATGTTCAAATTTATGTCTTGTTTTGGGACTTTTTTTTTGTTACAGGTAGAATAACACTCAATGGTTAATATGAAAGTGAGTTGCACTCGTAAGAAAAAGGCGGAGGCCTTTTCCTCAGGAGTGTAAACTTGCGTAGATTTGGCTTGAAGTGACATGAATGTGCTTGCGATTAAAAAGGGTAAATTTGTGTCACCTTCTTAGGGAGAAAACACAAACTTGTTATGCATCTTGCTTCTGATGAATCATGCACCCCCCGGACCTATAGAATCGGGAATGTCTGCAATGCAAACTAACGACTGAGGGACGTCAATGATTATGAACTTGACCACACAGTCACTATAAGAAGCGGAGACCCGTAAAACATTTGCGATCAAATTAGTATCCTACCCAATTGCGACATTCTTTAAATACACGATTTCTGGTTATTCTTTCATCAAAGATTTTTAACAGAATCAAAAGTTGTCACTCTGAAAAAAGCTACAAAAGGCTGTCCATGTGTAAAAACAGGTTTACGAATATAAATACAATATATACGCGGTCAAATTAGTATCTTTATGAAGGTAACCCGAGAGCAATGCAGCAGAATTATCAACACATTTTGGCAATTGTAAGAAAATTTGGGAAGTCAGATCTATTTATTACATTTACTCCAATCCAAGATGGACTAAAATCGCTCAAAGCATTGAAGCTTATCAAAGACCAGAACATAGTTTCATGTGAAAAACTCTCGCAACAATATGTGGCCTAAGAGGTTTCATGGTTTAACAATAAAACATATACTCGGGAAGCCAAGTGCATTTTTGTATGTAGTTTATGCACATTCGAGCTGGCGGATTGAAGTTTCCCACATGCCCGATACCATCCTCCGCCTAAACAGGCCAAAAGGAACATTTTTCTTCTTTGAACTTTTTCTCTATCTGGTTTCGTTCAAACGTTGCACGTACGTATGCACACACGCATGCGCGAACGAAAAAATAAAAATCATTAGGATCCTCCCAGAACAGAGACCTTTCCAACGGTGTAAGGATGAGTGCCCGACGTTGAGCCGTTTCTGAGAAAACCGGCGGACAGACAGAAGCTCAGAGAGGACAGAAACTGCGTATTATTGTTATAGATAGCACAGAGCAGTGTTGCTTTCACTGGTGATGAACCACGTACAAAATCTTTGTCAGTATATTGAACCCCTATGTACTTGGCAATGTTACTGCGAGCTGCTCGTGCTGCGCTGCTTTGTGCAAAACAGTGTAACCTTTCCTAAAAACTTGAATTTAATCTGTTGGCAGGTCCTGAACGTTGGTTATATTATATATATATATATATATATATGATACACATAGACCGTGCATGGAACAAAGAACTCTTGTCCCATGCACGGTCTGTGTGTATCATAAAAAACCTCAGGGAACCATTCTGAGTTCATTCCCATATATAATATATATATATATATATATATATATATATATATATATATATATATATATACATACACACACACTGTGTGTATATAGGGAGGAGATAGAGAGGAATAACACTGATTACCTCAGCCAGAGGTAATCACTGTTCTTCTCCTATTAACACTGGTGTTTCTCAGGGTTCTGTCCTGTCACCCACTCTTTTCCTTTTATTTATTAATGATCTTTTAATTCGCACTTCCTGTCCTATTCACTCCTATGCCGATGATTCCACTCTTCACCTGCTTCCCAAAGCATCCTTCACAGCAGTCGCGTCATGATTCGCGTGAGGCGACTATAGGGCACCTGACTCTGCTCTTTCTGCTCTATCTGATTGGGGCAGAGAAAACCTTGTGGCTTTCAATGCCTCAAAAACTCAGTTCCTCCATCTATCTACTCGTCACAAGCTTCCACACGACTATCCCCTTTACCTTCAACAACAACAACAACTCAATCCTTCCTCTTCCCTTAACATTCTTGGTGTTTCCTTTTCTCGTGATCTCTCCTGGAAAGATCACATATACTTTCTAAAACAGCTTCTAAGAGGTTAGGTGTGCTGTAACGCCTCCGCGATTTCTTCACCCCTACTCAGTTGCTGTCTCTGTACAGGGGTCTTGTTCGCCCCTGTATGGAGTATGCTTCTCATGTGTGGGGTGGTTCAACCCACACAGCCGTACTTGACCGGGTGGAATCAACGGCTTTTCATCTCATCAATTCCCCGCCTCTTACTGATTGTCTTCAATCTCTTTCTCTCTCTTCGCCGCAATGTTACCTCACTCTGTCTTTACTATCGCTATCATCTTCTGAACACTATAATTGCATGCCTCCTCCTTTAAGGAGAGCACGCAGTACCAGACGTTTTACACTTTCTCATTCCTTTTCTGTCCAACTATCTAATGCAAGGGTTAATCGGTATTTTGAGTCTTTCATCTACTCATCCGGTCAATTCTGGAACGATCTTCCTCGATCCATCTTTCCTCCTGTCTATGACCTCCCATCTTTCAAACGCAGTGTCTAGGCATCTCGTCGAAAAACCCCAGATCTTGATTTTGGCTCCCTTCTTCTTCTATAGGAGGAGCGCTTTTGCGGGCATTTGCTCTTGGCCCCTCCTTCCTGCATTAAAAAAAAAAGAGCTAAAATTTCTCTCCAACGTTTATGATGACTTCATATCATGTCCTCAGCAGTAAACTTATCAAACAAGTTATTGTAAAGTAGGTCTTTTGGTGAAGTTGGGTTCTCAATAAGAAAAAATTATGAGCGCTAACACCTAACAATTAATGTAAAGTTGTTAGGAATTAAATGGATTACCTGTAGATCAGGGCCCCCAGCCTCAATTACCAAATAATACCTTCGTTAAAACTAACGAAAATATCACGACTTAACCTACCCAATCGTCAAGGGCGTACAGTTGACCTAACCGGGCATTCAATTTAGTATTATATTTGGTACTGTAAAGCAAAAAACAAGAATACATGGAGGCCCTGATCTTCAGGTGCTCCAATTAAATTACATGTGAAAAATGAATTCATTTTAATTGTAAACTGCTATTTACCATACAATAACGGTAGTAATCTAGATTACTCCATTCATTTGTTCTACAAAATTAATTTACTATCAGATAATCCCAAAGAGGATGTGTGTGTGTGTGTGTGTGTGTGTGTAAGGTAGCGCGAGTGAAGAAACAAATCCAATTTGAACTGGTTTAATAAACTAGTTTCAACTTTTTTTAACTTTTAAAATAATTTTCAACACCTCTTATAAATCTTATTATCGACTGTACAGTTGTTAAAAAGTACGTGTTGTACATTGCAGTTGTTATAAAGTACGTGTTGTACATTGCAGTTGTTATAAAGTACGTGTTGTACATTGCAGTTGTTATAAAGTACGTGTTGTACATTGCAGTTGTTATAAAGTACGTGTTGTACATTGCAGTTGTTATAAAGTACGTGTTGTACATTACAGTTGTTATAAAGTACGTGTTGTACATTACAGTTGTTATAAAGTACGTGTTGTACATTACAGTTGTTATAAAGTACGTGTTGTACATTACAGTTGTTCTAAAGTACGTGTGTACATTACAGTTGTTATAAAGTACGTGTTGTACATTAAAATTGTTATAAAGTACATGTTGTACATTAAAATTGTTATAAAGTACGTGTTGTACATTACAGTTGTTATAAAGTACGTGTTGTACATTACAGTTGTTATAAAGTACATGTTGTACATTAAAATTGTTATAAAGTACATGTTGTACATTAAAATTGTTATAAAGTACATGTAATAAATATTACTGGTCCATGTTCACTGGCGTTAATATAACTCAAATCGGATTTGCCTCTTCACTCGCGTTACTTTATGTACCACCCGGTACTTTCACTGTATAATAATGGGGACTTGCAGATGTGAACCCGGAATTCTTTGTAGAATTTGGTAACATATGTTGGATGTTGTATAGATAACATGACGATAAAGAACTTAGTCTATACTGATGATATGGGGTATTAAGTCTTTCTGTTAAAGATCTGGATTGTCTTCCAAAGACCTGCGGATTCTATTTGCAGAACCATGATATTCTTTTTAATGTTACACAAACCAAGGTCATGTAATTCCATCCCAAAACCTATAATCAGTCAGCTAATATTAGTTTCAAAATCAGAAGGGAAGTATTAAAGGAATTATAAGAAAAATTTGGGTCAAATTATTACTAACTCCTTGAGGAATGACTCTCAGATCTAAGGCAACAATATCGAAGTGCATCTGTGCTAAAGCAAATGTAACTATAAGGAACTTCCGATTCTATTCAAGTGAGAGAGAGAGAGAGAGAGAGAGAGAGAGAGAGAGAGAGAGAGAGAGAGAGAGAGAGAGAGAGAGACTCTGGGTGACTTATAAAAATGGTTCTGGTAGAACCATAAATTTGCTTTATAACACATCTTCCAGACATAGGCGAATCCAGGAGGAGGAGGAGGGGCTTAATAATTGAAGCAACGCGGACATAAGCATTCAAACCTAATTTCGTTTAACCAGAATGTATGGGGCCTCCAAATTAAGCCCCGTTGCTTCAATTAAACCCCCTGGTCCACCCTCTGGATCCGTCTATGCTTTCAGACTCCTACACAGGGTTGCCACTGAAGTTTTCCAAATAGTACCAAATGAAGATGGTAAAACGTACCAAAAATCCTAAAATAGTACCAAATATTTAAAATGCAGAGAAACAACCTACCTTTATTAGAATTCAGCCATTTCCATGTCTTCTAATCGCTCATTCATACACCATGCTTTGTTTGTTACTTTTTCAACCAGGCTTTGAGGGGGTTGCCATGTTTTACATTCAGTACCTTGTAACAAATTTTTGCTATGCAGTAACCCATTGAGTGTCTCTGTTTTAAGTCGAGACGTATTTTTTGTTTTAATATTGGTCACTCTCGAAAATGTTCTTTCAGCAGCAGCAGCAGATGAATGGGGTAAAGACATGAGGTTTAGCATCAATTTTGATAAAATTGGAAAACGTGGTTGATCACCACATTTTTCCATAGAAACTGCATACCAATATTTCTCGGGTCCTTTTACCTTATCACATGAAGGTGGCATATCATAAACAATTAATTCTCGCCATTCTTTGTTTAGTTCTTCATACTCTTCTTCACAAATGATATTGGGGAACTTTACTGCTAAGGGAATTATAGAGCTAGGCTTTCCTTCACTCACATTTGAAGGATCTAGCGCTTCAAGTAATTCTAAATTAGTAAACATATTAGATAATATGAAACGCCTGTACATTTCCATTGATAAGGTTACATAAAAGTTTAAAGTTTTAAGTTGAAATTCATCAAGATAACGAACTGTCGCCAAATGAGTGATGAGTATTTTTAAAATCGTATGAAATCGTTTTGCATGAGATTTTCAAATGGCGCTAGATTAAAATAGTGCCTAAAAAGCGTTATA